>CAJQUN010000044.1:1106855-1543183 GCA_907163345.1 Haberlea rhodopensis | reverse complement strand
AATCAGCAAGCATTGTTCTTCTGCTTCTTGAGCGTTCTGTTTCTTCGTTCTGCAACTCCATTCTGTTGAGGAGTTCGAGCGGCTGAAAACCCATGCTTGATTCATGATCTTCTAGAAAGGATTCAAGATTCTGATTTGAAAACTCAGTGCCTTTGTCACTTCGAATCCTGTCTATGCTGGATTGATTTCTCGTTCTGAGTGCGTTTCAGCAGCTTGATAAACTTCGGACCGGTCTGATCTTTACTGCTAAAAAATATAGTCCATGTAAAGCGTGAGTAATCATCAATAACAACGAGAGTATACCGCATTCCCCCTAAACTGTTTATTGGTATGGGACCAACAAGTCCATATGCAATAGTTCTAAACAACGAGAGGAAGATTTGGCATTCTTGTTTTTGAAGGATGATCTGATCTGTTGCCCATTTGGCAAGCTTCGCAGATCTTATCCTTAGCAAAATCGATTGGGGCAGACCGATAACTAAATCATGTTTACACAGGCTAGAAATAGTCTTAAAATTGATATGATTCAAGCGTTTATGCCATAGCCAGTGTTTATATCATTGTTAGCGATGAAAGCAAGTAGGATTATCAGGGTTGAGCATGATTCCAGTTAATCTTATATGTATTTCCATTCCTGATTCTTACAAGCATGGTTATACCGTCTGATGATTTAACAGTGCAAGTGTGTTGTGAAATTCTACAGCATAACCATTATCAAAAAGTTGACTTATACTAATCAGATTATAGCACAGATTTTCAACTAACAACACATCATTGATAATAATGTTACCATGGACAATCTTACCCTTGCCCACGGTCTTACCCTTTGAGTTATCCCCGAAAATGATCTGGGGTCCAGTACATTCTGTAACTTCAGATAGCAGCTCGATGTTTCCAGTCATGTGACGAGAACACCCGCTGTCAAAGTACCAGTCTGATGCAAGTTTCTTCGGGACCTGTCATCAAACATATTTATTGTTGGTACCCAATCTTATTTGGGTCCAGAACGGATAGCCATTTGGGAACCCACACCTGTATCAGCTTTAATGGCTTGTGTGTGTGTGTGGTGCTGCTGTGAGCTGGTCTGTTTCGATGTTGTGTGTGATAATGTGTGCGATATGGAACCCTTTGATTCTCATGGGGTAGTCTATATCTTCGTTGAACTGGTTTGAATTATAGTAATTGTATTGTCTTGCTTGCCTTCGATCTTGCACCCTTAGATTTGGTCTGAAAGACGCAAAGCTTGCTGGTGCCTTTTCTTTGGCTTGGTTGACATATCCAATTCCTTTTCTCAAACCTTGATTCACGAAAGAGACTCCCGTTTGAATGTAGGTGCTCTTCAGTCTCATATACTGTGCTGGATTGAACAAATGTCATTGTTTGATTTTGTTCTTTACCAGCAACAGTTCAGATTCATCTTTGGTGGATTCTTTGGTGTCAAAGCCTATGCCGGTTGAAATCACCAACGTTTCTTTGTACCTCTTGTAATTCTTCCAAAGAGTTCTGGACTTTGTCCATGTTTTGAATATATGAGAAAGCTTAGCATTTTGTGTGCTATTCTCTTATTTTCTTCATGGAGCTGATCATAGGAGATTTCAGCTTATTCAGCTCGATCTGGAGATTGTTGCACTCACCCTGCTCAGAGCAACTTGGTTTGTTGTGCTCATCCATTTGATCATTGAATTTAGCTTTATTTTTCTCAAATGATTCAGCTAGATCCTAATCATTTAGCCATGTCTGCAGTGCGGACATGAGCTCTTCACGTGTAAATTCATTTGAGTCAAAATCAAATACCTCGTCTGTCTGACTCATCTCTTTGTCTGCATTAGACATTGAATATCTTCTTCGCTTTCGATTGGAAGGAATATTCGGAGCTATCTGAATCGGAGTCAGTCTGAGCCCACTGTGTTTCCTTCTTCAGCTACTAGGACCTTTGGGACTTTCCATGATTTGCGATCTTTGTAGTGCTTCTTTTTTCCTGTCATCGCGATGCTTCTCCTTCCGTTCTTCTTTCTTCGGTCTGGTGCAATCTGCAATGAAAGTCCGGTCTTACCACAATTGTAGCAAGCCTGATCATTAACATCATCGTCCTTTCTTGGCTTATAATGATGAGAGGGATTAAAAGTTCCTCTTATTTTTAGACATGAAAATTTACCAAATTTCTTGATAAATAATGACATAGCATCATTACTTATCTGTTCGATAGATCGATCTGATGTGGAGGCGATCTGGTCTGGAATAGATGCCAGTGCTTGTTTGGGTTGAGAGATGAATGGCTCTGCTTCACCTCTGCTTATCAGTTCGAACTCATATGCTTTAAGATCTGCGAACAGATCAGAAGTTCAACCTTGTTCAGATCTATGGACTCCCTCATAGCAATGGTCTTTACATCCCATTCTTTTGGCAGGGCTCTCATAACTTTCAGAGCGATCTCTCTGTTTGAGTATTCCTTGCCCAGACCATTCAGTTCATTAATGATGCCAGTGACTCTTTTATCAAACTCGTTTAGAGTTTCTCCATTCTTCATCTTTATGCTCTCAAATCTTTGAAGAGCAACAGTCAGCTTGTTTTCTTTGGTCTGGTCGTTGCCTTCACATAGCTGTGCTATCTTCTCCCAAATTTCTTTGCAGTAGAGCACATTTGATTTTGCTGAACATGTTCTTGTCCAATGTCTTGAACAAGATGTCTTTGGCAACGTTGTCGAGATTTGCTTTTCTTTCTTTCCTCATTCGTCCAGAGGGATCTGTCATTCTCTACCATTTGTGGTTTCTCCACCAGTAATGGCGACTTGCTGTATTGATTTTCAGAATCTTCATTGGTCCATCAGTGATGACGAACCACATATCGTCATCCTGAGCTGGCAGATGAGCTTGCATTCTGATTCTCCAGTCATCATAGTCTTCTTTTGAGAACATAGGAATTTTGTTGAATGATGCCATCAGCTAAAGTGTCTTTGTGCTGATTAAGATGACCTGCTCTGATTACCACTTGTTAGGATCGGTCCGGAGTGTTTAGAGGGGGGTGATGAATGAACACTCCTTCTAAAATTTAATCCTTGTGATTTCTTTCGGATTAGTGAAAGAAATCTGTTTCTTAATCAACTCCTTTATAGAACAGACCACTGAATGTATAAGTGCGGAACGGGTCTGTTTATATTTGTAAGAGCGGCTCGATGGCTTGAATGAAAGAACAAGTGCAGAAAGATAAAAACACGGAATATGTTTCTGGAAGTTCGAAGGTGGTTGTAATCCTTCTACGTCTCCCCTTCTTCCCATTAAGGAAGTTTATACTAGAAGACTTTGATTTATACAATCCTGTTGTACAAACCCGATTCAGGCTGGATTTACCTCACTACAGTCTGAAACTCCTAGTCACTCAATCTGTTCAGACACTTTCTGTCTGACAGTTACAATTTGTTTCTCACTTTTGTTTTTCAGTACAGAATACACAAGATGCGCACAGTGTGATCCTAAATGATCAAATATTACAAAGTAATCGTGCTTAAGAATAATTTCAGCTCGAGAGCTTCTGAGTTGTAAGCTTGTGCTGTTTTGCTTTCTTGTGCGTTTTTCAATTTTTCAGACTCTGTCTTGAGCTTTCTGTTGCATCCTTTTATAGGTGCATGTACCAACGACATTATTTCCTTTAATGTGCAAATCTTGACTCTGCTTAATCTCTGAGTAAGCTACAGTCTTCTTCTTCAGGATACTTGCCGTTTTGGTTCATGCTTTCGGCGACTGTCAGGTAAGCTCTCTTTGTCTTCTTACCTTTTATGGCAATTTTCAGTCTTTGGTCCTTTGTAGAATTAATTACGACATTAAATGCTACAATAAATAGCCGTTAATGATTCGGATTGAAGAGCCATTCTTTATGCATCCTTGACTGCTCTGATCTGATAAAGATTGAGATCGATCTGAAGCTTCGATCTAGTCAGTCTGATATCCATCGATCTGGTCTGATATGTAATATGCCTTATCAGTTGTTCTGTTTGAGCTATCGATCTGGTCAGTCTGATTTCCCTCGATCCGGTCTGATATGCTTTGTCATCATATCAGCTTGATCTGTTTTGGGCGATCGATCTGGTCAGTATGATTTCTCTCGATCCGGTCTGATATGTTTTGTCATCTTTAAAATCTCATCGATAAGGTTTGGAACTAACATTATGGATGTCGTTGTATCGACATATACCGTCACGTGTTTGACGATGAGATTGTGAATGTCAGGTGTTGACATATACCGTCACGAGTTGACGATGTTATTTTGGATGTCATATGTTGACATGTACCGTCACGGGATGACGATGACATAATTGATGTTCTATGTAGACGTGTAGCGTCGTTTTGATGAATAATACGTCTGGGTGTATGTATTTAGTCATATGGTTTGAGTGCCGATGATGAGCACAAGGTGGCGTCCATGTCACCGGTTGACGAGACCGTTACGCCGCGCAGGTTTACTCGATGAATTATTGGATGCATTGTACTGGTGAGTGTACCGCATCATGCATTAGAGGTAAATATTTTACGAGTAATAATACATTTGGGTATACTCGCTGCGATGGCTATGGCCAAGTGATTAAGTGGTATGAGTAGTTATCGAGGAAACTACTCACTTTTGTCGTTTTGACGTGTGGTAGACATGGTCACACTCCACCCTGAGGGTGTATAATAAATCCTAATGGAAATGATTGCAGTGGGGGTTGAGTAAGGACACCGGGATGTCCATTATGCTTTGGTGTTTTAGAGAAATATTGGGTGATGAACCACTACTCTAATGGTTTGTACGGTATGGCATACCGGGATGGAACGTATGATACGTTGGTAGGTTGGTATAAGCCTAGGGGCAGCGATTTGCTAGCCAGGTATTGTTACAGTAGTATAGTGTGCTTGTTGTAGCCATTATACTGCTCGCTGGAACCGAGTTTGGTTAATCATATGATGATACGATGAGGGTAATAGTGGACTCTAGTAGTCATTATGTCTCATGAGGTTTGAGGCAGGGAATACCTCACGGGAACGTTTAGACGTTAAATGTTTGAGGGACTTGTACTGAGACAGCTCAGTTTTGTTGGGAGTACCAACGTGAGTGTCAACAAGTCATTGTTAGCCCTGGTTGAGCATCTTTGCATATGGAATGCAGTGGGGAAACACAATCTGAATTGTGGAATATAGTTAGTGGGGTGACACTACTATGTTGATTGTATATCTTGGGAGAATTGGGATATACTGTCATGGAGACAGCTGGTATCAGTTGTGGGTTGATTGTGAATCAGCCGGTAAAGCATTACCGGTGTTGGACTGAGTAATGGCTTTATATCTTCCGAGAGACGTACGAGTAGGCGTCTCCGGGGAAAGGCTCGAAATGTGGAGTACTATGGTATTAGTACATAGCGTTGTTAGAGGGAAATATACGTTGTGTACACGGATTTCGATTGGTAATAGTGGCATTGAGGCACTATTCTGGACCCAGTTGTGTATTTATTGGTTCCAGGGATATATTTTGGTATAAATAATCCAGTTTCCGAACGGTGGTTCGAGGTTGGAGGTCATGGATTCATGACACTTTCCTTATAAGGAAAGCGGTATTGATATACCTAACGGTTGGGAATCTTTGGGAGATTCGAAGAGTGGTTGTGTGGTGTTGATCTGGGAATCACACCATTGGTCGTTGTTTTGTCAATCATCATCTCCGCGATGTGAGAATCACCGAGGATTGACAGTTGTTTTGGGGCTTTGGGTATGATTGGTGATAACCGAGTCGATTGCATTGAGTATGCATATTTATTGGTGCTTAGGCTTGTATGAGGGTGTGTGTATACAAATGCCAGCATTTTCTTAGTACTCATCGAGCATCGGGTTGGTATGCTTGGATGAATGAATCTTCTGCGAGAGATTGTGGCACCTCGAGATTGGTGATCTCGATGGCACGATGTATCTGAAGAATGATCGTGAGGTCCGATTGACTCCCTCTGAGGAGGGAATTGTTCGTGTTTGGGGTTGGGTAATGGTAATCTTTACTGGATAATTCGATAGCCTCATGTGTTAGGATTGTTGAATCCTTGGGTAAACGAGGGATGGCCAGGATCCGGATTTGTTAGTGTCATGGTTGACACGTGTGACGGGAATGCAATTGATTTTTCTTGCATGTCCTTTCGGGAAACTTGAGACCTTGTGGAGTCTCGATGGTGTGCTTGGACCAGATACGATTTTTGGAACACACGGAAGTAGACATATTGGAGATGTGTTTGTGTTGATCGTGGCCGTGAGTTGCCCGATCCGTGTTGCAAAGGGTGCAACTACTTATTTAACGGAAATGGTTTTGGAAAGCGAAAATCGGGGTGGGGTTTGGGTTTGTGTACTGGTGGTTCTTTTGTAACGATGTATGTTAACATCGTTGGCTAAATCGTAGAGATATCCTAAAGGCGATAGCTATTAAGGGAATCACGAATGATTCGGTTGGTTAGCAGTTAGGGGACTGACTTCTTTGGGGGTTAGCATCGAGGCATGCTGACGTTCTGTGTGATTGTGATGGTTTGGGAGGTTTACTCCATTCCAGAGATTTGGTGCGAGGTCGGTGTCCTTGCAGTTGGTGTGTCGTTCATTATATGTTCATGATCTGACGATGTGGATCCGTTTGGATTGTGTGGTCTTGGCAGTACGAGGAGTACGTGGCAAATTTGAGGGTGAAATTTTTAGTGGCGGATAATTGTGATGCCCGAGAATTAATGGTGTTATCGCGGAGCGGTAAGGTAATCATCTAATGGATTTAATTGTGGCAATTATGAATTAATTACGGTGTTGGAACACCCGAGGATGTTAAATTGGGTATTTTGGGATCGTTGGATCCAAGGTTGAGATTGTATTCACCGTGGTGTGAAAAACCTTGGAATTTGGTTTTTGGTGGGATCTGGGGTCGGAGTAGAGTACTTTGTATTGGGGCTGGTAATGGAAATTGAGTTGGAGAGATAATTATTGAAAACAAATGATTTTTAATGAGTCATGATGTATTTGTGGAGGAATTGGTATTTTGGAGTTTTGGTACTATAAATACCAAGTAGACTCGATATTCCGTCATCGCACGGATTTCCTCTCTCCCCTCTCTCTCTGCGCCCAACCCTTTCCCCCATTTCCCCTCTTTTCTCCCTTGGAGAGAGAAATCGAGGGTAGCTCGGCTCGGGAGCCGGATTTCTTGAAGAAAAGTTGGTAATCTTCTTCCCTAGCCTTTACCTTCGATTTGATTGTAGTATTGTTGATTTTGGTTAAGGTTTGGGTTGGATTTAGATTTGGGATTTTTGGTAAAAATCCAAAGTTGTGTTTGGTGTTTTGATTGGTTTTAATGGAGTATTGGAGGTGTTGGAAATGTTTGGGGTGTTGGTTTTGAGTTTGGGTGTGAAAAACATCATTGAAGCTCGAGTTTTTCAAAAAATTACAGGTCGCGATCGATCGCGGATTGCATGCCAATCGATCGCGACGAGCAGCTGAATTTTTAGGAAGACGCACAGTGCGACGATCGATCGCTAAGTCTCAGCGATCGCTCGCGAGGCGTCTGGCGATCTATCGCGGAGACTCGCGATCGATCGCGAGAGTGTTCTGGTTGGCCACTGTATTGCGCGATCGATCGCGATGAAATCGCCGATCGATCGCGGCTCGTATAAGAGTGTTTTTTCAAAAAAATGTTGAAAAATGTTGAGATTTTACAATCGAGTTTTAATTAGCCGATTTTCGGGGCAATGTCTACATTGCAATGGGAATTCTATACTTTTAAAATGGAGTGGTTGGAGCCAAATTTTAAAGAAAATATGGAATACTCGGTTTAGTATTTGGTTAACCTTTGAACTTATAAAATGGAATATTTGGGTATTATGCATGCTTCTGGAGTTTTTTAAAGTGGTTAATCGTCATGGATTGACGATGGGTCTAGAGGTTGTGAACGTGCTTGGGCACGTGGTTGCATACTTATGTTTGATTTTGAGTTATTTATGTGTTAGCACATAACTCAAGCAAGGTAGGACTCGAACTACGGAATTATAAGGTACGTATAACGTACGAGCATAGCCTTTTATATTATTGCAACTGTTAAATGCATGGTTATTTGTATTTGCAATAAATGGATAGATATATTGGAATTATATGGTGCCGCTTTGAGCGAGCAAATGAGTGGAATAATGTCGCCGTTGAGCGAACGTGGGTTATGACGCCGCCGCTGTTGGCGTGCGTGGGATTAAAATGCCGCTATTGTGGAGCGAGCAATGAAATAGAACTATGGAATCATTAGTGAGATATATGGAATGTCTGTAATCATTGTTTAATGAATCGATTTTATTGATTATGGTATAAGTACATGTGGAACGGATTAGTTAATCAATGTAATGATTAACTGGCATTTGGGAATTTGATAGTTTCGGTTATTTTGAGAACAGGAACAGCACGGGGGATCCCGGATGAGGATGATGCCATCCAGGGAGTGTCTTTTATATTCATAGCATTTACTTGTGAAAATTATGAATTGTAATATTGTGCTTATTGGATTTGGGTATTGGTATGCTCACCCCGTGTGGGGGTTCTCTGTTGGGGCAGGTGATTAGGTGCATCGATGGCTTTGGAGTTGAGCTCGAGCTATGGATTGAAGGTGCTTCCAGGATTGAAGTACCAGTGACGGTATTGAGCACCGTGTTTTATACTTTTGATACGCACATACTTATTTGATGCTCGCATGCGAGCACTATTATGTGTATATGGTATGTATAAAAAGGCAAGGTCATTTCTCTCTTCATTTATGAGTTGCATGCAATTATTTATTGAATTGCTAAATGAACTGAGAACATGTTAGTGTATTATAATGGTGCATGATATGTATGTGGACTTGGTTGGGGGAAATTAGACATTATATGGAATAATCGTAAAGAATTTTATAATTGACATGATTTGCCTATGATGAACAAGGGGTATTGCCCATCCATACTGTATGGTTACATGCACCTAAATGCTTGGAGTTAATACACTATAACAGGTTAAGGTCACGTGGGTCTTACATATAACGCTGATTTTTAACGCTTCGATCGATCGGTGAAGGGTAGCGATCTATCGCCAAGCACAGAAAAAACGGGATTTGATTCATTTGAAGAGTTTTGTCCACCAAAAAGGTTGATTTCTCCTCCACATTTATATGACTTGTTGGACTAAAATTGGGAACTTTGGCTCATTACTTTCAGACCTGGCATCAGCCTCCATACCTCCATTCATACTCCAAACACCTCAAACCTTTGGAAGAGCAAGAGCAACGCAAGAGACGGAACTACGGAGGAATGCACGGAGTCGCTACCTCGTTTATTCGTATTTCTAGACTTGTATCTTTTTATTTTCAGATTTTGATGTTTATTATGTTGCTACACATTATTAAACTTGCTATTTGATTATGAATGTTGGCTAGTTTGTTTATGGTTGTGATTGACTTGACCATACGATATTGAGATACGACACAGTAAATTAGGCCGTGAGTTTTAGATTGTGACGGACCAAGTAAAATCTAGCACACGTGTGATATCAATAGATTTACCAAAATCGAAGGCTAGAAGTTTTCACAGATTATTTTTCGGTATTGATTGTGCAATAAGGACATGATAGTGGTTTATTGTAACATCAATATTAGACTTGTTCTAGCTTGACCATAGTATAACAAATGCATTAGAAAAACTCGTCACATTAGAACATATGATATTAATCTTATTTAATAGAAGAATTGTGGGGGATTACATGGGTGAAATCGAAGTCTTGATAAATTGTTTCTATCGAATTTATTCATCTTCTATCATTGATTGGGTTGAATATTGTGTTATTAGTCATTTTAGTATAATAACCATTCACAAATCATCGGTTATAGTTAAGCTATTCGAATTTGGTACTTACTTTCTAGTCTTTGTGTGTACGACATCCCTACTTGTTTTCTACTATACTAAAACTTGACGTCGTGCACTTGCGGTATAATCTGGCCACAAAGGAATTTTCTATTAAATAAAATCGCGATCAGTATCCTCAGATTTGTATTTTCCTTTCCAAAGATTTCCACAATTCCTTTGCGATTTTCACAAGGCAATAAACATTGTATAGTTTATTTTCTAGACCATTTAGGATGTAGTTCTTACAAAGGAAATTGATTACAAGCATCAACCGTAGCCCTCCTTTAGGTGTCGGTTTCACCATATTCAGCCGTAGGAGCATCCTCGGTTAAGAACCTTGCCAAATTTAATGTGGTCAAGTAAAACATCTTTTGTTGCCATATTTTGAGTCAGCTCCGTGGAACTTCTCGGGCCTCTCTCCATGATGACGGTAGTCGTTGTTTCACTCAATGAAGCGATTTGCTACAAATATCGTTTCAAGATTGTAGGTATTTTTATATGGATGCGTATCTTTGTGATAATAGCAATCAAGTTAACAATGGCTTTATAGGATGAATGCCGAGGCGAAATTTTCAATCCCCGTTCTTGAAACGATATTGTCCCGCTATGGTGATTAATGTTAGCGTCAATCATTTCCCAAGATACAACGACTATGGTTTGTGATAGCAGCACTTCAAGTCACAAATCCTTAAACCACAAATGTTTAATGGCACTCCACCAAGAAAAAAAGATGACCAATATTATTCATAAAAGTTGCTTTCATACTTGAATTTGATCTTGCAAAAAGTGTGTTCAATTCAATCATGGGATGTTCTTTTATAGTAAACCGGAAGACACCATCAAAAGACACCTTTTGTAAGTGTTTTTCCATGAGAAATTGCATCTATACGTGAAAGGGTGCACAAACTTTCAGAAAAAAAACCATATTTCGTGTGTTGGACAGCGGCACAGACGTTAGGGCGCCTCCCAAAGCTGCCTCCGGGCAGTGATTTCTTGTTTGTTTTCCTCCATTTCTTCTTCCATTCATATTTTCTGATTTTTTATATGCTTAACTTAAATTCATTAAACATATTTTTCAACAATATTTACAATATTGAGTTTAGAACATATGACTATGTCACAAATGAAAGAAGTGATGCCACTAGATCAAGTTCTTGGGCATATCTTTCAAGCAACTGTCTCGACAAAGACCATTACTAGCACGTCTTCCAGAAACCGATCAACGTGGTCGGTATTGCAATGTGATGAACGCGTAATTTTTTACATTAATTATACAGACACATTAGGAACACGTATGATATAATTCTAACATTATTTTAATATACTATTTCACCCATTATTGTAGATTAAAAAAAACGTTTAAGTGTTTTATATTAGATATATAAACAAGATATTAAATATTAATTAAAAAAATATGTATTCGAGAAAATGTCAATACCTTTGATTCTAATGGTATTTATCTTTTAATCGCATGAAATTTTGTCTGACAATCCAATATCACAAGATCTCAAGTTCCTGGAAATTTCGATACTACATTCAGGATATCAATGTTTGAAATAGTTCACGTTATGTGAAAGAACAATTTTTGTTCCCAAGTTCTCCACAAAATGTAATCACTGTTAAGTCAAATTCAAGCAAACTTAGCATTAATAATTAGCAACTTTACTTGAAGAGAGATTTTTGGGTTCGCAAGCGAATTCAAGCATGCAAGGTAGCATCACTAGCGGGGCAATATCCACTACTCCAATTTTAAATAAGCACACACGTTTTTAGTTATTGTTGATTTAACCCATATATATAAAAGCACGTGTGCAATCTTATAATAATAATAATATAAAAAAAAAGCAAGTGTGAGAGAAATAACAAGTGGAGCTAATAGTTATTGTTGATTTAACCCATATTATGACTCCTAACAAATTTATATAATAATAATATTCATTATTATATTATATATGAAAAGTTTCTTTTACCCCTTAACCATAAAAAGAATATATTAATGTACTAAAATATTTAAAAGTATATAAGTAATATTTAAAATTCAGTATGTAACAAATTAAATTTTAAAAATTATTATACACAAGTTGATCTAAGGATGACGATGAATCTTGGCTTTATAAAATCAAGCAACGAATTTTTTTCAAAATATTTCATATTAATAGACCCAATTCAAAAGAAGATAAATATAAAAAAATAAATTATTTTATAAAATTAACACCGAGTCAATAACAAAGAAAAGTCCGAGTAATTGACGAACTAACCCCACAAAATTCAAAATGGACGAGTGCCCCTAGTAGGATTGTCGATGGGATAGATGAGCACAAAGATGTTTGACCATGAGTTCGATTTCCTCTACCAGTATTTTCAGTCGATCCTATCACGTCAGACTTGCCTTGGTTTATTTAACTGATGTAATTTGTAGGTTATTGTTTCAGCTCGATGGTTTATTCAGTTAAAGGCTGCAGATGCCGTCCTTATAAAAAAAATTTGGACGAGTACCTTGTTACACTTGGCCAATAAATTAGTCAATCACCCACGAGTACTATATCTATATAAATGGATATCCCTATATGGCCAATTCATCAACTCCAAACCCTTGTCTCCTCATATTCTATCCCCACTCACAATTCCAGTCCACCACAAAAGGATAAAAGAAAAAGTCCCTATACATATTCTATTAAAATATTTATCATACAGATTTCTTGATCATCTTTTTAACAATTTTGTTCCCATAAATCTATTTTCATCTGATGGTATGAATCTTAATTTCATCGATCATCGAAACCCTTCATTTTTTTAAAAATTTTCACCTATTTTATTGGTAGTAAACATCTCGTTTTGATTAAGGTTGTTGTTTCTTGGATTATTTTCTTGCAGGAGAATCAAATGGACAGTTTCAAATATGAAGAGGTAAAAAAAAAAAAAAAACCTTTTATTATGAACACAGTGTATATATATGTATATATATGTATAGGCTGACTTGAATTATTGTTAATATTTGATAGGAATTTATCGTGAATTCAAGAGGAGTGAAGCTTTTCACGTGCAGATGGTTACCTGCAAACGACGAAGAACCAAAAGCTTTAATTTTCTTGTGCCATGGATATGCCATGGAGTGCAGCATATCAATGAGAGGTCAGATATTATTTTAAAAATATTAAATATATTTAATTTAAATCAGGATGAAATAATGTAAATTCAAACTTTAATTCGAAAATTTGATTCGATAATGAATTTGAATTAATTCGAACAGGATGCGCCACTCGACTAGTGAAAGCAGGATATGAGGTTCATGGTATCGATTGCGAAGGCCATGGAAAGTCATCTGGTTTACTGGGATTAATCTCTAATTTTGATGATCTTGTTGATGATCTCTCGGAACATTTCACGAATATTTCTGGTAAATAAATCGAATCTTTATTTGATTTTTCAATAAATCCCATCTTGAATATAAAAATAAAAAAACATATGGCAAGTCATAATTTTTTGATTA
The DNA here is from genome assembly GCA_907163345.1 of Haberlea rhodopensis. NCBI lineage: Eukaryota > Viridiplantae > Streptophyta > Magnoliopsida > Lamiales > Gesneriaceae > Haberlea > Haberlea rhodopensis. Next base: position 1,529,798 of record CAJQUN010000044.1, on the reverse strand, counting down.
AAAAATTGTACCGAGGAATAAAAAAAATACATGATTGGGAAACTGTCAGAAGGTTGAATAGTCTTATAAACTAGAAGTCATGAGTTTATATCACTGGAAAACAACCTTATTGTAGTATAAGGGAAAGACTATCTACAATAGGTTTAAAGTAACTCGACCATTTCTCAAACTCCATGCATAGCATGAGTTTTATGTTGCGGATTTTTTTTCAATGACGGAGAACTCGTAGCCACCAACCTTTGTGTGTGCACTAAATAAAATCTCGGGTCAGCCAGATAAAATACACTAGACATATCCGATGTGATAGGTTCGACCCAGAAAAGCGGGTTGTTTTCTAAGCTATCATGTTATGGGTGACAGTCAATAAAGTTATTGGAGTTTGCTGGTATTTTAATCCAACTTAGCTGTCATTATTGGTGTCGTTATTGTTTATGGAATCACAATTATAATTTAATTAAATCATATGACTCTAAGAAGCACTTAGAAAATAGTCAAAGACTTAACGAATCCCTTGATGTGTGGGGGCCGGCGTGTGGTTAGGATGATTAATTGACTAATAATTGGATTATTTAATTTGATTTATTTAAATTTACATTTTAATTCTCCTAATTATTTTTGGGTTTGAATTGCAGAAAGGAAAGAGAATAGAAAAAAGATGAGAATATTAATGGGAGAATCGATGGGAGGGGCCATGGTTCTACGTCTACACCGGAAGAAGCCTAATTATTGGGATGGTGGGGTCCTAATAGCACCAATGTGTAAGGTACAACCATTTCGTTGCACACATTTTAAAAATATATCTTATATTCTTAAATATCTTGGTTTCCAAATTAATTTTTTTTAGAAATAGGGTTATACATGTTATTATTATTAATTTTTTTTTGTAACATAAAGAGGAATTAAATTAATAAAACGACTTGTACAACTAAGAATAGAGAATACATTTTCTTATTTCAATCAGGAGAGTGTATGTGTTCGTCTCTAGTTAAATTTGGCTTATCAAAGGGTTAACCGTATATTTTGGATACGATTCTTGAAATATACATTTGGTAACTTGGTAAAATAAGCTTTTTTTTTTAGTTGGGGGAGGTTAAATCAATTTTTTAAGTCAAACACAACTCGAACAAGAGTCTGTCTAAAATGGGCATGAGCTCCTGTTCAATTAGTGCTTTATGTGAATGATACCAATCGATGATTTTTTTGATATGATTCTTGAAATATACACATTTGGTAACTTAGTAAAAGAACCCCTTTTCAATCAATGCTTTCTGTGTAAAATAAGATACGTGCTTTGTTACCCTATGTGATAGTGTTCATTGGATAGATCCAACTATTTATGAGGTATATTCTCATCCAACATTAGGAATATGTCACATCTTGGATGGTTAGATATACCGCAATATCAGATGGGATAGCCAAGAATATTTAGTAAAATAATTTTTCGATATGAATCTTGAAATATACACATTCGGTAACTTAGTTAAAGATAATGCTTTGCGTGTAAAATAATATCAATCTATGATTTTTGGATATAATTCTTGAAATATACACATTTGGTAACTTAGTAAAAGAACCCGTTTTCAATTACTTTGCGTCTACAATAATATAAATCTATATTAAATTTGATCATTTGTGCAGATTGCTGATGAAATGAGACCAAGCCCATTAGTGATCAAAGTTTTGTCTTCGTTGGCCAAAATAATCCCCACTTGGAAAATTACCCCAACTCCAGACATTGTTGATGTTGCCTTTAGAGACCCCCAAGTTGTAAAAGAGGTAAAATTGCACTTCCCTATTTAATGAAATTTATGTTTTATGTAAAAAATTTAAAAATATTTGGGCGAGCCCAGAGCTTTATATCCCAGTGGCACCAATTTTCTTTGAGTATCGAGAGATCTCAGATTCGATAATTCACACCCTCGTCCCTCCCCCCTGTTAGTGTATGATTATACTTTAAAAAAATAAAAAAATTGGGCAAGGGCGGCTATTGTGATTGATTTCTAATTATAACTAATTAAAATGTTGAGCAGGTGAGATCCAACCCATACACGTACAAAGGCCGGCCACGTCTACAAACTAGCTACCAACTATTTACAGTCAGTACAGATTTGGAGAAAAGACTTGATGAGGTGGCTTCCTTTGTTCTTTAATTTGTATGCATATATTAGCTATATAATCAGTGGCGATATAATCGGTGGCGAACGTAGGATTTTTAAAAAGAGCAAAAAAAATTTAAAATAAAAATTTTAGGCCAAAAAATTTAATGGGTAAAAATATAACAAAATATAATATTTTTAAGGGGTAAATCATAATTTTTAGGATAAAATTATCTTTTTTTAAAAAAAAAATTTAAGGTAAATTTCCCCCTGTCCTTTACTAAGTCAGTCCTTGGCTGTAATTAGGGATGGCAATGGGGCGGGTCCAAACCCGGACCCGTATTGAACCCGACCCGCCGGGCGGGTCCAAACCCGCTTCAACCGGGTTTGGAAGCGGGGCGGGGCGGGTCCTGGGATTGGCCGAACCCGCCCCGCTATGCATTTTTAATTTTTTTAAAAAAAAAAATTAATATTGAATATACATTTCACTTCTTTGATTGTACAATAATGTGTTATTGTTTAATTTCATATCAAAATTCATGTGTTTATGGTAAAGAAGTTGAACATTTTGAATGGAATAAAAACTAAATAATAAATATTTGATAATTTAAAGATACTTTTACGATGCTTATTATAAATATTTACTAGAGGAAAACATTAAATTCAATCTCAAAACTCAATTTTTGTGTTTCAAAATTAATTTCTACCAAAATTTTTTTTTTATATAAAAAAAATTGTTTGCGGGGCGGGGCGGGTAAACCCGCGAACCCGGCTGGTCTAAGCGGGGCGGGGCGGGTATGGGCTTTATATGTAGCGGGGCGGGTCCTGGGATTGGCCAAACCCGTCCCAAACCCGCCTCGTTGACATCCCTAGCTGTAATAAAATAAAAGTCCCTCTGAAAATTAAAGATATCCCATATAGGAAAAAATTATTATAATTGTTGATATCTATTATAAACAATAAAAAGTGGACCCCTGTAGATAATATTAAATTTCACCACCACTAGTTTGTAATAGATATATAAAAAATTATAATTGTCTCCTAAATGATTTGATATAAAAATATATTGCAAACCGAATAATATGTAAGTCAATAATAACGTTTTTTGTATGTTTGAAAAAGGTTTCTTTGCCATTCATTGTTCTACACGGAGAAGAAGATAAAGTGACGGATCCATCGGTGAGCAAACTCTTATACGAATCTGCTCAATCTTCGGACAAGACAATGAAGTTGTATCCAGGCATGTGGCACTCTTTGTCCTACGGCGAGTTGCCGGAAAATCTTGATATTGTCTTCTCCGACATTACCGAGTGGTTGGACAACAAATTCTTTGCCCGCATCTCCCAATTCGAACACCAACAGAAGCTTGCTAATGATCGTAACGCACTTGAATTGAAATACGATTGAAATTCACACTTTATTATATAGATTTACACGTACGATGATAAAAGAAGTTTGTTTGATTTTGATATGTTAATGTTTGCATAAGGTGTGCGTACTGTTAATAGTGTTTTAAATGATTAATAACAATTTTTAAATGAACTCATACAAAAAAAAAAGAGTTTAATTCGATTTTAAACTAAACAAATAAAAAACGGATGAGTTTAATACCAATTTTGAACTGAAAAACTACAACAAAAGATGAGTTTAATACCAAGAAAGCTCAGCTAATGCAAAGTTCTGTGTGTTCCCTGTTGGTTCTGTTCTCTTAAAAACAAATAGACAAAGCATAAGAAGTCACAAATACTATGATATTATAAAATTGTTGAAACAGTAAAAACTTATAACAAATAGTTTAAATAAACTGGACAGAAACTTTGTTGTTGGACGAGGCCACAGTAAACCGTGTGCCCGTAAACTCTAAATTGCCCGCCTACAACTTCTGGCCTCCTGGACAAGAGAGTTCCAAGGTACAACGTCCCAAACACCTCTGTATGGGTTGAAGTAGAAACCCAGACAGACTCACTCGAACACTGAACAGTGTGTAGTACTCTCAAGATAATATGATATGATATGAAATGCAATTTCGGGATGAGATAAAGAATGAGGCTGGAGCAGCTTATATAGCTGCAACAGCAGGCCTACCAAAGGCCACAACTTAAATGACAATGCATAGTGGGTTAGATGAAAAGTCTCAACACTTAACATCAGATTCATTTCGGATTTAAGTCTCACACTTAAATCTGACATCAATTCTGCAGGTAGGTGAAAAGTCTCAAACTTAATACTCAGCAGAATATGAAAAGTCAGGCAGGTGAAAAGTCATTTCAGAAATCCGTGTAGTAAAAAGATAGGACTGCCTTCACGGCAGCGACACGCGCGACGCGACGCGGCGCGGCGCGGCGAGGCGAGTCGAGACGTGACGTGACGTGCCGTGCCGAGCCGAGCGGAGCGGACGGACGGACGGCGCGCGAGGGGCACCCATCTTTACTACTTAACTACACTCTAATGATTTGTATCTCAATATAAACAAACCATAAGTGCCTCAATTACTCAATGTGGGATTTCTTTAGCCTAATTGTCTTTCATAATTAACTTACCATAATTTTGTTCTCATTAACAAAATTAATAATAATATTGGGCTTTTAATGTTTAAAACCCATTAATTCTAACAATCCCCCACATGAATGCAATATGGCGAAAAAATTACACAATGCACCTAGATGAAGATTTGAGAGTACTTTGAGAATCCACTGCATCAGGATAGGTGGTGATTAACCTTGAACCTTCCTTAGTAAAGTATCATCGGATATACTTGTCAACCAGTGGACGCGATGCCTTGAACTGTTCGACGTTTTATGTATAACAAGACAACAATACTCACACAGCTTCATCTCCACACTATTATTGGTTCTTTCGTTGTTGTCCATTTTGGCCCTGGACTGCCTTGGATGTTTCATCGAATGCTCTAGAGATTTAGCCCTCAGGTCATCTCATAGAAGCGGCCCCTTCACATTCGACATAGGTGATTTCTCCTAAAGAGTATCCTGTAATACCCCACTTTATCATCTCGAGATAGAAGAATCATTAAGAGCATGAGCTCAGCCTTCCCAAAGTATAGGTCTATCACTCTTTCATCACATGAATAGGTAAGGAACTCAATTTCCCGAGTGCTTTGTTCGATCCCCCCCACAATCCGGTTTTCCCATTGAACCTGCAAATTGGATTTTACAATTCAGGTTGGGTTGCCATCATGGTTGGAAATCAATTTCATGGGCTTCAACCCCATTCCCCTCGATGAAACCTCTACTCGGTCTCTCGTCAGACCTTTCGTAAATGGGTCTGCAATGTTTTCTTTAGACTTCACATAATCTAAAGAAATGACACCGGTTTTTAGTAAATTTCTCACAGATTTATGTCTCCGACGAATGTGTCTTGATTTCCCATTATACACATTATTATGTGCTCTTCCCATAGCTGACTGACTATCACAGTGCAAACTAATGGGTGGCATTGGTTTTGACCACATTGGAATATCCTTCAAGAAACTCCGAAGCCAATCAGCTTCTTCTGCCGCAAGATCTAAAGCTATGAACTCAGATTCCATAGTTGATGTAGCAATGCATGTCTGTTTGCATGATTTCCATGAAATAGCAGCACCGCCAATTATAAATATATATCCACTCGTAGATTTTATATTTTTGGAGTCCGATATCCAATTCGCATCTGAATACCCTTCAATTACTGCTGGGTATCTCGTATAATGTAGTCCGTAGTTAGAAGTATATCTTAGATATCTAAGAACTCGAACTACTGCCTTCCAGTGCTCATAACTGGGATTACTCGTATATCTGCTCAATGTATTGACAGAATTAGCTATATCAGGTCTAGTGCAATCCATGAGGTACATGAGACTGCCTATGACTCTAGAGTACTCAAGTTGTTGCACACCTTCTCCGCGATTCTTGCAAAGATTTGACACCACTTCCATAGGTGTTCTAGCGATGGTATTATTTCCCTTGTCAAACTTGTCAAGTATCTTCTCGACATAATGACCCTGGGAGAGAAAATATCCATCTGCATGTTTGGTGATCTTCATTCCAAGAATCACATCTGCAAGACCTAGGTCTTTCATCTCAAAATTTCGTGACAACATTTTCTTGGTAATTTTGATGTTATCGTTATTACCAACAATTATCATGTCATCTACGTATAGACATACTATCACATAGTTTGTATTGTCTCCTTTCACGTAGACACACTTATCACATTGATTTGTTTTAAACCCATTTGAAAGCATGACGCTATCAAATTTTTCGTGCCATTGTTTAGGTGTTTGTTTTAATCCATACAAGGATTTCACAAGTTTATACACCTTCGTTTCTTTACCTGGAACTACAAACCCTTCAGGTTGTTCCATGTATACCTCCTCTTCTAACTCTCCATTTAGAAAAGCCGTTTTAACATCCATTTGATGGATCTCTAAGTTATATAATGCAGCAAACACAATTATTAACCTTATAGACGTTTTCCGGGATACAGGAGCGTATGTGTCGAAATAATCAACACCTTCAGTTTGTCTGTAGCCTTTTACTACAAGTCTAGCCTTGTACTTATCTACAGTACCATCAGCTTTCATCTTCCTCTTGAAGATCCACTTGTGGCCTAGTGGTTTACAACCTGCAGGAAGATCCACTAGTTCCCAAGTATGATTATGTAAGATAGATTCTATCTCACTGTTCACCGCTTCTTTCAAAAGATCAGAGTCTTGTGAAGACATTGCTTCTTTGAAAGTAGTCGGATCTTTTTCCAACAGATATGTTAGAAAATCCGAGCCAAAAGATTTCTCTTTTCTCGCTCTTTTGCTTCGTTTAGGCGATTCTACATTCTCTTGAGATTCTCTATCCCCCACATTTCTCTCAACATTGGTTTCAGGCATTGTCGGAGTTTTGTGGGGAAAGATTTCCTCAAAGAACGAAGCATCCCTAGCCTCAATGATAGTATTTACATGCATTTCTGCATTATCTGATTTATGCACTAGAAAACGATAGGCACTACTATCTTGTGCATATCCGATAAATACACAATCTACTGTCTTAGGTCCTATCCTAGTCCGTTTAGGAGGAGGAATTGGTACCTTTGCTAGACAGCCCCAAACCCTTAAAAACTTGTAGCTAGGTGAGCGACCTTTCCACAATTCATAAGGCGTTTTATCCAACTTCTTATGTGGTACTCTGTTTAGCACATAGTTGGCGGAAAGCAGAGCTTCTCCCCATAAATTCCTAGGTAAGTCGGAACTTATAAGCATTGCATTCATCATTTCCTTAAGCGTTCTATTCTTCCTTTCAGCAATACCATTTTGCTCGGGAGAATAAGGCGCAGTGGTTTGATGAATAATGCCACTCTCAGCACATATTTGTGCAAATGGTGACTCATATTCACCGCCTCGATCACTTCGAAGAATTTTAATCTTTTTATCAAGTTGATTCTCAACTTCATTCTTATAGTGAATGAACATATCAATTGCTTCGTCTTTACTTCTCATTAAGTAGACATAACAATATCTTGTACAATCATCGATAAATGTTATGAAATAATTTTTACCGCCTCTAGATTGTACATACTTTAGATCGCATACATCCGTATGAATCAAGTTTAACGGTTCGGTGCTTCGCTCAATTGAGTGGAATGATGACTTGGCTAATTTGGCCTCTACACAAGTCTCACACTTGTGTTTATGATTGATGTTAAATTTAGGCAATAGATTAAGAGACATTAGCCTTTGTAAGGACTTATAATTCACATGTCCTAATCTACCATGCCACAAATGTAAAGACTCGCAAGAATAATCAAACTTTAAAGTTTTATTAGCCACATTGGCAACAGTCATTACATTATTTTTGCTTGTGCTAGCCTCATTTGCTGCATTAACATCAACCTCAACATCTACACTAGACTTAGCCTTAGGAGCTAAAGTCATTACATTCATCTTGAAGAGGTTATTGGCCAAGTAGCCTTTGCCCACAAACCTACCACCCTTGGACAGAATGACTTTGTCGGACTCAAACACAAGCCGGAAGCCTTTCTTGTTCAGCACTGCTCCGGAGATGAGATTCTTTCGGATCTCTGGCACGTGGAGCACCTCGGTAAGAGTCAACTCTTTTCCGGAAGTCATTTTTAGCACAACCGTCCCTTTGCCTTCAACTTTTGAGACTGCTGAATTTCCCATGTAGCAGTTCTCATCATTCACCGGTTGATAGGTCTTAAACATCCATTTATTGGCGCAAATGTGGCGAGTAGCCCCAGTGTCGACCCACCATTCCTTGGAGTTCCCTCCAACAAGATTCACCTCCGATACCACAGCACTCAGATGCATGTCATCCATGTCAGAGCTCAGATTGTCCTCAGCAATGTGGGCATGTGCAGGCCTCTTGCCTATGCCTTTGTAAGGGACTATCTTCCTCTTACCGTCATTGTTTTGACGTTGAGTGCAGTTGTTTTGACGTTGAGTGCAGTCCTTGGCCTTATGGTTAGGCTTACCACACACATAACAGTCACCGGTGAACCTCCTTGTCTGAGTATCTCCCTTGGGTTCAAAAGTACGTTTGCGCTTATTCCCATGGGAGTTGTCCCCAACTTCAACCACGTTGGCCTTGGAAATCATTCCAAATGATTTCTTGTCAACTTTTCGGTTGTCTTGCTCGATGCGCAGCCTCCTGATAAGATCCTCTAGACTCATCATCTTTCGCTTGTGCTTTAGGTAGCTCTTGAAGTCCTTCCAAGATGGCGGTAATTTTTCAATCATCATCGCCACTTGGAGAGCATCATTTAGCCCCATACCTTCGGCAGCAAGCTCATGATATATCAGCTGCAGCTCTTCGCATTGCTCAACAACGCTCTTGCCATCTACCATTCGATAGTCATGGAATCGCCCGGCTACAAATTTCTTTGCGCCTGCGTCGTCAACTTTGTACTTTATCTCTAACGATTCCCAAAGATTCTTAGCAGTCTCCTTGGGGGAATACACATTAAAAAGTGCATCGTCAAGAGAATTCAGTATGTAGTTACGACAAAGGTAGTCGGCACTCATCCAGGACTCAACTATCACAGCAGATTGAGGATCCTCTTTGTCCTCCACCGGTTTCTCCTCCTTCAGAAACCTGGTCAAGTTCAAGGTGGTAAGGAAGAACATCATCTTCTGTTGCCAACGTTTAAAGTTGGAACCCTTGAACTTTTCCGGTTTCTCAAATTGAGAAAACGGCATTGGACTTCTCAGAATTGGCATTGCGGCCTCAGTACCGCTAGCTTTGATCACCAGAATCTCATTATTCACAGCAGGTGGTTGGGTAAACTGGTCAGCCATTAGCTAAAACAGAACACAAATAGGAGAGCACAAATAATATCAAAGCAGTTTTTTTTTTAAACAGTAAGTTTAAACCTTTGAAAAATTCATGAACAATATCTTAAGTAAATGTGAAAGCTGAGTTTTGATAAAACAGAACAAAACAAACAAAGAAAATTTAGAGTTTACGATTGTTGGTTCTGTTCTCTTAAAAACAAATAGACAAAGCATAAGAAGTCACAAATACTATGATATTATAAAATTGTTGAAACGGTAAAAACTTACAACAAATAGTTTAAATAAACTGGACAGAAACTTTGTTGTTGGACGAGGCCACAGTAAACCGTGTGCCCGTAAACTCTAAATTGCCCGCCTACAACTTCTGGCCTCCTGGACAAGAGAGTTCCAAGGTACAACGTCCCAAACACCTCTGTATGAGTTGAAGCAGAAACCCAGACAGACTCACTCGAACACTGAACAGTGTGTAGTACTCTCAAGATAATATGATATGATATGAAATGCAATTTCGGGATGAGATAAAGAATGAGGCTGGAGCAGCTTATATAGCTGCAACAGCAGGCCTACCAAAGGCCACAACTTAAATGACAATGCATAGTGGGTTAGATGAAAAGTCTCAACACTTAACATCAGATTCATTTCGGATTTAAGTCTCACACTTAAATCTGACATCAATTCTGCAGGTAGGTGAAAAGTCTCAAACTTAATACTCAGCAGAATATGAAAAGTCAGGCAGGTGAAAAGTCATTTCAGAAATCCGTGTAGTAAAAAGATAGGACTGCCTTCGCGGAAACGACACGCGCGACGCGACGCGACGCGGCGCGGCGAGGCGAGTCGAGTCGAGTCGAGTCGAGTCGAGTCAAGACGTGACGTGACGTGACGTGCCGTGCCGAGCCGAGCGGAGCGGACGGACGGACGGCGCGCGAGGGGCACCCATCTTTACTACTTAACTACACTCTAATGATTTGTATCTCAATATAAACAAACCATAAGTGCCTCAATTACTCAATGTGGGATTTCTTTAACCTAATTGTCTTTCATAATTAACTTACCATAATTTTGTTCTCATTAACAAAATTAATAATAATATTGGGCTTTTAATGTTTAAAACCCATTAATTCTAACATTCCCGGCAAAACATTGCAACCTTAAAAAAGGCAAAGCGTACCTTCATTCTAGTCAAATGGTTCTATTAGGGGGTCATTCACTCATGCTCGCTCGCCATCATCATCCCGGTGCAAAGGCATGTTGGGCACGTACAAGGGCGGAGCTAAGATTTAAAATTATCTGGGGGCTTGCCGTGTTACATATGATCAAAGAGCTATCATAATTTAGAGGATTGAACTAAAAAGCTAAATTTCCAAAAACTAACACAATTTTTTTTTTTTTGAAAATTTCGATAGCTTATAGGATGGATCCACATCCGTGTGCATGGCTCGAGCAAGTAATCATGAAAAAAGATAGCCTCCAGGGGCATAGATATCTGGTAAGGGTTGAGGTGATGTTGGGAGATTCCTTCGATGTCGCAGATTCGAGTCCCGTGTGGGACATTCTCCACTGAAATATTGTAGGGGTTTGTCCTGGGTTCGGGTTCTGTTGGTCCGCTTCCTCAGAAACCTGTCATCCGTGCACATCCCTCGATTTACCTGGTGACGGTCCTGAGGGGCCGGGATCGTCACCTAAGGATTAGTCAGACGCAAATCTGAATACCTTGTTAAACTAAAAAAAATCATGAAAAAAAGATAAAGCGAATGTTGACAATTGGACAAGCACGTGACAGACATATTTTTCAACATTTTCAAGAAAATGAGCTAGTGGAACAAAAGAAAGAAGATCCAAAAAGGTTCTTTATATCTATATGAACACCTCAACAGTTGTTATATTTAGCACCTGAAGCTGTTCTCTAAATTGAATGGTTTTTACAACCAAATAACACAATTTGGACACCTAATATTTGTTGGTGCACGCAGGGGCCCGTTAGAAGCACTGGTTATTATAGGTTCAGTGGACAAATATAAACCACTTGCAGGCACGCCAAGTATCCTGTCCACATAACCAAACAAATAGGTTGCAAGAAATTAGTCAAGAAAAAGACCACATCTCGTAGAATATTTGTTGTATATGAGGCTCTCACCGCATTCATTGTTTTGTGGAGCCGAACATAAATGGACTGTATGGCAGCCACCACACGACAGATACAACTACACAGTCTAGAAAGGTATTTTGGGATTGATTTATCTAGTAGCCATAGGATGTGAAGGATTTCGATAAGTATAAAATACGAAATTTAAACGATACTAACTCGTTTGTCGGATCGAAAAACTGGGTTGAGTTCATGTCATTGTTTAGGAGCGTTTTTCTTGCCCATAGCGTCAAATACAATAGCAAGGAGTTATATTATGTTTGTACAATCAGATAACCCCTTTGAATACGTAAGTTTGATGCTTATAAAATGCAAATCACTTTTCTAATTTTAGGCCAATCTTGGAAATCGTTGGGTTGGAACCATCAAAATTTAATGTTTGATGGTATTATTAGCAGCATACAGGAGGTACGATACATGAAAGGGCTGACAAAGAATCTTTGTCTTTGTGACAAGTTGATGATATCGAGTGCAAGACCCGTATCGAAAATGGGATCATGAAGAACAATGAGCGCTTGTGGTAATAAAGGCAGAAAAAGCTGCTAAGAATATGTATGTCCTTTTGGGAAAACACATAAAGAGGCAAAACTAGTTGTTGCATCGACTAGTTCGGGAGAAGAATTAACAGTGATATGACAAAGGAAGCTCGTGCATATATCAGAACGAGGGTTGAAAGTTCTCTCTGAACGGAAGCTGCTGTCGGGGCTTCAAAATGTAACTCTACCCTTTTGTGAGCATTGTGTTATCAGTAAAAAACATAGACTAAAGTTTGACACATTTACTGCCAAGAGCAGCGGTATATTGGAGCTGGTTCATTATGATGTTTGACCATCACCGGTTATATCTCTAGGATGAGTGAGATACTTTGTCTCGTTCATTGATGGGTTCTCTAGAAGAAGCTAGGTGTATCATATCAAGAAGAACTCAGATGTTTTTCCAGTCTTCAAGGTGTTCAAAGCGCGGGTTGAACTTGACTCGGAGAAGAAGATCAAGTGTCTAAGGATCGATAATAGAGGAGAATATATCATTGATGAATTTGATACATATTGTCAACAAGAGGGCATTAAAAGACAATTCACAACGGCTTACGCGCGTCAACAGAATGAAGTAGCGGAGTGGATGAATAGAACTCTGTTGGACAGAACAAGAGCTATGTTGAAGATTGTTGGTCTAGCCAAGTCATTTTGGGCAGAAGCAGTCAAGACCGCCATTTATATTATCAATTGCTCTCCATCAGTGACGATTGATCTGAAGACTCTTGATGTGACTAGAAATAGACACATCTATTGCGCTTAATTGTCTACGATTTGGTATGTTTTGATGGTTAATTGGATACATATGCTACCTAATAATATATTTGTGTAAATGTAGGTGTGATCGAAGAAATCGAGCCAATAATGATGATCAAGAAAAGCGTTGGAGGTGATAAAGGATCAATACCTTGGTTGAAGGAAGACAATACCTTGGAATTTATGTTTTTTATGAGATTGATGTTATTTTATTAATTTTTATTGAGTATCAAGTGTTTTCTATGATTTGTTGCCATGATTGTTGTGTTTTGATTATAAGATTGACCATCTAATTGTTTTTACATACAATCTAATGCTTGGCCTTTGAAACAACTAAGATTAATGATTGCCTGCTGTTGGTGTTGTTAAATTCTTAGGAAGAACGCTTGACTAGATTAAACATAGATACTTGTATTATGTTGTCTAAGTTTCATCATTCTTACTAGATTTGAAAGCTATTGTTAATATTGATCTTAATTGCTATTCTTTTGATCGATATAACGATACGGGTTATTTAAAACACTTGGGCTATTTTGACTAGGCATAAGGTAAGATAGGAGTTGAATCTCTAATAATGAATATTCAAGTAAAAATTACATCTTTTGTGATAATCGATGATTGAATGCATAAATCCAAGGTAACGTCGATTGAAAAACCAAGAATCGCTTTTCTCATAATTTTAATCGCCTTAGTTTAATTTTGCTAATTAGTTTAATTCATAAACTTTGCTTAGTAGTTGTTAATCAATCTAAAAGTTCCCTTTTTTTCTATTTGTTTGCATAATTAACAAAAAAATATATAATTCCTTATGGGATCGATCCTTACTCACGTTACTATATTCATTACTATTAACTTGAGATGGTTAATTTGGTGTACGCGATAAACGCTATCAAATTTTGGCGTCGTTGCCGGGGAAGGCATTGTTTATTTTTGTGTTAAATTTTTTTTTTAATCATGCACTGCTACTTTGGTTTGTTAATGAATACATGTGAACCCTTCGATCACGAAGATAATTTCCAATACGACCCGGAGATTGAAAGGACACTACATAGGAGGAGAAGAGAAACTAGGAGATTTGAAGAAGAAGATGAGAGGAACACGATGGTTGCAAATCAAAGCTTGAGACAGCTGGCGAATCCTACCTTGGAGCAATAGCCTCTTTGCATCACTTTCTCCGCTCTTGCAAATAAGGTAAATTTCGAACTTAAATCTGGACTAATTCATTTACTACCTTCCTTTCATGGTCTTGCAGGTGAAAACCCCCACAAGCACTTGATGGAATTTTACATGGTGTGCACTAACGGAGGAGCAAATTAAATTGCAAGCTTTTTCATTCTCTTTGAAGGATGCTGCTAAAGATTGACTCTTCTATCTACCCTCTGGATCTATCACCACGTGGATTGATTTGCAAAGAGTCTTCCTTTAGAAGTATTTTCCTGCTTCGAGGGCAACACACATAAGGAATGAGATATATGGTGTCAAGCAATACCATGAGGAATCACTGCACGAGTACTTGGAGCGTTTCAAGAAGTTGTGTGCAAGCTGCCCACAACACCAGATAAGTGAACACCTTCTTATTCAATTTTTATGAAGGTTTGCTTTCTGCTGACAGGAATCTATTGGATGCGGCGAGCGGAGGAGCATTCATTGATAAGACACCGTAGGAGGCAAGGAACTTAATAGCAAACATGACTGCTAACTCCCAACAATTTGGGCTTGCTCGACATGGACAGATGCCAAGGCAAGAGGTAAACATATATAACCTTGAATAACAACTGATTGACTTGACATTTCTTGTGTGTTATCTTAGGTGGTAATGTGATGAACATGAAGCCATGTGGAATTTGCCTAGCCATGAACCATGCCACTGATGCATGTCCCTCTCTACAAGAGACATCCACTGAGCACGTGAACAACGGGTGGATTTTCGGGCTAACCTCAGAGGAGCTATGACCAACCACCAAGAAACTATAATCAAGGTTGGAGGGACCATCTGGACCAGAGCTATGGGAATCAATAGATAAACCACCATCACCCTATAGACCGCCATATCAGAGGCCTCAACCACTGCCAGTGCATGTCCCTTCTGACAGGTTAGGAAACATTGTTAAAGTTATTGCTGAAAATAGTCTGCAATTTCAACAGGAAAAGAGGGCGAGCATTCAAAGCTTGACTATGCAAATGGGACAATTGGCGACATCGAGGAGCTTATGCAAGAAGAGGAAACACAAGGTAAGTCCCCTCAACTTCGTGAATATAAAATTGAACCCCCATTCCCCATTGCATTGAAGGTGAACTGGAAGGACAAGGGTATCAAGGGACTTTACGACACATTTCGGAGATGCGAGGAAAACGCTCCACTACATGATGCCATGAAGAAAATACATCGATATGCTAGATTCTTGAAGGAGGTATGGAAAGGGGAAAGGAGCAAAAAACTCAAAGGGTGCCCCAAGATTGAGCTTGGTGAGAATGTTTATGCAATTATCCAAAGAAGCATTCCCACAAAATGTAAGGACCCTGGTATGTTTTCTATCTCGTGTGTGATTGGAAACACTAAGATTGATAAGGCGATGCTAGACTTATTAGCTTCTATTAATGTCACGCCTTACTCAATCTACACACAATTGAAACCTGGACCTTTGAAACGGAATGCTACTGTGATACAATTAGTTGATAGGTCCACGGTTATTCCTAGGGGAATAGTAGAGGATGTACCTATACACGTCGAGAATTTGGTTTTTCCCGCTGGTTTCTATGTCCTAGACATGGAAAATGGTGATCCATCTAACCACATCTTATCAGGAAGACCATTCTTGAAAACCTCTAAGTCTGTGATAGATGTCAATATTGGCATTTAACGATGGAGTTTGATGGTGAGATTGTAAAATTCAATATCTATGAAACCATTAAAACTCATGATCATTCTAGTTACGCTATTGATATCGATGATGAAATTGATTCTGAATTTGAATATAATGACTTGTGTGAGATGTGAAAGGCCAGTGAGAGCCTTGTGGACAAGAAGGTACGAACACAAATCTTGTACATAATTTTCATAGCCTTGCTGCTTTATCTACTCATGATACTGCTGATCCTCTATCTTCTCATTTACAGGATCCTACTGTTGAAAGTAAACACCCTCCAGATCGACCACGTCAATCAACAAATGATGGAGGAAGAAAAAAGACTGATGATGACCTCTCCAAGAAGAGCAAGGCGAGCAAACCAAAGTTTAAAGGAGTGAAGAATATATTGAGGTGGAAAAGGAAGGATCGAGCGACACCGCGTAACCCACCTTGATCAAAGGCTGGCGTCCGGCCACCGACGTTAAACAGAGGCGCGCCTGGGAGGCAACCCAAGGGGAGTTAGTTTCCCTTTACTTTATTTATTATTATTTTATTGATTTCTTAGTCTAATTTCTCTTTCCTTACAATTTTGACTTACATTGGGGACAATATACAATTTAAGTATGGGGAGGGATTAATAGTGTGTTATTGTTTTCTTATTATCAAAATACAAAAAAAAAATTTGAAAAATTTGAACAAATCTGAGCTCATAGTTAGTAATGAACGCATGCTTAGAATCACTAGCCCATGATGAAACCTAATTGAGGGCATGCATGTTTTTGAACATAGGTGAATTGTTAACCTTGGAACTATAATGCAAATTTTGCTTTGACTTAGTATTGAAAATATTGAGCACGAATTTGTCATGACTTGTGAAGAATGCATAGCATAGTGAAGATTGTGTGAACTTTTTGATAGTCTTAGGAAGTATTTGATACATGCTAGAACTTAACTGCATGCTCTTTGAGGCGTATGTCTAGACTACTTGAGAACATGAAAATGATTTAGGCGATCTTTGATGTGTGAGCCTTTCAAGCCTACCATGGAAAAAAATCAATCACTATTACCCTTTTTAAGCTTTAATGTAAAAGAATGGTTGTATACTTAGCATATAAATGACCACCATTCAACATTCTTTGACTAGCTTATCATCCTTCCATAATGAGCCTAAATATGTTTTATCCATACATTTGAAGGGAGTATAACGTGTTTCATTCACATGCACTTATGTTATCATTGAATCATATATTTGTGAACTCTATTGTCAAAAGAATGAGATGCATGAAAGAAATGGATGCCTTGAGAAAATTGCTAAAAATATGACTCCAAGGGAGCCAAGGCAAAAGAAGAAAAAAATGATTAAACCTTGAAAAATTAACAAGGTTTGAAAAAATCATGCAAGGAGAGAAGCTCTTTAGTGTGCATATCATTATACTCTCTTGTTTGATACACCTTACCCTTCCTTTCATAAGCTAAAATCTAGGCCAAGCTACAAGCTAATTAATACCTAATTAAATTATGTTTGCAAGTAGCTAATATATTGGAGAAGAGTGTGCAAGTGTGCTTATACTTGTGTTGGTGTACAACTTGAGCTATTGTGATTTTACATTGATTGGATCTATAATTTGTGCACGACATTTGTTTATGACAAGACCCGAACGTTCGCTGCTTTGTTGGGTATAAAATGCCTAGATATTGAACTTGTTCCACTGTTAATTTTTCACCGCCTTTCATCACTGTGCATGTTTATAATTGTTGAGGGATTAAAGTGAGGACAAGTTAGTTTGTTATGATGCTATGAGCCAACACAAATATTATAGTTTTATCTGCTTTACTCGAGGTCGAGTAAAGATTAAATATGTGGGAGTTTGATATGACTATAAATAGACACATATATTGCGCTTAATGTCTACGATTTGGTATGTTTTGATGGTTAATAGGATACATATGCTACCTAATCATATATTTGTGTAAATGTAGGTGGGATCGAAGAAATCGAGCCAATAAGGATGAATAAAGATCAAGAAAGCGTTGGAGGTGAGAAATGATCAAAGTAGACCAAGAAAATGCTTAAAAAGTAATTTTTGACTAGAGATCCATCGCATCGGAAGAAAACATCGATCGCCTATGGATAGAAAGATCAGCAACAAAAATTCAGGATCATCGATCGATCGCCTGGAAGCTAGAGATCGATCGCCGAGAGGCATAATTGAAAAAAATAAGCTGGCGATCGATCGCCAGCTTATCGCGATCGATCGCCAGCAGAGTCCGAGAAAATAAGGAAATTTAGTATTTTGACCATTTTGGGAGACTCTAACCTATCCTCCAAGCTTCCCCACCTCTATAAACTCGAAAATCAGCCTCCATAAGAGAGATCTCAGACTTGTTATCATATATTTTATATTAGTTTTTAGAGATTTTCTCTCAACTTTTGAAGAACAACTTGAAGATTCAAGATGCGGGGACGAAAATGACGCTCCGAAATTGTGTTATCTTCTAGTAGTTCTTTCTTTTGCTTTTAGTTTAATGCATTCTAGATTAGTTTTGATTGTTTTTAATTTAGTCATGCTTGGCTAACACTTTTGATTCTTGGTTGAAGGAAGACAATACCTTGGAACTTATGTTTTTTATGAGATTGATTTTTTTTTTATTGAGTATCAAGTGTTTTCTATGATTCGTTGCCATAATTTTTGTGTTTTGATTATAAGATTGACCATCTAATTGTTTTTACATACAATCTAATGCTTGGCCTTTGAAGCAACTAAGATTAATGATTGTCTGCTAAATTCTTAGGAAAAATGCTTGACTAGATTAAACATAGATGCTTGGATTATGTTGTCTACGTTTCATCATTCTTACTAGATTTGAAAGCTATTATTAATATTAATCTTAACTGCTGTTGTTTTGATCGATATAACGGTACGGGTTAATTTAGAACGCTTAGACTATTTTAACTAGGCATAAGGTAAGATATGAGTTGAATCTCTAATGATGAGTATTCAATTAAAAATTACATCTTTTGTGATAATCGATGATCGAATGCATGAATCCAAGGTAAAGTCGACTGAAAAATCAAGAATCGCTTTTCTCATAATTTTTATCACCTTAGTTTAATTTTGCTAATTAGTTTAATTCATAAATTTTGCTTAGTAGTAGTTAATCAATCTAAAAGTTCCCATTTTTCTATTTGTTTGCATAATTAACACAAAAATACATCATTCCTTGTGGGATCGATCCTTACTCACGCTACTACATTCATTATTATTATTAACTTGAGAGGGTTAATTTGGGCGTACGCGATAAACACCACCGACTCCGATGGAGGTGTGTACTAGCAAGCCAACAAATTATTCTCGACTACATACATTTGGAAGTCCTGTATATGTGATGTACAATGAACAAGAAAGATCGAAGTTGGATTCTAAATTTAGAAAGTGTATCTTCTTGAGCTATGGTGTTAATGGGTATCATTTGTGGAATCCTACTGCCCAGAAACTTATTATCAGCAGTGATGTTATCTTCGAGGAAGATAAAGTGAAGGGAGACAAAAGCATACTGAATTCAGATACTACTATAATTCAGGTGGAAAATAAGATAGATGAAGATCAAAGTTCTTCTGAGTTATTACCAGAGCACGAGGAACAAGAACCAGTTGAGTCAGAGGTTTCCAAAGTTTGGCAGTCTACTCACGAGAGAAGACCACCGGGTTGGCTTTCAGATTATGTTAATGAAAGCAATATTGCATACTGATTATTAACCGAGGATGGTGAGCCATCGAGTTTTCAGGAGGCTACTCGAAGTTCTGATGTATCCCTATGAATGACATCAATGCAGAAAGAATTGGAGGCATTGGACAGGAACAAAACTTGGGATCTTGTTACACTACCACGAGGACCGAAAGCCATCGGTAACAGATGGGTCTATAAGATCAAACGTGATGGCAACAACCAAGTGAAAAGATATAGTGCAGGATTGGTGGTGAAAGGATATGCTCAGAAGAAAGGTATCGACTTCAATGAGATATTTTCTCATGTGGTCCGACTTATAACAGTCAGAGTAGTATTTGAATTATGTGCAGTGTTTGACCTACATATAGAGCAGCTGGATGTGAAAATGACATTTCTTCATGGAGATCTTGAAGAGGAAATTTATATGCTCCAACCAGAAGGTTTTGCTGAAATATGCAAAGAGAACTTGGTTTGCAGGTTGAAAAAATCTCTGTACGATCTCAAACAGGCGCCGAGGTGTTGATACAAGAGATTTGATTCCAATATCATGACCCTTGGGTACAACAGGCTCAATGTAAATCCTTGTGCATATTTCAAGAGATCTGGGAATGATGATTACATCATTTTGTTGGTGTACGTGGACGACAGGTTGTTCGTAGGCCCCAACAATTATCAAGTCCAATAATTGAAGGCACAGTTGGCAAGGGAACTTGATATGAAGGATTTGTGACCGTCAAACAAGATTCTAGTGATTGCAAGTTAACCGAGATAGAAGTAGCAGGAAGATTTGGCTTTCCCAGAAAAATTATTTGAAGAAAATATTGCAAAGCTTCAACATGCAAGATTGTATGCTAATTTCTACCCCTCTTCCTATTAACTTCAAATTATCCTCTGAGATGTGCCCTAGCAGTAAAGCAGAGTGGATGAAGATGTCTCGAGTACCATCTGCATCAGCGGTGGAAAGTTTAATGTTGGCCATGATCTGTAAATTGCACATGCAATGTGAACAGTCAATCTGTACATGGCGAATCCTGGACGAATGCACTGGAGTATAGTTAAGAGGATCCCTGGATACATCAAGAGTACCTCAAATGCTGCATTATGTTATGGAGGATCGGATTTTATACTCAGGGGCTATGCGGATTCAGATTATGCAGGTGATCCGGATAAAAGAAATCTACCACTGGCTACGTGTTCACACTTGCAGGATGAGCAATAAGCTGCGTTTCAAAACTGCAAACAGTTGTGGCATTATCAGAGACAGAATATATGGCAGCTACTCAAGCTTGCAAGGAGACGATATGGATTCAAAGGTTATTTGAGGAGATTGGGTATAAACAAGATAAAGTTCCTTTGTCTTGTGACAATCAGAGTGCCGTACACATTGCAAGAAATCCAGCCTCATTACATGATTAAACACATTGGAGTTCAATTTCACTTCGTTCGAGAAGTGGTAGAGGAAAGAAGAGTGGATATGCAAAAGATCTATACGAAGGAGAACCTAGCTGATATTCTCGCAAAGCCAGTTAATACAGAGAAGTTCGAGTGATGTAGATCTTTATATGGCCTAACAGAAACGTAAGCACCAATGCATGGCAATATTGAAAGGATGTGTGGAGATGTGCTTGATTCTCAGTGGGAGAAATGTTTATAAGTCAAGGGATAGAATTATTTATTCTGTCAGATGAAGAAACGCGTGCCAATGGATGGTGGCAGATATTAGGTGGTCGGAAAACGAGTGAAATAAATTTCGCTCGGTTTCAACACGCATGCGAGTTCCTATAAATAGGACTCCCCTTACTCATTTCTATTATCTTATTCCAGAGTATTCTCTCATATATCATTTTGCCCGTGGTTTTTACCCTAATAATTTTTAGGGATTTTTCACGTAAATTCTGGTGTTCATTTTATTCTTCGTTTTGCTATTTTGTATCTCATGATACTGCACCTGGGGCCAACATTAATATCGTGGGAGGTTATTCATTCAAGTTTATTGTTTATCTTTCAAATTTTTCTCCCAAGAATTGTCTCATATCGGCACCTGTATATATAAGCATACTGGTTTTGAAATTCTAAAGACAAATATTACCAGTTCCATGACATGCATCTTAGCTTCTCTTGTCGCTCAGCATTGTTAATTTCTAAGAGCATCAATGCTGAAATAACTCCCCTTGCCCCTCCTGAAAACGAGGCTACGATAGGATCCACCTGACTGAAACGAAAGTATCGACTAAATGTTTCATAATTCCATTGCATTATTTAGTCATGTTAAACAATAAATAAAAAGTGGTAAAATATAGTATTCTTCCTCAGTAAATGACTAGTAATCTAAAGCTTGAGGAATCCTCAACTGCATAGGCAAATGCATGCTCCGAGTGAAATCTTCATATGAGATACCTCCCAAATGAAATTCCATAATTTACAGTGTCAACCATCATTACATAATGTTCGTGCATAGGTTGTATCCGATTTATTTGATAATGCCCTTAAAGACATCTCAACCCTTGAAATAACATATTCCAAATGAAATATGTTTTTCCAATAATTGATGCACCTCTCAGACACTACACTGTCCCTAAGGTAACATCAACTTTTTTGGTTGTATCATTAGAAAAGGTAAATGTTTTCATTAGAATTAATTTCTATCTAGCTGAAAAATCAATATACACCAACGACATGTCACACATTACAACCTCCATGTCGGTGTGTAACATTTTTTTATTTTTATCATTTTTTTAAAAATTAATCAAACTAATTAAATATTATTTTTTTGAAGAACATACATTTTCTTTTATCTAGTTTAGGATTCAATCCAGAAGTCCATGCCTAAATAATCAGTTACCACGACAATGTTTTTCCAATACATGATACAAAAGGTTTTCAGATTTTCATTTAGCTATGGTCGCTACAGAATCAGCCTGAAAATGTACACATGGTGGCAATGAAACAGCCGAAAAGTCATCCACCCACTGATACAAGCTAGTCTCGAACTCTTCTTTGAAGTAAACACCTTTCTATTATAATCCAGGATTTAGCATTAGGAGGACGAATAAGATTCTAGCTTGGGCAGAAGGCTTTGCCAGCCATCAGCAATACCGTTTAGCCAGGTGTGCCTGACCCTTGGCGAATTCATGAAACGCCAGAACCCATGTCTAAGGTTTTCTGTTCTCGACACTGAACAATCTCTTCGTTCATCTTTCTCATTGTTACCTTGTTTTTTGGTTCGATTTTGTAACAATGAATGAATATGCGAAAAATAAATGAACATCAAGATTTTTACGGGGAAAACCCCAAAATATGGGGAAAAACCACGGGACCTAGTCCAGTATAAATTCCACTATAAACAAGTGTGATTTACAGTGTCTCCTTTATAAGAAATGAGCTAAGAAATGAAAATGGTGAAGGGGGAAGACCTCGGCTGCTGCTTGTTCTTGAGGAAGGAGATCTGCTCCCCCCCCACCCCCACCCCAAGAAAGAGGTGTTGGCATCCTCGTGCCCTCTCAACCCTCCTGCCTGCTCTCTCACGGAAATATCACTTGTTTGGTGAGAGTTATCTGGTATTTATATGAGAATGTAGGAGACAACCTTTAACTACCTACCCAAGGTCTAGGAAACATTGTCTAATGCTGAAGGCGGGTGTTAGAGTCCCAGAGATGGGGACCACATACAACTATTGCACTCTTTGTACGATTTCTGCAGCTTTTAAGATATTATTCGTATACGAAGATATGTTATGTGCCTCTGATTTATGAGATCACTCATCAGGTGTAGATCTTCCTGGAGGCCGACCTGGGGGTGGCCGAGGTGGAGGTCATCCTCGAGGCCGACCTGGGGGTGACCATGGTAGAGGTCTTGCCCAAGTCAGGTCTTGCAAAGTCCATACTTTTACCAGGGTAACACTCACAATTGTCTCTAATTGCGCCATCAGCTTTCAGCTGCGCCACAGAGTTAAATATAAGCTATACAGCACAAAGTCTGGAAAGAAACAAGAAAAATCAGAGAAATATCGCCAACCTGCTCGTACTCATGCTCTGCTTCCGTCAATTTCTCCAATCTTGTAACTCTGAGCTTATTCCTGCACACAACACGTACACTATATACACAGATGGATTACAACTAAAGGTCGTTAATACCGAAAGAATGAACGAAAAGACAACTCATTTCTACATAAAACATGAATACAATTCATTAAGATTACATTTAGATTGAGTGATTAATATGAGAATAGATTTGATAATTGGATTTCGCCAATCTCGAATGTATGTCAAATTTATCACAATTACCATTATATTTATATTTATATAAAGTAATAAAATGTGGATCTGAAATATACCCAAAAAAAATCCATCCAAACAAACTCCATAGTTCATTATTATGGGTTTGAAATTATAGCAACAAATCCATCAGCCCAAAGCACCCCAAAACTCTATCGCCCACATGTGCTTCATTAATAGTTCAATAATATTGTGTTTGGATTGAAGTATTTGAAATGAGTGAATTTTTCAAATTCCTCATTCTTCTTGTAATGCATTTTCTTTTGCATTTCGGAGGCTTTGAAATGACAACCAACCACATATCATTTCAAATGATTAGATTCAAATCATTTACTTCAAATCAAATCTTTCGATCCAAATGCTACATATGGGTAAAATGATATTGAATTTATAGTTTGAGCAAATGCATTAGACCATGATTAATTTGGAGAATTTAAGTGGTTCCACCATGCTTAATTTGGAGAACGTAAAATGGTTCAGACAAGGATTCGATTCCTCTTGTTACTACTCATTTCAGAAAGAAAGGTCTTGACCTAGATTTACGTGGTAATTTTCCAATGTTAAAACAGAAGCTGTAAAAATGTTTAATTTATATCTTTAAATTGTTTGGACAATGCTGACGCGAATATTTTCTACCGATATATGAAATAAAGGGCTCGTTGGTATGATATCATAATCCAAGGGTCCATCACAGAAAAGAAAGAGGTAAATCACATATATTCTGGGATCATACATATCTATCTCCTTAAACTTGATTGCCTCAGCTAATTCACAATGGTGTCGGAAAGCGTTTGCTCTCTCTATGTCATAGTTTCCCATCCCATAAATATGAAAGAACCGATTTCAACAATAGAAAAAATTTGGCGGGGCTTAATGTCAGACATGGTTTACCATCGTAGGAATGGTGCTCGAAACCGAGATCATATTTCACAGAAAAGTTACGGCACAGATTTTTTTTAAATAATATTAAAAAATTCAAAAGATTGAATATTGTGAAAAAAATATATTTTCATCTTCTTTAATTCTTAAATAATATTTAGAAGATTATTTTTAAGAAAATAACAAATAAATTTTTTCCTAAATCTTATGTACATTTTATTAAATATAAATTTATCATTAATATATATTAAAATTTTCACAATCATGTCAAAATTATTTTACCTTCAAATCATAATAGAATAAGATATAAAATACACAAACTAAATGAAATATTTTCATTTAATTTCTAATTAGTTAATGTTTTAACTAATTTGTAAAATCACTTATCTTATGTACACTTTATTAAACATAAATTTATCCTCAATATTTTAGAATATTTTTATCATTTTATTTACAAACTTTAAATTATTTCACAAATCATTTAATTATAAATTTATTAAAATACAGATAACAATTTAATTAATTAATTAAACATCAGTTGGATATGCCTAACAATTTTTATATTTTCAAATCCACCGTTACACCAACAAATCGTCGATTTTTGTCATCTATAAATCATCGTTTTTTGTCCGCGAAACATCTTTCCAAAAGCAATCTCCTTTACTGCCCGGATCTTCAGAACGTCAAGCGGTGCTTCAGTTCCAGAACGGCCGTTTCGAACCTGGAATGCCCGTTAAGGTAAACCATAATGTCAGAAGAGTACTGAAGTGACACATTGTGAGTGATATTAAGCTTTTGGAACGACCTTAATCATTGTATGTGCCCTTATAACTGCCCGTCTAGGTCACACCTAAAAAAATCAATGTTAATTTTTTTAATACTGTGTTTTTCTTTTTTTAGGAAAAAAATGAAGCGAATTTGTCCTTTTAGTGGGCCATATTTTTGTCTGGGCCTTAAACTGGATTCCACGACGAATCACGGCCAACATATTATGTGATCGAAGTGCATCCCACGTATATATATTTTATTTATTTATTATTTTATTTTATATGATAGAAACAGCTCCCATCGAGTAATCATCCCCAATCTCAGTTTCTCGCCATTTCCCCATAATTTACCACAATTTCTGTTTAGTCCAGCTACTTCATATTCTGTATTGCAATCTGAAGTCGAATTCCTACACGTTCCATGTCACTCAAGGCGGCGCCCCAATATAATCTCGTCTCTCCCAGGTCATATTTTAATTTTGTGTGTGCATTTTTGTTTAGAGTTAATCTGTCAAATTTGTGTTGTTATACAGTTTGGACTTTGGATTAGGTTGTGATTTCTGTTGGTTTTGGTTGAGGATTATACGAGGATTGAATAGTATGGTAATGGAATATGTTTAAGTTATTGGTTGAATCGTATGGTAATGGAATCTGTTTAGGTTATTGTTTAGGAATCTGTTTAGGTTATTGTTGTTTATGAGGATTGATTTCTGTTGGTTTTGGTTGAGGATTATTTGTGTTGTTATACAGCAGCCGCGTTCCTTATCCTCTTGGCTGCCGCTCCACCACCGATAACTTGGCCACCCTATCTTACGGCCGTCTCCCCACTGGACCACCACCATTGCAGCGACACTCTCACTCTTGGCTACCCTATTTCTCGGCCACTCCCTCCTTCGACCACCACAACAGCAGCCGTCACTCTCTTCGGTTGCCACACTCCAACCACTACCCGTATTACTCTCTGCCTCCCCTCCAAAACCCTTCTCTAGTATTACTACCTATAAGGGTAGGGGCTAGCCCCTACTATGTTTCGCCCCTGCTCATAAATCATGAGGCAGGGACTCTGTAGGCGCAATTGAGCTTGTTTTTGTAATTTTTTTTTATTTCTTTGTATTATCCTTTTTATTTAATTATATAAATTGTGCTAAGTGTCCATGTTTTGTTTTGGAGTCGAAATGATAGAGAAGTTGGAAATTCTTAATTTGTAACTCATGTTTTTGCTATGGAGCGTTTAGTGGGAATTCAGAGAGAAATTTGAAGATTTTATTAAATTTAGAAAATCATTTTTTTTAAAATATGAGTGCACCCCGATTCGTAGTTTGCCTTGTCTTGAGCAAAGTAAACAAGGGATCTTGGTGAGCAAGAATGATGAATTCGTAGGACACATGGGATGTGTCCTACAGGATTGATTTGAACCAATAGTCAGCATGTGGCAGGAAATAAGCCAAATTATGGAAAACATTTTTTGTCCTAATGGCTTTTTTGGTATGAGAATTTGAAGGAATACGTGGTGAGGTAGAAAAGTTAATGTTTGCGGTTTTTTCTATATGCAAATTTGTTGAGTGGCGGTTCTCAGTAGTTCCTTACAAATAATCTACTTTTCTTATGTTTTCCTATAAATTGTAATTAGACATGTATTCCTTTCTCTAGATGGAAAAATGTCAATTTTATTCACATGCCTCCCAGGAATGACCCCAATTATGTGTCCAGATCGGTCTGTCTGAATATCTTAAAAATTATAGAAGGAATTTCCCCCTGTTCTGTAGCTTTTGATATTTAGTACCGAAAACTTTCCTCGATCTCATTTCCTAATAGTGTACAAGTTTCCAGCACTTAATGATGAATTCAATTGCCAAAGCAAAGTGAAACATACTTTTTTTTATCGGATTCGAAATTTGTTAATAAATTTAAAATGTACAATTATAAGATAAGATGCCTTCAAACCAATTACAGAGAAACAAATTAACCAAGAAGTAGATCAGACACCAACATCCAACAAGAGAGGCTAGTTCGACAACTTATTTTTATGTCTAGTCTTGACACGATCAAACAATTCTTGATTTAAGCTTATATAGGTTTGTATCTGAGTTATATAGAAGTACACTGAGTATCTTTGAATTTTTTGTTCTTAATGTGCCTATTAGTGCAATCCAATATTTGATTCTCCTATCATTGATATATGTTACCTCGTTAAGCATATGACATATAAAG
Organism: Haberlea rhodopensis; assembly: GCA_907163345.1. Lineage (NCBI taxonomy): Eukaryota > Viridiplantae > Streptophyta > Magnoliopsida > Lamiales > Gesneriaceae > Haberlea > Haberlea rhodopensis. The sequence continues at coordinate 1,502,262 of CAJQUN010000044.1, read as the reverse complement.
TCTTATTCCAGTGTAGGATAGAAGCTTTTATCTGGTTTTTCTACTTGTTGGATATATATGATAATTAAAAACTACGGTATTTTTTAAATAGGCTTATTTAACTTTACATATGACCTGTCAATTCTGGCCTTGTGAAGCATATTACATGTACAAACTTCTTTCGATGTAGAATTAAAACTTTTATCTGATTTTGATGCCTGCAGAAATATGTATGATAAATAAAACAAAATGGTATTTTTGTAACTAAACTAACTTTACATATGACCTATGAATTCTTGCCTTCTGAAGCATATAACCTGTAAAAACTTATTCTATCTATTTTTCTGCTTGAAGAGTAATATTTATAATAAATGAAAAATGGTATTTGTTAACTAGGTCCATTTAACTTGACATATGAGCTATCAATTCTTTCTCAGGTTTTTCATGTTCAATCTTTGATTGGGATTGGGTTCTTCTTTTTCCTTTATAAATGGCCAACATGGTTCCATGAGAGATGCCATGAGAAATGTGGGACACCAATGAACCATTTCTATTTATTTGTTTTTTCATTGATACTAAAGAAGGGAAAACATTCAATTAGGGAGCATTCTATTGGTTTTAACTTTTCTTGGGATTTGCTGTATTTTCACCTTATTCCTTCGGCCTCCCCAAATACTTTTCCATATGTCATATAATGAAGGCCCTAATATGCTTCCACTGTTATGCTGATGCTTTTGGCCCCAAAGTAATGGTTTACTTCCCTTTATTGTGAACTATATTTTATGGGTGGAGTGTGTCTGATCTAGGCATCAGATGAGTTGCAACATCGGTGTGGCCAGGTAGGTATATTTTTCGTGATGTGCCATGGAAGAATTTGGCAAGGGAACCTTAGGTATAGGGATACAAAAGTAGTTATGAGTGAGCTTATATTGGGATGTTGTAACCTGTAAAGGTATTTTGGATGTTTTTACTTTAGGAACTATCAATTTTCCCTAGTTTGCTTCCTAGAAAGATTACATGTTATTACCAAAAATTCTTTTTGGGGGAATACATATGTTATCTTTTGCCTTCTGTATATTGTATTAGGGTTTAACTTTTGGACCTTATCCAACATTCTTGACGATCCTTGCATTTTTCAATGGTTATTTCTTTATTTCTTGGAAATTAAATATTTGTATCCAAGTAATATATTATGAAGAATTATTTGAGTTTGTCACATCCAGGAGATAAACATTGATATTGAATACATGCATCTAATTAATATTTGGCGACACTTTTAATTAATGTTCTTAGTTCTTGTCAAACTACTAGTAGAAGTTCCCAGATGAAGTTTTTTGTCTATTTATGCTTGTGGCTCAATCTTTTTGTTTCTCATTTGCAGCTGTTCAAATTCATGGTCTCCACGTAAACCCATTAGAGCTTATTACTTCAATGGAAAAATCACCAGATTGGATAACCTTATAAGTAATCATTGTTATACAAGGAAGAAACATCGCAAAAGAATTTCACATGTGGAACATGGCAAATTCAGTCCTAGCTGCAGGTTCCTAGATTTTAAAAAACATTCAATTAGCTTTCATAAATTAAGAAGGAAAGATTGTTTTCTTCCTTTTGCTTCTGCTGATGATGGTGTGACCGTGAATGGAAGTTCCCAAGCGAGAGCCAGCAATAATGTTGAGGACTTGAGATATACGTTAAATCAGTCCTTGCAGGATGAAGACTACAACACCGGCCTTGTTCAGTTATTGCATGATTCTGCAAGGGTATTTGAACTGGCTATCAAAGAACAAAGCTCTTCATCGAAGATATCTTGGCTATCAGCTACTTTGCTTGGTGTGGACAAAAATGCTTGGGCTAAGGTTCTGTCTTATCAGGTCGGTGTACAATTTGATAGTCGTTTTAAGTTTGTTTATGTAGCCTCTTTTTGTTGTGTAATTTAGTTGTGTGAAGTGTGGAATTCTCCACATTTCAAGTCTTTGACTGATTTTGGAAACTCTTTAATATTTTCTTCGCAGGAAGTTCTTGCATATCTGTTAAAGTAGGACACCCTTTATCGAAATACTGCAGAAAAGTATAGTGAATGAAAGAATAATTTATTCTCATTAATTTACACAATGGTTACAATGCAATTATATAGAGAAAACAAGTAATGCAATATGGAAAGAAATCAATTAGGCCTACTGATTTATTCTAATTACAAGAAATCTGGTGTAAGCTATAATGTGGAATATCTTCCCCATTTTGACACTCCTCTCAATTTGGTGCATAGATGTTGATAATGCCCAACTTGATCAAATGCTCAAAGTGAGGTCTGGAGAGGCCTTTCGTCAAAATGTCAGCTGTTTGTTGATTTGATGGTACGAACGACAGATGTATAGTCCCAGTTTCAATTTTCTCCTTTATAAAATGATGATCAGTCTCTATGTACTTCGTCCTATCTTGTTGGACAGGGTTGTGAATAATACTTATAGCTGCTTTGTTATCACAGTATAACCTCAATTATTTTTCCACTGTTCTTTTCAATTATTCTAAAACACGTAACCAAAGGATTTCACAGACTCCATGGGCCATCGCCCTGAATTCAGCTTCTGAACTGCTTCTAGCCACAACACTTTGCTTCTTGCTCCTCAAAGTTACCAAGTTTCCCAAACAAAAGTGCAATATCCTGAGGTAGATTTTCTGTCAGCCCAAGAACCAGCCCAATCTGCATAACTGAAGACTTCCACACACCTTTGACTATTTTTCTTGAAATATAGACCTTTCCTAGGAGTAGCCTTTAAATATTTCAACATGCGATAGACAGCCTCAATATGTTCTTCACAAGGGGTATGCATAAACTGGCTAACATCACTTACAGAGAATGCGAGACAAGTAGATTAATTTACCACGCAATCTTTGATACCTGCCAGTTTCCACTGGAGCTCCCCGAGGACCCTGACTATCATCACATAATTTCACATTAGGATTCATAGGCGTTTCGGATGGTCTGCACCCACTCATGCATGTTTCCTCCAAGAGATCCAGTATGTATTTTCTTTAGGTAACAACGATACCTGGGTCGTTTTGACCTAGCGACTTCCAGTCCCAAAAAAAATATCTTAGTGCCCCAAGTTCCTTGATTTCAAATTAAGTTGCTAAGCTTTTCTTCAATCTGTTCATTTCCACCATGGTCGGTCTGTTCCTGTTTATACCCTTGCTTCTTCACGGAATTAGGTGAATTTCTTGAACCAAGCTCTCGGGGATTGTTGAGTCCATAAAAGAGTTTTTTAACTCACACTTTACATCCAACTGTTGAAGGGGCTAGTTGAGATTGGTTACAAGAGACAGAAGGACTCGAACTGTATTTAGCTTTGCAACTGGGTCAAATGTTTCAGAATAGTCTACTCCATATGTTTGTCTGTAGTCTTTAGCTACAAGTCTTGCCTTGTACCTCTCCAATGATCCATCTGAATTGTACTTGATTGTGACCGCCCATTTACAACCCAGGGTCTTCTTCCCATCCGGTAAGGTCGCCACATTCCAGGTGTTGTTTCTTTCAAGAGCTCTCATCTCTTCAAGTACTGCTTACTTCCACTTTGGAATTTTTAGAGCCTCCTGTACATTCTTAGGGATTTCTGCATTGGATAGTTGTGAAGCGAATGCAACAAGAGAACATGATAATTTGTCATAGGAGTCAAATTTTGATATGGGGTGTTTGGCGTAGGACCTAGTACCTTTCCTAAGAGCAATAGGAATTTCAAGGTCATTTGGTTCACAGTGATCAAATGCGGATGGCAGAGAGTTACTTGATGCTGGTTCCAACTGTTGATTCGATTTCGGTTCAGAGTCAAGGTCGTGTGGTAGGGTAAAGCCTTTTTTTCTTTTTGGATGATTCTATTTTGAGTAAACAACCCCTTCCCATTTTTTGTTACTTCCCTTGTCTCATTTGGTTGTTTCTTCTGATTGTTATGTTTCTGATGTGGCCTAGGATCTTGAGAGACATCAACCACATTTTGATGTTGAGTCTCATTAGAGATCGTTAGGTCATTTGATGTAGGTTCAGACACAGTGGGACAAGGATCATAGTTTGTGTTATAAAAAGGAACATCGTATTCTTATATTATCTCTCCTTGAAGATGATTGTCCATGAAATAAGGTTGTTTTTTAAAAAATGTGACATACTGACGTCCATAGTTACACATCTTCTTACTTTGAGGGTCAAAACACTTGTAGCCCTTTTGAGGCGGAGAGAATCCAACAAAAACACATTTAATAGCATGAGGCTCTAGTTTGCCTTTGTTCCAATGATTATGGACAAAGATTGTGCACTCAAAAACCTTCGGAGGTAGCTCGACTGGATTCGATTTGTGGGAAAAAAATGTTTGAAGGTTTTGAGGGGAGTTTGAAAATTTAAAATTTTGGATGGCAATCTATTTATGAGATATGCTGCTGTTAAAATGGTTTCCCCCAATAAATATTTAGGACCTTTTGCTGAAATAACAATGATCTGGCTACCTCCAAAATGTGTTTATTTTTTCTCTCAGCTTCTCCTTTTGTTGTGGGGTATAAGTACAAGAACTTTGATTTATTATCCCCTTTTCGCGAAATTTTTTTCCTTTGATCAAGTTAACATACTATTTTCCATTATCACTTCGGAAAATCTGTAATTTGTTAGGTGCTTGACTCGAAATGGCAACGCAAATTCAATTGCAGTAATAATCGAAGCACAACATAGCAAAACCTCGAAGAAAATGTATATTTGATTGAATTATAAACTGAAATGAAATGGAAATAAGAAATACTCCCAGAGGCAAGCTCTGTACAAAGGATGAAGATCCTTTCCCCTAGCACTAGCTAGTAACCAACATGCAAAAATGACCTAAGGTAACCAACTCATCTCTCCCTCTCTCCCCTTTATTCCTTCCCCATGTTGAGTATCGTTCTTGTGCCTTCTAGAATATTCTTTTGTTAGGCTCATTATAATAATTGGCCTTTTTTTGCTGGGCCAACTTATACCCGTAACAATACCACCATATCAAAATCAGCTTTGTCCTCAAGGTTGAGAATTGAAGCTTGATCTTCTCTGAATTCTGTTTTCTTCCGGCCGACATCAAAGACAACGAGCTAAAAACCAATGTCGAAGAACATGTTACTGAAATATAGAAAGCCTTTATTCGAGCGTCGTTCAATGAAAATGGAGTTCGTTCAATGAAAATGGAGTTCTTTACCACCTTCTTGCTTTCACTCGTGATATAAAATATTTCCTTTAGCTCTTCTTTCATCTATGTCGCATAGTCCTTCAAGCTAGTTATCCCATCATCATTCAATACTTCAACCATGTTTGTTACATCAATAGGCAACCCCCATTTCACCAATTTAATGTTATGAATATAAACTTATCTTGCAACAGTATCCCTTAACAACAACAAATGAAATCCAACAATCATAGCGAAAATATGTCACTGAAACTCAAATCATGTTCCACATTATTTTTGTCGCTGCCCACAGAATAAGACAACACAAAATCGGCTTTATATAAGACCATGGCAGTGACAAATTCATTACCATATGGATATATTAGATGCAAGTCAAAAGCATGATTCCCGACACCCAAGTAGATGAATTCCTTTGTAGCGACTACACTAGCAACAACCCCAAAAATCGAAATAATGTCGACAATAGTTAAAAAAGACTTCCCTGGAGCCCTCAATATGTAGCTGAGATTTTTAATTACATTATGGCTGGCGAAACGAGTTGTCCAGTAGCCACCATGAATAGAAATGTTCTCTGGAACCTCCTCCTTCGTTTTCACACTCGAGCCACACACAAAAAACATTGTTGGACCCAACAATTTCGTAGCTACAGTGGCCCTTATTTTTTATTTCTGATGTTCACGAAACTTCGAGTACACGTTATTCATTAAGCCGCCCATACTCTGGCCGTCCTCCGGTGAGCCATCGATCTTCCTCCATCGGTTGATCGCATCCCAAGTTCGTTCTGAAATTTCTCCTTCCGCTTCCCCAATTCTGGAGTTTCGCCCAGTGTGTTCCATCTATATAATTGTTTTGGGCCCAATTAATAATATTAGGCCTACTAAGATAGTAACCCATATGCGATTTTTTCTCAACGCACTTCTGATTTTTCCACATCTCCATCTTCCCATTGTGAACCCTTGTCGTCACCCATTTTCTGAAGTGTAACGTTGCTGCTCCATCGTGCTGTAAGGTAGCCCTAGGATTTTCGCCACTCGGCGTGTCCACACCTCCACTGGGTCGTCGCACTTACCACCAGCCATCGAGCGATCCCAGCGTGCCCGCATCTGTCAAGTTCTTCTGCTGCCTCATTGTTGGCGTTTGACACTGAGTGCCATGGACTACAATTCAAATAAATTTTCTCCATATTAGGCCCAATAAATCCAAAGCACAATCTAATTTTATAATTTTTGTCCAATCCGTATCGGCCCAACCTCCAAGTCCATCTCCTTGAAGACTTAATGTGCACCGCTGAGCTGCCCCCTTGTAATTCCATGGCCATCGGTTTGAGGTTTTCCTCAAACTGAGATACAAAGGTCAACAGCAGCCCTCGCTGGGTCTCGCCATAGGAGACAATCGATGGCTTCTCCCCAGTCGAAACCCCAATTATCTAGCCTCCTCGCAGCTCCCCTCCACTCTGAACAGGTTTCTCCTCGTCGTTATCTTGCGTTTGCTCATTATGTTTGAGTTTCAACTCATTGGCAACTTCCGTACGTGGTTGCTCTACAGCTTGGATGTCTTCGAGGTCTGATACCGTTAAATGATGCTTTGAGAGGGATAGCTCACGGTGCGTGGAGAATTGTGTAGAAGTAGTGGTCGATTGTGGAACAGATGATGAGAACTTGGATCCGTAGAATTTTTAGTGACTTATACTTTTCAAAGGAATCCACCTAAGATTAGTATAATTTGTGTATGATTCAATGTCTAGGAATCCACCAAATGACAATTGAATTAATCAGAAGAAATCCATCTTCACTAATAATCAAAACGATTAATATCTTTCATGTCTCCTCCTTTCTTTGATAATACATGCAACTATTTAAAGATTTTCTAACACTTAACATGCATGAATCTAATTAACACATTCTAACACTTAACATGCATGAATCTAATTAACACAAATACACTTGTATACTTAAGATGCATGACTCTAATTAAGACAAATACACTTTAACATAATTACTTAACTTGCATGATTCTAATTAAGACAAATACACTTTAACCTAATTACTTAACATGCATGACTCTAATTAAGACAAATACACTTGAACCTAATTACTTAACATGCATGACTCTAATTAAGACAAATACACTTGAAGTGACTTTTGGCTCTTTACTTCCATCCTTCGATAAGTTCAGATTCTGGATCATTCGCTTCCGCTGCTGACAAACTCGTCCCTGAGTTGTCTTCTTCATCATGGTGATAAGGGGATAAATCAGCAACATTAAATGTTGCAGAGACACCATACTTTTCTGGGAGTTCAATCTTATATGCATTCTCACCAATGCGTTTGAGAACCTTGAATGGACCATCAGCACGTTCCTTAAGCTTTCCATGGGTACCCCTTGGAAATCTTTCCTTCCGAAGATGTATCCAAACCAAATCTCCCTCGTTGAAGGCAGCTGGTCTTCGGTGTTTATCAGCCTTTTTTTTGTACTTCTCATTTTGTTTCTCAATTCGGTCATGCACCTGGAGATGTATCTTCTTAATGAGTTTTGCCCTTTCTTCAGCATCTCCACTGTAAGAATGAGTAGTGGGAATAGGAACCAAGTCCAACGGACTATTAGGATTACAGCCATAAACAACTTTGAACGGACTAGTACCCGTTGTTTGACTCTTGGATTGATTGTAAGCAAACTCGGCTTGGGCAAGACTAAGATCCCATTGGCGAATATTAGTACGTACCAAGCTCCTCAAAAGATTCCCCAAACTTCTATTGACAACTTCGGTTTGTCCATCAGTTTGTGGATGGTGAGATGAACTAAACTGAAGAGTGGTTCCCATCTTTCGCCAAAGAGTTCGCCAAAAATGACTCATGAATTTGGGATCGCGATCTGAAGTCATAGTCTTGGGAATACCATGTAGCTTTACCACTTCACGGAAATAAAGATCTGCAATGTTAGAAGCATCCATAGTCTTGTTGCATGGTATGAAGTGAGCCATTTTTGAGAATCGATCCACTACTACCATGATTGAATCCTTGTTTCTCTGAGTTCTTGGTAAGCCCACAACAAAGTCTAAACTTATATCTTCCCATGGAGCTATTGGGACGGGCAGAGGTGTGTACAAACCCGTATTTTGACCTTGATTTTGGCCACATGACAAATTCGACAACGCTCCACATGCTTTGCCACATCTCTGTCCATTCTCAACCAGTAAAAATTTTCTTTAACACGAACTAGAGTCTTGTCCCTTCCAAAATGTCCAGCAAGCCCTCCCCCATGTGCTTCCTTAATGATTGATTCTCGAAGAGAGCCTTGGGGAACACACAGTTGGTTATTTTTTAATAGAAATCCATCATATAACAAGAAGTGATTATATGGACCATTTGATCACTCTTTCCATATGTTACCGAAGTCAGGATCATTTTTGTATTGTTCCTTGAGAACATCAAATCCCAGAACTTCGACTTGCAACACGGATAGTAGGGAATGCCGTCGACTTAGAGCATCAGCCACTTGATCCTGCTTGCAAGATTTATGCTTGATGTGAAAAGTATAGGCTTGAAGAAATTCAACCCACTTTGCTCGTCGACTATTGAGTTTTTGTTGACCATTAATGTACTTGAGCGCTTCATGATCTGAATAGAGGATGGACTCTCTAGACATGAGATAATGATTCCAATGGTCCAATGTTCTGATAATGGCATAAAACTCCTTATCATAAGTAGAATAATTTCTTCTACTTCCATTCAATTTTTAAGGCAATGGGCTTTCCACCTTGGCTAAGAACTCCACCAATTCCGACATTTGAAGCATCACAATCTACTTCAAAAATTTCATCAAAGTTAGGAAGTGCAAGGACAGGAGCTTCAGTTATCTTCCTTTTGATGAGATCAAAACTCTTCTGGGCATCTTTCGACCATTGAAATTTTTCTCCTTTCAAGCATTCAGTAATTGGAGCGACAAGAGTACTGAAACCCTTGATGAAATGCCGATAGAAAGAAGCAAGGCCATGAAAGCTTCTTACTTCTCGAATGGTTGTAGGATTTGGCCAAGTTATAATAGCTTCCACTTTACTAGGATCCACCTTTATGCCGTCACTGGATACAATAAAGCCTAGAAAAATAAGGCTTGTGGATAGGAACTCACATTTCTTCAGATTGACATAAAGCTTTTCTTTCCTCAAGGTGTTGAAAATCATCTGAAGATGCTCCCAGTGTTGATCACTATCCTTGCTAAAGATTAGTATATCATCGAAATAAACAACGACAAACTTACCAATATAAGGCTTGAAAACTTGATTCATCAATCTCATAAATGTGCTCGGAGCATTTGAAAGTCCAAATGGCATCACCATCCATTCATAAAGTCCATCCCTTGTTTTGAATGCTGTTTTCCATTCATCTCCGGGCCTCATTTGTATTTGGTGGTAGCCACTTCGAAGGTCAATCTTTGAGAAGATTGATGCACCATGGAGTTGGTCAAGTAGATCATCGAGGCGCGGAATGGGAAATCGATACTTGATCGTGATTTTATTCACCGCTCTACTGTCAATACACATCCGCCAAGAACCATCTTTCTTTGGGATCAAAAGAGCAGGGACCGCACATGGACTCATGCTTTCCCGTAACAATCCTCTATCCATAAGATCTCGGACTTGTCTTTGTAATTCTTCGTGCTCTTTGGGATTCATTCTATAGGCTGACTTGTTTGGAATAGACGCACCAGGAATTAAATCAATGCAATGTTGAATATCCCTCATGTGTGGAAGACCTGCTGGAATTTCACTTGGTATAACATCCTGAAATTCATCAAGTAAGAGCTGCATTTCTATAGGGATATCTTTAATTCCTTCACTCTTTTCCACAACCACAAGAGCAAAAACTTCATAAAACTCTTCAAGAACTTCATTAAATTGAGATTTTGATAGCATAAGAGTGACATCTCCCTTAGAAGATTTAAGGACATCCTCCAGATTAGTAGGCCCCAAAATAATCTTCATTCCATCTTTCTCAAAACGGTATGTGTTCTTGTGGCCATCATGAATAACCTTCCGATCATATTGCCAAGGGCGGCGAAGCAATAAATGACAAGCATCCATAGGAACAACATCACACCAAATAGAATCTTGATAATTCTTACCAATTGAGAATTGTACCATGCACTTTTTGTCAACCTTGATCTTGTTCCCTTTGCTAAGCCAAGAAAGCTTATAAGGACGAGAGTGTACCTCTGTTTGGAGTTTCAACTTGTCTACCACCTCCGATGCCACCATGTTTTCACAACTTCCTCCATCTATGATGATACTGCATATTTTTCCACCAGAAGTGCACTTGGTGTGGAAAATATTGTGACGAAGCCAATCCTCCTTTTCTTGAGTAACACTCAGACATTTTCTAACCACAAGGCTTTCTCCCTGATCAGCATAAGTAACGTCATCTTCCATTTCTGCTTCATCATCTGTAGTTTCTCCTTCATCAAATGACTCGTTGTGTTCCACGAGTGAAACGATTTTTTTGTTTGGACAATTAACAGCAATATGTCCAAAGCCATGGAACTTATAGCACTGTCGGGAATTAGATGTTGATGTGTTGGGAAGACTTATCTTCTCTGCATCATTCTTCCTTGGAGGAACCTTAGTTGGGATTGATCTGTTTGGTTGGAAAGGTTTTGTTGTATAAGAATTGCCTTTGGAAAAACCTTCCTTGTTCCAAGAACGAGAGTCAATTCGTGGTGCATCATTGAGTTGCTTTTCGACCTTAAGAGCAAGTTTGAAAACATCAACGTATGTCCAGTATGGTTGTAATTGGACTACGTTAGCAACTTCGGGTCGTAATCCTCCGAGATAGCGGGCTATCGTCTGTTCTTCCGGCTCCATTACTTCACACCTCATCATAAGGCGTTCAAATTCAGCGCTATATTCTTCCACTGTTTTGTCCCGCTGTTTGTGATTATGAAATTTGAGGAACATGTCTTGACGATAATGTTCAGGTAAGAATTTTCGCTTGAGCATTTTTTTCATCTTCTCCCAAGTTTCAATCCGTCATTTTCCTTCTCGATCACGTTGTCTTTTGAGGTGTTCCAACCAAATGGACGCCTGCTTTGTTAACTTTATAGCAACTAGTTTTACCTTGCGATTATCGGGGACATCATGATAATCGAAGGTCCTATCTACTGTGTGCAACCGGTCAATGAACTCCTCTGGTTGAATTCTCCCTTCAAATTCAGGAAGGTCCACTCTAGTATTGAAATTCGGTTGAACTCCTCGGTTACGCGGATGATGTGGTCTGGCATGAACACTTGCATCCTTGTAAAAAGGGTTTTCCTCTTCATTATTGGTTTGAATATCGCTTTCTGATTCACATTCTTCACGTTCCAGAAGGCGTTGTTCCAGTTGTTGCACTTGTCTCCTTAATTCTTCCAATTCAATGTCACGGAGATCTCGTTCACGTCTAGGAGGTGCATTGGGGTTGACCTGTCGTCGAGGAGGCATGACGACAACCTTGCTCTGATACCAATTGATACCGTTAAATGATGCTTTGAGAGGGATAACTCACGGTGCGTGGAGAATTGTGTAGAAGTAGTGGTCGATTGTGGAACAGATGATGAGAACTTGGATCCGTAGAATTTTTAGTGACTTATACTTTTCAAATGAATCCACCTAAGATTAGTATAATTTATGTATGATTCAATGTCTAGGAATCCACCAAATGACAATTGAATTAATCAGAAGAAATCCATCTTCACTAATAATCAAAACGATTAATATCTTTCATGTCTCCTCCTTTCTTTGATAATACATGCAACTATTTAAAGATTTTCTAACACTTAACATGCATGAATCTAATTAACACATTCTAACACTTAACATGCATGAATCTAATTAACACAAATACACTTGTATACTTAAGATGCATGACTCTAATTAAGACAAATACACTTTAACATAATTACTTAACATGCATGACTCTAATTAAGACAAATACACTTTAACCTAATTACTTAACATGCATGACTCTAATTAAGACAAATACACTTGAACCTAATTACTTAACATGCATGACTCTAATTAAGACAAATACACTTGAAGTGACTTTTGGCTCTTTACTTCCATCCTTCGATAAGTTCAGATTCTGGATCAAGGTCAGTCCTGTGCAACTCAAAATTTTGATCCTCGTTACTGTTTCATCTTCGAACCGCTCGAGGTCAATGTCTTTGATTTCTCCTAAGGCTTGTTTCGACGATTCTTCTTCTTCAAATGAGTCCTCCCCATCACTGCTGCTCCTCCACTACTACGAATTTCAACGGCAGTTCCTTGGTTAAGCAATCCCACGTAAGGTCTGGAATGCATATTGTGAGCCAATAGAACCAAAAATCAGCCTCACCCTCCATAGACATGAACGCGAACTGTACACGATGCTGCCACGGTATAGAGTTGTTTGCAACATATTGATCTGCTGTCTGAATCCATTGCTTGGGGTCGACGCCTTTGAATGTCGGCAGCACATCATATCCAAAGTTTATGAAAAAATGATGTTCTGGTCGTGTGGTGGTCATGGCAGGTCAAACCATTTGTTAGGTGCTTGGTTCAAAATGGCCATGCAAATTCAATAGCAGTAATAGTCACAGCGACAAAACCTCGAAGAAAATGTATATTTTATTGAATTATAAACTGAAATGAAATGGAAATAACAAATACTCCCAGAGGCAAGCTCTGTACAAAGGATGAACATCCTTTCCCCTAGCACTAGCTAGTAACCAACATGCAAAAATGACCTAAGGTAACCAACTCATCTATCCCTCTCTCCCCTTGAATCCTTCCCCACGTTGAGTATCATTCTTGTGTCTTCTAGAATATTCTTTTGTTAGGCTCATTATAATAATGGGTCTTTCTTTGCTGGGCCAACTTATACCCGTAACATAATTGTGTTTGAAACTGTGTCTATACCATTTGGTAAAAATCTTAAAACTTTGCTTGCTTCAGATTTATCGTTAAGTAAATAAACATAGTGACAAACCACTTCTTTTTTGACAATATACTTATTTTATTAGGACCCTAGATATCACTGTGTATTTAAGAATGGTTTGGAGGATTTATAAGGTTGTGAGGGAAAACAAGTTCACACACTTCACATCGAAGAGAAGACGTATTTTTATTTGAAAATAATTTTGGAAACAATTGTTTTAAATACGTAAAACTGAGATGCCCAAGTCTAAAATGCTAACATAACATCATTATCTAAAGAAATAGCCAAGGATTCAAGACAAGTACGTAAGGGTATGGAACGTTGCCTCAAACTCAACCGATCTTCGAAGAAATATAATCCTCCACTATGCCTAGCACTGCCAATCTTCATCTCCGTCATCAAATCCTGAAAGATGCATTGAGAAGAGGAAAATTTAGCTTGACAGTTTAGATCATGAGTAAGTTTACTAATTGAGATTAGATTGCAAGACAGATTTGGAACATGAAGGACATAATGGAGGGTAAGGGATGGTGATATGATTATAGACCCTTTTCCCGCGATGCTGGAGAAAGAGCCAGCAACGATTTTCACTTTCTGGTTTTCTGCACAAGGATTATAGATCGAAAAGAATTTTGGCAACCCCGCCATGTGATCAGTTGCACCTGAATCGATAATTCAAGAACTATTAGAAGTACTTTGGACAAGAGTATTAGGAAAGGTGTTACCTCTGGCTATAGAGTAAGAGTGATTTGTTTTGGGGGTCAAGGAGTTTGTACAGTTGGTCTATCTGTTCCTTGGTAAAAGGGAAAGAACCTGAGGTAGACTGCTGCTCCTGATTCGATCCTTCAGCCTGAAATGCACGGCCCTCACCCTGGTTGAACACACGACCTTCTCCCTTAGGCTTCTTCTTGCAGTTAGGTGGTTTGCCGTGAATTTTCCAGCAGGTTTCCCGAGTGTGGGTTTTGCTTTGGATACATCGCACCACATGTTTCTTCCCTCCTTCCTGTTGTCTCTTGGTACTTTTTTGTCGCAAGGGCAGAACTTTCTGCTTGTGGTGTAGACATACTGCCAAGCATCACCTTTCTCCTACCTTCTTCTTTTCTAATTTTAGAAAACACTTCACACACGGATGGAAGCGGTTTCTTTCTGAGAATTCGACATCTAACTTCATCAAACTCTTTGTTGAGACCAGCCAAAAATATGAAAACTCTGTCATTTTCGTCCCTATTTAAATGTCGGACACTGTCATTCGGACATTCCAATACATCATCATAGTATAGATCAAGTTCTTGCCATAACGACATTCTTTCATTGTAGAACGTTGTGACATCACGGTCGCCTTGTTTTGTGTGCCATAATTTGGATTTCAGACCAATATTTGAGATGAATTTTCAAGATCTGAACATGTGTCTCAGACTGCTTCCCAAATCTCCTTAGCCGTTGGTACGAACATGAACGGTTTTCCAATTCCTGGTTCCATTGAATTGACTAACCAGGCAATCATCAGGGAGTTTTCTGCCTTCCAGGTAGCCTCGGATAGATCGCATGTTGCAGGTTGTTTGCTTTCACCTGTTAAGTAATCAAACTTCCTCCATTGAGAATTAGTCGGACAGATTGACCCCACTCTACATAATTCCTCACATTCAAATGGTTGATGGTTACGTGTAGGGAATTGTGATTGTCATAGTTTCCCACAACCATTGTAGGATTGGAACTGGTATCTCCTGTCCTTACCTCACTGGTCCATGCCTGCACATGCTTGTTGGCCATGGCTGATATTTCGCAGCACAAAAAAGGAGAGGGATACAAGAATGAGGAACTGTGCGAACAAGGATCGTCGCACGGAGGTTCTGTGCGAAGTGGTTTCCCAACTACTGCATCATGAGGAAACCAAAAAATTCGGTGGTACAGCCGCGCGCGAAGGTGCTTCGCGAGGGACAGTCGCACATGGAGGTTCTGGGCAAACGGCAGTCGTGCACAGAGGTGCTGCGCGAAGGACAGTCACACACGGAGGTGCTGCGCGAAGGAGAGTTTCGAAAAAAATATGACAGCACGAAGGTGAGTTGCGCGATTCAAAACCTTAGCAGGTTGAAGAAGCGGCGGCGGGTGATCCAAACCCTAGGTGGTGGGTATTCAAAACCTTTGCAGTTGAACCTTGTCTGATACCTAATAGAAAATAGAAAAATATAGTGCATGAAGAATATGTTTATTCTCATTAACTTGCACAATGGTTACGATGCAATTATATAGAGAGAACAAGTAATGCTATAAGGAAAGAAATCAATTAGTCCTAGTGATTTATTCTAATTACGAGAAATCTGGTGTAATCTATAATGAGGAATATCTTCCCTAGTTTAACAAATACAATTCAAAATCAATTTATTTTACTAATGGAATGATGGCCTAGTTGAGTTGGTTAAATAAAGAATACACCGTTGTGCAATTTACATACATTTTCTGTTTGAACTGTTTCATAACCAGACATACTGGTATATCATTATAAAAGAATATAAGATTGAACTCAAAATGATAATAGCTAACACTTATATAAATTGGAAAGATTACTTCTACGATAGGCAAACCTAATCATTAGGGTTTTAGATGACTACAAATCCAAATCCAAATCCAATGAAATATATGACTTGTTTGTTTTTGACAATTTTGTCCTTTCTTCTACCGACTTATATAAGCAGCATTTGCTAACCGTAGATATGAATGATACTTCTTTTAACCCAGTGACGTACTCATGCAGCTCTCTCGGCATACCATTCTTCAACACCATTTTTCTTTCAAGAAAATACGTCGTTTCTGGCGTGCATTCAGAATAGATCTTAAATCAAATGATTAAATAGCTAACAGTAGCTTCCCAACTACTACATCATGAGGAAACCAAAGAATTTTTTGCTGGTGTAGGAAAAGAAAAATAAATGAGCACATGCTTAATTAGAGTAACTTTTATCTCTGAACAGTGGTGCAAATTCACCATTATATAATCGTCCATAACCTGACTAAACATTTACTCAAGTTCATCTGGTTCTGCACCACCGAAGAATGTTATTACCTCAAACGATTGTTTAACTTTGTGAGCAGGACCAACTTGAAACAATTGACTAATCATGGTAATTATTTTTTCTTCAATGACCAAGGTCTACATCAACAGTCAATCTAGTGGCTTTTCTTGAGCATCCACTTCATTTACCTTGTGTTTTCAGTTTCGCATTAGCAGTTGGTGAAAGTAATGTCTAAAGAATTCATGCTACTAACTTTTGATATTCAGTGGGTTCTGAATCTAAGGAATATGCTGAACTGGTTGTTGTTGAATATCTAAGACTTTTACATATCAACACTCTCAAGATGTGGTAGCAAATAGCAATTAAATTATTCATTCTTAAGTTTCTCTTAGCTCTCCTGTATTGAGTAGACTTATTACATGTAATAGGCTTAAAATTTATTGTTTCCACAAAAACTTAACAATTTCCTTTGAAAGATGCACTTTGTGTATGTGTGTGTGTGTGTCAGTCATATTCTTCTTTGAATGACTAAACATACCCACTTAAGAATCATTCACTGAGGAGTGAGTAGAAATTACTCAAGTTTTCAAGATAAAATTGTGAATTCTCTGATTACTACACTTTGAGGAATTCAATTATCGTGATTGGAGCACTTTTTCAATTTGTTACGTTGGAAAAAACAAGTGTCTGTTTCTTAAGATATATTGTCTACATGAAAATTGAGATATGAATAGGTTTTCCTCATATGTGTGTGTATCCGTAATTGTACCTTCACCTATCTTGGAAGGCAGTTCCCATATTCGACTTTGCACTGTGATGATTGGTTTGAGGGGACCTGGTCTAACTTTGTTGGTTTTTGACTACTCTTGCTCAAGTGCCTGCATATCTGCTGTGAAGTTCTTTAACATTGCACCTCTTGTTTTCTCTACTTATCGATGTCTCTGTTCAGGTGTCTGTTGGTCTATATCTATGAATGAAATGACTGTTGTGCTCCTTGTACCTTTGGTTTGGTTTAATATTATCCATGTTTTATGCTAAAAAAAAATTGATGACCAAGGAGAATATCTATTGAAGGACCATAATTGGCTCTGGAAATTTGTCAGGAAATCAGTTTGTTATTCTTTTTTTGGCGTTATTTTTCTGTTTTTGGTTGTCTAATGATTTATGACTTTCTTCAGGCATCTGTGTATTCACTTCTGAGCGCAGCTAATGAGATTTCATCTAGAGGAGATGGTAGAGAGAGGGATATCAATGTTTTTGTCCAAAGAAGGTTTGAGTTCATTTTACCATAGAGACCATTGGCTGTTTTTTTAATACATGTTGCTACTTTATGAGCCTTTTAATTACAAATTTAAGAATATTTGTCCAGGGCAAACACTGGTTGACCTGGTAGCTTATTTAGGACCTCTTTTAGGTGATTAGACATCTATTTTCAGTGTCTCCAGTGGAGGCAAATAATTTTTGAATAGTCGGTGATTGAAAGGGATCTTTTTTTTTTTTTAAAGATAGACCTTCATGTTAATCTTATGGAAACAATCTGACTTGGGGCAAAAAGAAAAAGAACTCCGGATAAAAAGTTGGCGTAGTAGTTATTTCTTCAACCTCTGTTAAAAAATATTAATGAAATGATTCACACCGACCACTTTTTATTGGCTTCTTTTGTTCTTTTTCTGGGTTATTTTTGGCTTGTGGAGTTGTTGCTCTTGTGAGAAACTTTTATTTTGTCCATCGAAGTCCATTGACAATGAAGCATATTCTATTTGAGCTTACAAATTTTTTACGTCTCAAATTTTTTACGTCTCACATGGGGAAATGTTCCAAGTGTTTCTCATTTTGACTATATTTTTCTAGTGATTGAAGTAAACATTTGTAGTGTTTGACATTCTGTGTTGTTAAATTACTAAAGCCGTGGAGGAGATTAGAGGATGGAAAGAAAGAGAAAATGAAGTTGAGGGATAATCTTTTACTTGATTTAGTAGATCATTACTCTTTCATGTTGTTCATTGAGCCTACACTTAAATAGCAGTTAAAACACCGAAGCCGAAGTAAGGTCCTGCTCATATTTATGGATGTGGATTTTGAGTTTGCAAAGTGAAAAAGAATGCAAGGCTTCTAGATTATTATAAATTCAGTTTAGCTGTACATCTCTTTTTGTGGCCTTCCTATAAAATTGTTTTGTATGCCGTCATAACCTTAGGATTATAGATTGATTTGCTTTTGAATACTTGTGGTATATTTCAAGAAACATTGGTTGCGTTGATGAAGTCAATAAAGTCCTGTTCTGTTTACAACCATGCAGCCTTTGATCTATCTATATCGTCAATCTATTACTTAATGAAAGAAACTAGGAGGAGGTGAATTCCTCTTTAAATTTTCTTCTATAATTCAGGTTCTTATAAATTCGCTTTTTTGCATATTTTTTCATCTGCCATACTAATGATTTGTCCTTGCATATTGCAATCAACCTTGTGTATCACACGATGTTAATGGATTTTTTATTGCATGCCTGACGATAGAAGTGATTTATTTGGCTTTATCTTGAAACAAAGATATTCCTTAATGTTTATTTATGGTTATTTTGTAGCTTATCTCGTCAATGCGCTCCTTTGGAGAATGTAATTACAGAGAAGTTGTTAGCCAAACAAGCTGAAGTTTCTGACTGGTTTTGGTCGGAGCAAGTACCAACTGTGGTGACCAGTTTTATTGCTTATTTTGAAAAGGAGAAGCGCTTTGCCGCCGCTACTGCAGTGTAAGTGTGTTTATATGCGTAGAACACGCACATGTCTATGTATGCCATCATTGAAAGGGTTTATGAGTTTTTAACTCTTTTTCAGGTACAGGAAAGGCTTATCCTCAAATTCAGGCACTTCAAGTGACATTTCCCTTCTCATGCTTGCACTTAGTTGCATCGCAGCAATTGCGAAACTTGGACCAACAAAGGTTTCGTGTGCTCAATTCTTTTCCGTTATTCCTGACATAAGTGGTAGATTGATGGACATGCTTGTTGAATTTGTTCCTGTACGCCAAGCTTACTGCTCAATCAAGGAAATTGGACTGCATAGAGAATATCTTGTTCATTTTGGTCCTCGAGCGGCATCTTGTAGAATGAAAAATGAGTTTGATGCTGAAGAGATCATATTTTGGGTGGGTTTAGTACAAAAGCAGCTGCAACGAGCTATAGATCGGGAGAGAATTTGGTCCAGACTCACTACCTGTGAAAGTATTGAGGTCGGTCTATTTTATCTCCTTGTATTTTGATAATTTATAACACGGCTGAAGTTTTGCAAATTTTTTCTAAACATGAGCATGCTTTTAAGAACTATTTGGGGATTTATTTTTGACTGCCTGCTCCTTGTAATGCACTAATTTCTATTTCTAAAGATGATCCATCTTTCCCCAATATAAATAATTATAGGTTTGATTGTGTCGTGTTTTCATGCTATGAGTGCAAGTCTCAACTTTTTTTTTATGGCAGGCAATGTTTGTTGGCCTTTCTGTTTCCAGATCTTTTGCATAAATAGCCTGTGACTAGTTCCAAAAGCATCGAATACGGTTGCAAATGCAATTAAGACTTATATAAAATGTTGGTTATCCCTGCCAGTGCTCAATTCAAATATGATTTCCGTGGTGAAGCATCCAGTAATTGAACGACACTCTGGAGATTAGGACAGATGATTGAGTCTCATTCTTTCTTTCACTGGCTAGTGTGTAGCCTTGTGCATTTTTTAGGAATGCATGATAACAAATTATAAGGCTGCGGAATGACTGACAATATGAGTCTCATAAGCTAGCGAGTAGCCTTGTGCTTGTTCTTGGGAGTGCATGATGATGTCAAAGACTCTTATACCATTTAAGTTTTATAATCAAATGCTTATTCTATGATGTATTTTATGTAATTAGACGGTTTAAGGGGTATTTTGAACTCCTTTTTTACTTTCCGTTAATGGTGAAAAATATATTTCATCATTCCGTTATGGTATGGTGAACCTTTTCTCTGTCATATTGCAGGTTTTGGAGAGGGATTTGGCCGTATTTGGATTCTTCATTGCATTAGGAAGAAGCACACAGTCGTTTCTATTTGCTAATGGTTTTGAGAACATGGATGAACCTATTGAAGGATTAATACGGTGTGCTGATGTACTCCTTCTCACTTAAATTGTTGATTCATGGTTTCATGTTTATTTGCCTTACCCCTTTCCGAAACAGTTATCTCATTGGTGGCGGTATTTTATACTATCCTCAGCTGTCAGCAATAAGTTCTTATCAACTGTATGTGGAGGTTAGCATGCAGAATAATAGCAGTATGATAAGTTTCATGACTTGTAAAATTTAAAAGATTCCTTGTGTAACAGGTTGTGTGTGAAGAGCTGGACTGGCTTCCTTTTTATCCTGGTAGCAGTAGTACCTCCAAACCCACCTTTGGAAACAAACATAAAAACAGTCCACCAAATACCAAAGCTATTCCTGTTGTATTAGACGTATGTTCTCACTGGATCCAGAGCTTTATTAAGTACAGTAAATGGCTGGAGAATCCATCAAATGTTAAGGCGTCGAGATTTCTTTCGAAAGGGTATCCAATTTTAACAATTTACGAAGTCATTATGCGGAATTTCCAATCAGTGCTTTGAACAAATAATGTCATCTTTGTTCGTTGTTTCAGGCACAAGAAGTTAAAAGCATGCATGGAAGAACTGGGAATACAGAAGTAAGTTAGAGGGAAAGAACTCCTGGGATTCTCTCTCTCTCTCTCTCTCTATATATATATATATATATATATATATCTATATATATATATATATATATATATATATCTATATATATATATATATACTATAGAAAGTTTATTTCTTTACTCCAAGAGAAGTCATGCTTAATGAATCAGTAGTTTGAAGTAAAAAAAGATGATTTTATTATATTATTGGAATTTATGCGCAGATTTGTTGAACGGGATCATTCACCAGTTGATAAAGAGTCTGAATCATTTGATAAGGTATTTTGCAATTATGTTGATCACGCTCCTTAAATTTTGGTTTTTACTTTGATATAAACATTGAAGATCTGACTTTCTTCGTTTCCTTGTGGTTTGAAGTGAATTCTCAACAATGAAAATTTTAATATGTTATGAGGAAGCCTCTCAATATCCATCAGAATATCCACTTGTGCTAACAAGTGATGTTAGTGAAGGAGTCTCACCATTGGAGTTGATTTTAACTTCTTTTGTTTGCTGGTTGCATTTTGCACAACTTGAGCTTTTCTTACTCCTCTATACCTTTTTCTGTATGTTTAAAAGTTGGAATTGATTTGATTCAATTTAACTGTGATATGGTGGAATCATGTAATGCTGCTTCTGATACTTTTATCTTTTTGCAGTTATCTTCACTGATGTGTATAGTTTATTGATTTGTGCGTTTGAGCCATATAATTTCCACTCATTTTGAGCTTGAACTATAATAAGTAGTTGTGATTATGCACTCACAGATCTTTTGGATTTTCTCCTAGGCATTGGAGAGCGTTGAAGGAGCTCTTTTACGACTTGAAGAATTACTTCAGGAGTTGCATGTATCGAGCTCAAGTTCTGGAAAAGAGCATTTGAAAGCTGCGTGTTCAGACCTTGAAAGGATACGGAGACTGAAGAAAGAGGCTGAATTTCTTGAGGCATCTTTCAGTGCCAAGACAGCTTCTCTTCAGCAGGTATATGCTGAAATCCTCTATGTTGCTGGCCCTCGAAAACTTTTCTGAAATATGGTTATAAATTCTCCTCTGTGCCATATCGGCTGTTTTCCTCAAGAATGGATCCCAAAATTTGGTCAGATGTATATTTTTTACTTATTCAAGGATTTTGGTTTTGGAACGAAAAGTTTTGGACAGAGGCAAAGACAGAGTCTGGCACATTCCTTCTTTTGATTAAATGGCTGGTCTATGAATGATGATTGATGTGACATTTCACACATATCAAGGTGTTAAGAATGGAAAATGTAATCTTAACATCATAAAAGTATCATAATAGAAGAGCCAAGAACTATGCAGTATCTAATAGATTGAACTGATTTTCATACTAGTAAATTAATAGGGATATCTTCTTTGTTTATGAGCTATCTCAAATTATCTAGTCCTTCAGCTCACTTATCTTTAATGTCCTTATTATGTTTGGAACAATCTTTTCAATTTGATTTTTAAATTTCCTTTCCTTCTGTTTCGATCAACTAGAGAGATGATGTCAATAGCTCTGCAACTCCAACTGATGAGAAGAGGAAGTATTCCAGAGGAAAAGGAAGAAATAATGTGAATGCAGAAACTGATAGGAACAGAAGGTGTGTGACTTCTCAGATAACTTCTATTATTTTGTCCCCTCTTTCAATATTTTTTTTTAAATTTATGTAAACTTGCTGGACGTGTTAGTATCTTTCATCTTCTTCTTTTGTTGCTAAGCAGCTCGTACGGATTATGGAGTGTCTTTGTCCGACGCCCAGCCAAATCCTCTGAGCTGAACTCCTCATCTGCTGATGAAAGTGTATGTATGACATTGATTCCGCAACTAATCACTTATATGTATATATTTTGTATTTGATTTTCTGTGGCTGCCAGATCTTTTTCAATGCGACGACTTATTTGAAACTTTTTATGATTGTTATTTACATTGCGGGTGCTTCAGTTCACCAGCTATCTAAAGATTGTGTCAGCAGTGCATAGCTCGGACAGTCACCTTTAGATTTTACATGATCTTCTTTCATTGAGCCTTGACAGCTGGTCTAGTATCAAATAATTTAATGCCTGAAGCACATTTTCTCTCATTTTACGGACATTATGCTCATCATTTGATGTTCCAGGAGACCAGGACTGGGTTTAGCCTTCGTTATGTGAATATTCCTTATGTTTTCATTTGATGTCACACTATACCACTTCACATGTACATGGCTTGAGAGTATACCCCAAACTTAATTCACACATTTTAATATAATCTTAGTCTGTGAAATTAGGGTTGCGAAGCGATTTCTTGTTCTTTAAGAAGTATGAACTATGTTTGACAATCTATCGATGGCCTAGTTATACCAATGGAAAATATTAACTGATCCATGCTGCTCTGAATTAGAGTAATAACGTGATTTGTCACTCTGAGAAAACTGGTTTGTTAGTGCTGTCCCAACTTTCTTGTTTGGTCCCTCGACAGATTGATGAGTACATCGAACAAGATACTGCAAGTGATGAAATAGCGGACTTAGAATCCAAAGAAATTCAGCGCTTTGAACTATTACGGAGTGAATTGATGGAACTTGAGAAACGAGTTCAAGAAAGCACCGATCGTTATGAATATGAGGAGGTATATATTGACTTTCCTGCAAGGATAATAAATGAGAATGCTATGCTTTCTAATGACTTAGTCTATGTTCTGTCTGCAATTTTTCCTTTGTTTAAATGTTGATGCTACATAATATCTTTTATAGCATTAGTGTTTGTTCTGTCCTACTTTCGGGGAAATCGATCTGAGAGTCAAAGTCTTAGACTGCAGTTGGTGTTAAAAATGATTAGTTAGGTTTTGCTTACTCTAAAGTAGTAGAGGGTATTTACAGTTTTGATACCTTACAGTTCACTTGTTTTATTGTTTTTTTTTTGATCGGAAAAAGCAGATTTATATAAAAGAGTACCAGAGGTACTACGAACTATTACAAAAGTCTAGCAAAGCAAGAAAGTAAAGAAAAGAAAGCTCAAGAAGCTAAAAGACAGATCCTAGGTTCAGAGACCCAGTCCGACAAAGCATAAGCGAAACTATGACCACTACAATTCTTAATCCAAAACCAAGATCTGAAAATGACTAGATTAAAAAGATCTTCCTCCTTCTCGCTGCTGCCCTTGAAAATTACATTATTTCTGCCCAACCATACGGTCCATATGACCGTCAACCATATAGTCAACCAACCCTTTCTTCCTTTACTTCGCTCCCAAAGACCTTTGTGCTGCAGCCAGTGAGATTTCGGATTGTTAGGAAGCACAGTATTGACTCCCAACCACCTGTAGCACTGCATCCATAACGCGTAAGAATCCGAGCATCTGAACAAAAGATGATCTGTAGTCTCTTCCCTTTGATGACATAGGACGCACAGATCAGGGATCTGTCCTTGGATAACATTACGTTTCCTTAGGTTCACCTTTGTCGGAATTCTGTCTTTAAATACCCTCCAAGCAAACGCTACCACCTTCTTCGGAGCCATGTTCTTCCAGATATCCTCATTAATAGAAACTGAATCGTCGTCAAGAGCTTCAACCTCTGCAAAAATACCATAAGCCGAGCGAACCGAGTAGCAATTATTATCTTCAAGTCGCCATTCCCAAGTGTCTTCCTTGTCTTGGACCAAAGTTGACCTGTTAAGAAAAAGGATTAACAAAGCAAAAACATCTAACTCCCAGTCGAATAGTTCCCGCCTCCAGTCCCAGCGCCAAGTCCATATACCATCCACCCACCCCCCCATATGCCCTACTAAAATGTCTCTATCCCGCGCTATAGATGCAAGTCTTGGGAACTTACATTCCAAGCTTAAATCCCCCACCCATATATCCGACCAGAATTTAGTCCCTAGACCATTCCCAACCCTACGAAACACCCCTCCCAGAAACCACCCCGAATGATCCAACAAAGTTGTCCTTAAAAGATCTCTCCACCACACCGACTGCATCCCCCTCACCCCCCCCCCTCCCCGACACAATGTCCCGGCAGTGAAGATTACCATATTTAGAAGACAATACCTGTAACCACAAAGAATTCCCCCCCTTGATAATGTCCCAACCCCATTTGCCTAATAACGCTTTATTAAAAAAATCCAAGTTACGAACCCCCAGACCCCCCATTGACTTAGCCTTGCACACCACCTCCCATTTTACCCATGCCACCTTCCTACAGCTCTCCCCACCCCCCCACAAGAAGGCTGATTGAATAGAACGAAATTTGGAGAGGATCGCTTTTGGTGCGCGAAACAGAGAAAAGAAATAGACCGGTAGCGAAGACAGCACGGTATTCAGTAGAACCATCCGTCCCCCAAAGGACAGGCATTTATCATCCCAGGCCGCCAGTCGTTTCCGAATTTTCTCCAAGATCGGTTCCCAAGACGCACATCTCCTCGGATTTATTCCCATCGGGATACCCAGATACTTAAAAGGCACTTTCCCCACATTACAGTTCAGCACACCCGCCATCGCCGATAATTGTACCGCATCTACATTAATGCCGATTAAGCTGCTTTTAATGAAATTGATCTTCAAACCAGATATCAATTCAAATATGCGCAGCACCCCTTTGAATGTTCGTACATTTCCCATCGTTGCTGATCCTACCAGAACCGTATCGTCAGCGTACTGAAGATGTGAGATCGGTATGTTGTCTCTACCCACTTTGCACTCCTCCCAGACATTAGTCTCCACTGCCTTTTCTACCAACTTGGACAGCGCCTCGGCCACCAAGATAAACAGAAAAGGCGAAAGTGGGTCCCCTTGCCTCAGACCCCGCTTCAAGTCAAATTCCAAAGATGGGCTCCCATTAATAAGGACGGACGCTTTTGCACTGGTAACACATTCCATAATCCAGGTCCTCCATTTTGCCGAAAAATTCATTAATCGCATGATCTCGTCAAGGAAACCCCAACGAACCGAGTCGTAGGCTTTCTCAAAATCCACCTTGAAGATTATGCCTGACCCTTTGGTCCGCTTCCACTCATCTAGCATCTCATTGATGATAATAACCCCATCCAGTATATGTCTGTTCCCCACAAAAGCCGTCTGTGTGGCGGAGATCACCCTATCCAACACCTTGCTAAGTCGATTAGCCAAAAGCTTTGCCAAAACTTTATAAACGCAGCCAATTAAGGATATCGGACGATACTCCCCAATGTTGACCGGGTTTTCCGATTTAGGCACCAAGACGATAAAGGACGGGTTGCCCCCCTTGACAATCTTACCATTCCTATGGAATTCAGAAACGAACCTCAAGATATCGTCCTTGACAACATTCCAGAACTCTTTGATGAACCGGAAGTTGAAACCGTCAGGACCAGGACTTTTGGAACTCTCACAACCCCAGACCGCCCCTTTTACCTCTTCCTCTCCGAATTCAGAAGTTAGAATCCCATTTTCCAGATCACTTAACTGAGCGAAGCCAATTCCGGAAAGTCTAGGTCTGATCCATTCGTCCTGCTGGAACCGTCTCGCAAAGTAGCCCTGTACTCCACTCTTGATTCCTGTCACAGTATCCACCCATTGTCCATCAATCTGTACTCCCACGATTTCGTTCTTCTTCCTTCTCCTGTTCACGAATTTATGGAAGAATCTAGAGTTGACATCTCCGTTTCGAAGCCACCGGATTCTAGACTTCTGAAAGAGTAGAGAGTCCTTGTTCTTGATTTGCCCTAGAAGATTGACCATATCATTCCTTCTTAAAGCCACCTCATCAGTGAGCAGAGCTCTTCGATCCGCTATTGCATCCCATTCCCGAATCTTTACTCGAGACTCTTCAATTCTGACATCCATGTATCCGAACACCTCCTTATTCCAGCCTCTTAGCTTATCCTTTAACAATTTCAGCTTTTCTTTCAGAACAAAACCCCCCCAGCCCTGAACTCGGAACTCACTCCAACTTCTTTCGACAAAGACCCTGAAATCCGGATGTTGCAGCCAGGAGTCGATTACCCTGAAAGGTTTGGGTCCCCAGTCCTCAACGAATGACTTCAACACGATGGCACAATGATCTGACACGCTCCTGTTGATGCCCCGCTGGAATTGGTTAGGCCATTCTTCAACCCACTTATCTGAAAGGAGGAATCTGTCAAGTCTGCTAACACAAGAACCATCCGCTCTGTACCACGTGAACTTTCTACCTATCAGCGGTAAGTCCACGAAGCCCAAACCACTAATGAATTCATCAAAATCCCTGCAATCTCTATCGATGCCAGTCATATTTCGTCCCCGCCGCTCAGATTGATGTCTTATCGCATTAAAATCCCCACAGATGCACCAACGGTCTTCAGGAAAGGCTTGTATCTTTGTTTCCAAAATCTTCCTTAGCTCTTTTTTGGAACTCGGATCACACGGGGAGTAGACATTGACTACATGGCATTTGACTTGTTCAACTCCCCAATAACCTTCCACTCCCAATAAACCATCCTCTCCCCAACAGCTATCCAACGAAAAGCACCCTTTCTTCCAAATACACAGTAGTCCCCCGGCAGCTCCCATTGCGCCCTTGAAAACCCAATCGAAGTCTCCGTCCCCCCATAACGATTGACAAAGTTTCCTGGTGACGACCTCCATCTTCGTCTCTTGAATGCACAGGAATTCAATCTTCTCTCGCGCGACAAATTCTCGTAACTCCCTTATCTTAACCCTCCCCCCCAACCCTCTGATATTATATGTTGCAATGATCATAAAAACCTGTTCGAGACTCCCGGCTCAGTCACTTCATTCAGTTTTTCACGAAGTGCCTCTCTGTCTCGATTTTCCATATCCACTAACTTTCCGACGATTTCGTGTTCATTTCCCACCGACTCGAGCCCCAAAGTCTTGCCCAAATTCCAAATTTCCTGTGCTTCCCGCATTATAACCTCATCTCGCGTTACCTGCGATGGCCTAGCTAACTGAGTAGCATCACGTTCGGCTGAGGCAGAAGGCGAAGACCTGACTTGCTTTTCCTTTGGTACCTTCAACTCCAGTGCGGGCCCCACCCCATTGGTCCTATCTTCCCTCGTGGGTCGTGCATCTTGTTCCCCGCACAAGTCCTTAATGAAGCATTTCCAAGTCCCCTGGTCCGCCTTTTTCTTGGCCTTCATTTTTCGTTTCCGAATCTGCCGTTTATACCTCTGAATTCCCTTCCCATTCCTCCGAGAATATTGAAATAGAGGTTCGGGGGATGACTCCATTGCGATAGGCGATTGTTTCGAAAGATTTTGTCCCGTCTCGGATAATCCGTTTCCGCCCGCCATGAGCATCGATGAGTGTATGCTATCGCAAGGTTGCTCTTGTCCTTCCCCTGACAAACCTGCCCCCACGCCTTGTACGGAGCCCAATTGCACTGATCCTTGCTGTTTCCTTGGCGTCGACGAGCAATCCTCCTCAGCTCTTACGCACCTGAGGTGCTCGGTATCTATTTGTCCTTTCCTTGTCAAACCTTCCTCCACGCCTTGTCCGGAAACTGAGTGCATGGATCCTTTCTGGTTCCTTGGCTTCGTCGAGCAATCCTCCTCACATCTTACGCACCTGAATTGCTCGGTATCTTTTCCAGACGGTTCCTCCCGTGGTCCCTTGTTGCCACTTTTGTATAGATTGGATTGGATCTCCACCACCAAATCCCCATCCAAAGGCGACTGAGGGATCACCTCGTCAAAGTAATCCGTTTCTGAAGCAGAAGATTCTGTACTGCCAAAATCAAATTGCAGCCCGCCTGAGTTCCTTTTGTCAGGTGAGTCGTGCTCCACCTTTTCCTTAGGGTAAATATCCTCCAGTACTCTAATGACAGACACCGAACCGTCAATGTTAACTCTGATCGTTCTGTTAATAAATTCCTGACGTGGGGTGTCTATCATTAGTCGTGCAAACTCCAGACTTTCCTTGTTCAGTGTTTCCTTGTCAATATCAATCAACCTACCCAGCGAAACTGAAAGCAACTCAAAGAATCTCGGGCACCAAGCTTCAGCGGGGATGCCCGAACATCTGACCCAGGTTTCTCGAGTTGGTGATATTGCCCTATCACTCCACGTGTCAATATCCTGAAACCATAAGTGTAACCATTGTTTCTCCTCTATCAGTACCTGCGCCAGTTTATCCTTCCTTTCATTGAAGATGATTACCTGAGAGTCTATGAAGGGTATGATTTTGGTATCCGGCAAACCATTCGCCCTGAATTCGTCTACAACCTGAAGCCTATGTACCTTGTCAAGCAATCTACCCACCAGACTCTGGTAGATCAAGGGGCGTGTGATGTGCTATTTTAGTGCCTGCTTAACATAAAAATTTAAAAAAAAAGGAAGAAGAAAATAATTGGTTGTCGAAAGACCTGGCATATGCACTATGATCTATTTCGATTGTTAATACGATATATAAGGACCGCAACTACAAAGAGTATTACACCCTTGATCGTGAAATATCATCGCGGGAGTTGGGCTGGGGCGTTAAATAAGTATGAACGGCTTTCCAAGTTCGTTAAATACCAGGTAGACTGTGATGCTTTTTATTACCTACTGCTACTTAACTTGAAAGCATGTCATCTCTTCCCAAAGCAAATAAGTTCTTAGGTACATCTATTAAATGGTTATCTACATCTAATTTAAACTCCTTCTTTTGATTGAAATGTCACACGGATTCCTCCCAAAAGAATGGATATAGCCATTAACAGAGAGCCTTGTCACTAACCTTGTTTTCTTACATGCGTCTTGCGTGTGGGTGCTTTCCTATGGTTTTGACCAAGGTGAAAAGTTCAAACTAGTGAGACAGAGAGAGAGAGAGCATTAATGATGGTGGCAGGATTATAAATGTTTGATGATGAACTCCTCTATTTTAATGATCGATATTTTGTGATCTTGAACTAGTGGCCTGAAGGCCTTAAACAAGCATCTGATGTCATATATGCCAGCTATAAACTTCATCCTTTATCTATCTTTTCCATTTTGTAGTTAAAATGTTTCCTCGTCAACAAGGCCTTTAGATTCCTGATTTAGTTGATGAGATTGATAGGTTATACTGTTCAGGAGGAAGCACAGGTGAAAGATGGCACATTCAGATGCAATAATGATTTTAGAGGTGCTAGATTGGATCAGGTTCAGAAGAAAGATGGTATTATTGAGAAATCATTGGATAAGCTGAAAGAAACAAGCACGGTATTAATATCTTCTCCCTGTATATGATCGATAAACTTAGTACTTAACCATTCATTTGGATCGGTTGATTTGCTTATTCTAGTTTTTTGTTTTATTTTTTAAAGAAGTTCACAAATACCCTCTCTAACTGCCTTACTTGTTACAGTTGTGAGCTGAAATGATATTTCTGGATTTCAAATCCAAATGATATGTGACTAAAATTTCTCAATACAAATGCTTTGCCTCAGATTAGGAAAACAATTCTGTATGTTATGGTTGAGTTTGATAAAAACACATTAGGAGATGTATTTTGAGTACATATTTTTATCTTTAGTTTACGAAGAGTTTGATGTTCACGAACAGGATGTTCTGCAAGGCACTCAGCTTCTAGCCATTGATGCTGCTGCCGCCACAGGCCTGCTTAGGCGGGCTCTAATAGGGGATGAATTAGCAGAAAAAGAAAAGCAGGCACTGCGAAGAACATTGACTGATTTGGCATCAGTGGTTCCAATTGGTTTTCTCATGCTCCTCCCGGTAAGGAATGTCTTTTTTTTTAATGATGCCTCTGTCATGGGTCCTCGATACATGCTTGTCTTGTTTGGTTGAAAGGCGTTGGGGCTTTATCTGTTTGAATCTATCTACTTTCTCGATAATCTTCAACCTACTATATCAGTCTATTTCTGTATTGATGTGCTTGTGCTCTTAAGTTTGTGATCACATGAGCATGAATTGCTTGAGTTGTTTACTTAAATGTATGTTTGACAATTCACTAGGTAAACAAAGGTTATTCCCTACATTAAAAACTAAATATTACTTGCATAGAAATTTTAAGCATGGGTATTAAAAGAAATGTATTTCCAAATAGAACACCTGAAAGCCTATCTGATACCGAGTGCATGAAATTAAGATCTTTATTGTTCAGCTTACCTTCAGTATTTAGGTTGACTGCTTGCACGACTATAACCACAGTACCTTATCTTAGTTATGGAAGAGTCGTGTCCAGTGAATTGCACCTTGCATATTAATAATTGCCAATTCCTGAAACATTTCTCGGGCTATGATCACCGGTGAAGATTTTAGAGTAAGACCTCAGGTAGCACCAGCATGCATGCTCTCACTGTTGAGTAGTGTTAAGGTATTTCGTCACATGCCTTGTAGAGTCATTCATGATCTTTATAAACATAGATTTCTCTGTTGTAGGTCTTCTCACTCAATCCCATCTGATATTTGCGTTTCAATTTTTCTTCATGGCGATGAATATTCCTCAGTCCTTAAACATTATTATGCACATGATCGAAAGGAGAATCTTGGGTTTCTAACCGTGGAACAAAGTTCTTGCTTAGTTTTCTTTTTTGTTTTGAGTAGGAGAAGCCTGTGCGATTGACCAACTTAGTAGTTTTACCCTTTTATAGACTGCATAAGCTAAAAGTAAAAGTCAATTGGTAAAGGGATTAACTTAGTTACTTACGTGATTACAATATGTTCATTAAAGAACTTGCCAAGTTAAAATGTAAATTACTTCGTGTCATATTTGCATCTATTGGCATATGGTTTACATGGTCATAGATACAATAGGTCTTTGCTTTCTTCTTCTCAAACTTGATTTTGAATAAGCTGATACAGATGCATATATACTGCAGGTTACGGCAGTTGGTCATGCTGCCATGTTGGCTGCAATTCAGAGATATGTACCAGCATTAGTATGTATAATCGACATGTCTAATAGTTTCTTTGAATTAGTGTGTGAAAATCCAACCTGAGACAAGATTTTATTTGTTCCCTGGCAGATACCTTCCACATACGGACCTGACAGGTTAGACCTCTTGAGAAAGGTGGAGAAAGTGAAGGAAATGGAACAGGAGGCGAGCCTCAATGTAAATTCCGAGGAATAACAAAGTTCTTGATGCCTTCCTTCCATACTGCAAAATCGTCTTTTTTCACGTAATTGGCCTTGTTCAAAATCCCATCTTCATCAGCTCAGCATATAGAAGCTCATTCCATGTGTCCGGCACTCCAGGTAGGCACCAATGACTGCAATCTTGTGGAGCATTTTCTGGTGTACCTGGTTCACGATATCTCGACGGATGTCCATCTTTTCTAAATTCTGTCAAATACGTGATGTTCAACAAATGGGCCTTTCTTTTTGCACTTTGCATTTGTTTGACTACCTCGTATGTAAATATATTGTTCAATGGCTCGGTTTCTAGCTTTGTGTAGTCTGTTTCTGGCTCTGTACTTATGTTGCAGTATCCACCTTCCTTCCATTCTCCGCCCCTGCAATTTAACGTTTCATATTCAAATTGCCAAGGTTAACCCTTAGATGTATGAATGCTATGGTCTTGTAGGTGTATAGGAGATTTAGTACTTCGATCTTTTTCTGACAGTTTACCTGTAATGTACTGGTGAATAGCTGCGTAAGAATATATAACTCTTTTCTGGCTCTAAACTCCGCATCACCCATAGTTTCAATGTGTTAAGGGATCTCCGAAAAGCTTCCATCACATCCATCGTCATGATGACATACTCCCCTTCCTGGAAATAGAACCCCCTGATATGAAAATAAGAAACACTTATTGGAACTCACATAACTGTACTTGTCTGGACGAGGATTGTAAAAATACACATATCCACAAGGAAATGGTGGCCCCATTACCAAAATGAACATAGGTGTGGGCCTCAGTTCATATATTAATCATAAAATTGTCTCCTAAGTGGATAAGCGCCAAACCGTCATGCGATATTCGGCGATAATCCTTCTTGGTTTCAAAACTTGGAGATATGAATCTCCAATTTTCTAACACCCTGACCGGAGATATGATTAATAGCTGAACTGGGATCCACATATGTTCATATTGGTAATGGGGCACCTCTCTGGGAATGTTTCATACGATTTTACTGTTTTGTCTTGATTCCACCAATGACCAGCGTTGAATATAAGGACATCGGCACCGACCCATTTCTCCGAAAGCCAGTGCAGTTTGTCGATGCGAACCACTCCCCGAACTTCTTTGGATGCATTCTTAGGTGGCCGGCCGATCATTACCAGGTAAGGCAATCTGTAGTATTGTACAGTGAGGTTGTATTCTTGGAATTTGATTGAGAGAAAGCCATTATGTTTTGTTATTGGGCTCCCAAATTCTTCAGATATTGTGGATGCATTAGAAACGCCCTGTGTCAACATGCATATTAGAGACTCCCATTGGTTTCTGCCGATGGAGTCCCCGGCGAAAACTATTCGACGGTTTCGGCTATGTTGGAGAAAGTTATTTACATCGAATCTGCAAAATGTGATTGAAAATTTGAAATATAAGGGACAAAAGCATATTTTATCATCTACACACGAGTAAATCAAATTATAAGAACAAAATTGCTCTATGGATGTGTCCTTGGATAATGGTTTCTTCCGAAATCTCTCCGTATGAATACCTATAAAATCTTGGACTGTGCTTTCAGTTGTGAAATACAAAATGAATCTTCCATCCATATAAATTGAAAGACACTAAAATGAGATTTTTAAAATTTCTAATATTCTAACTTAACATAAAGATATAGGTAAATTCCAATCAATTGAGCAATTAATTATGTATATTCCCCGTCTATAACTTCCACTTTAATTGAGTCATTTATTTCTATTAACTTGAATCTGGATTTGATTGATCAAATATTTTATTATGTAAAGTTATTAATCCTTAATAATATTAGTTATAGTTATAATATGTTTGCATTATTATCAATATGAAATTAAAGAACATCGATAATAACGATCTAAAGAATATCTAATTCATTTTATAGTAAGAATCTAAGTCACATAAGTCGGATGCGGGAGCGGATGCGAATGCGGATGCGGATGCGTGAGTGCGTCAATTTGCAAAAAATTTGAGTGCGGGTGCGCCTTAATGCGCCTATTAAAAAGTAA
Source organism: Haberlea rhodopensis (assembly GCA_907163345.1). Taxonomy (NCBI): domain Eukaryota; kingdom Viridiplantae; phylum Streptophyta; class Magnoliopsida; order Lamiales; family Gesneriaceae; genus Haberlea; species Haberlea rhodopensis. The sequence continues at coordinate 1,468,386 of CAJQUN010000044.1, read as the reverse complement.
TAAATAAATAAATATATATACATACACACTGATGAAATGAAGTTAAACATACATAATATACATCATATTTAACAAACTCACATCATTATTATATTATTACAAATTTACAATATGAAGTTCTTAACAACTTTGGTGTTTGCAGCTTTACCATTCTTAAAAAAAACATTAAAATTAGATTTTATTGAAGAATCTAACATTTGCAGCTTTGCAAAATGTTATAGCCAGTGATACAACGTAATTTGAATCTTGTATTTGATCGTTCGTCTAGTAAGAATTCTCCGAAAAATATATTGTAGAAATAGAAATGAAGTATTAAAGTTTTCTTTAATTTTAAGATATAAAATAACGAATTTGAAAAATGAAACCAAATTGTTCATATTTATTTCAACATGTTTGGTAATAGTATGAATTTATTAAAAATGACTCATATTATTTCCAGAGACTTATATTATTACTTTATTAAATGACTAATATAAACATTTAAATTAACTCAATAAAAATAAAAGTTTTATTTATAAAGTTCATTCTATTAATTTTCATGCAAAAAACTAAGATATCAAATTTATTATTATTTACTCCGCAAAAATGTTGAAAAATCACAGATTTATCATACTTTCTTTTATCACATATTTTAATCATTCATATGTTATTATGTCTTTTCATGATTCATTATCTATCTATTTACCATATAATATAATTTTCTTACCAACCCGAAATACCTAGAAACCATAAAAATTCATCTAAACCTAAAATCAATTTTTTTTTTATAATTACAAAAAAAAAAAAAAATCGGAGAATTAAGGAGGATTAACAAGACTTAGTAACTTAGTGCGCGACTTAGTAAATCTTAATGCGCGAATTAGGAAATCTTAGTGCGCGAATTAGGAAATCTTAGTGCGCGAATTATAAAATCTTAGTGCGCGAACTAGAAATTCTTAAAGCGCGAACTAGAAATTCTTAAGTCGCCTTAATGCGCCGCACGCGCACCGAGTTCGCCGGTTCGCGGCCGGAGCGCCAGTGCGTGGAGGGGGGTAGGAGGATTATGTGACTTAGGTAAGAATTAGACATAAATCATTATCTTCGTTATAAATCCACAAAATAATTCCATTCAATTCAATTTAAAATCGATTAATGTAATACAAAAACAAAAAATATTAATAGCAATCCAAGCCAAAAATAGCAAAACATGGTTAAATCAAATTATAAGATTCACATGTTTATATGTGAAATTGAATTTAACATCATTAATGAATAAAATATCTTTTTATTATGATGAAAGTGATATCTTGGATAATGAATATATGAATCAAACAGTGCAAAGTGAATAATCAATCTTTCCTATTCACATTAATAGCTGATCTTTTTCTAAACAAAATCATTCAATTTAATTGTTCATCATAATTACTATCTCGTTATTGGCTCGCACCTCTTCATTTACGTGCAAAAAATTCATGAAGTTCTAACAAAAAGTCAAGTTATTAAAGAATAATGAGTAAAAAATTCTGAAGTGTGAAATTTTTAGAAATGTGATACAATACCCAAGAATCTTTAATCCAATATTTTCCAAGATTCATTAAACTCATATCCAACAAATAATTTTCTAACATGATCAGTTTAGGCATGCATGGCCACCAAAGAAATATATGTATGTATATATGTGTCTATGCATGTATATATGTTATATGTACATATACATACCTTGGAAGATTACAATCTTGGGGTTGCCATCTCCATTTCTGGTAATCCAAATCCTTTCTCCCACTCCTTTGGCATCTGAATCCAGGATCCAAGAAAGGGCAATCTTCATTATATCTTTTCCGGGGTTGCGTTTCATCCCAAACCCATTTCCCATAAGAATAATCACAAGTTTTTTTGGGTATTATTTGGGATAAGAAATCAGCCTTAAAAAGATTCCTTGACTGCGATGGGATTAAGATTTTGTAACAGACAATGGAAGTAAGGATTAAGGATACAAATAATATTGGCTGGATTAACTCTTTCTTGAACATTGGATGGGATAAAAAGCGTAGTTTTTGTTGCATGGAGGATAGATTGGTGGATTGGAGAAGAAAGGGTATGTGTTGGGTTGAAGAATTCTAGGAAGTTTCTATTTTTCTGGAGGGATAGTGGGAAATTTATGGATGTGATTTAGTGTGAAATCAAGATTATTTTTATTGAAAAAAAACCATAATTAAACCTACGAATAATTCACAAGACTGACTGATACTTCTTCATATATTTATTTTCCTTATTTATAAAATCCTTGGTGGATCTATTAGAGATTACAATATCACGTACATAAATTACATTTTTTCTCTCTTCTACCTGTGTTTGTACCTTCAGTTCTTAAAAGTCAGTTCTCATTTTCGATCTTCTCCCAGTAGAGGGGATCGGATTTAGCTATGGCGGCCCGTGCACTCTTCAGGTCAACTTTTGCTTATGTTGTGATGCACCTTTCCTTTATATCTTTGTGAATGCGTAGTTCTAGGCGTTTTCTCTTCGTTGTCCCTGGGTGGCCGCTTAATCTGTTAACTAGTGGTTTTATTAATATATTTCTATTTCCAAAAAAACAATTGTGAGGTTTTGGGTTCGAATTGTTCGATCTATTTAAATACAACAAAAGGAAAAATTATGGTTGCATCCCCTGTAAAATAATTTTACTACAAATCATCCATTTAATTGGAATAATAATAGATGAATCTTTGTAGAATAATTATATTATGAATTGATCATCTCTAGTTTGTAATAGATTAAGGAAAAATTGCAGTTGTCTCCCCTATGATTTGACATAGAATTATATAGTATGGGACGTATATAATTTTCAAACAATATTAGGAGGGCTAAAACAACAATTACGAGAACTAACGGGCATAAGTTGATTTCCATTGAGTCAACGTGTAGTAGATGATGGAATGAAGTTATTTAAATGAGACGTGGATTTCAGTTCCTGGCCCCAATAAAAGTCAACGATTCAAGTATAGTTTATAAAAAAATTAATCATGTATATTTTAAATATTCCATACTGTTCATATAATAAATTATGCTGCTTTGAATTGATCCATTCAAATCCTAACATGGTTGATATTAAAAAAATAATCTTGTATATTTTAAATATTTCATATTAGGCTGATGACGACGGCGACGACGACTGAAGACGGTGACGAGGGGATGGGAAGATGGTGGAATTGGTGGAGGTGGAGAGAAAAGAGAACGCGGTGAGATGATACGTATATTTCATGTGTTTGAAACCTTAATTAGGTTAGAGATGAGATTAGTGGTATTTTAGTAAGTAAAAAAGATTTAAATAAAACAAAATTTCAAATAAAGTTTTCACTTGTCTATATTTTGCAATATGTTTCTTCACATGATACCTCCATGCAATTTCCCGTAAAATTTAAACGTTAATGCAAGCCCATTAAGTTTTGGTCTTATTTTCTAATCAATGACACTTTACCCCTTTGAACTATTGGTTTATTGCATTTTAACACCTCGCAAATTGCTGATTGTAATAATTTGGGGTCCAAATTGCTCGCTCTATTGTTTGCGTTCTCAATTCAAAACAATAATGAAATGCATTAAATAAATAATTAATCAAATCTAGTTTTTATTTGATGAGATATTCGTGGTGAAGAAAAGACTGCGGCATAGAAAAAAGTTTTGTAAAGACTGCGGCATAGACAGCTGTTCTCTCATTCATATATATATATATATATATATATATATATATATATATAGCTGTTCTCTCATTCATATATATATATATATATATATATATATATATATATTGGGTCTAGACTTCGGTAAACATGATGGGTTTGAGCTTTGCTGCTTTTTTTTTTATTTTTATCTCATATAGAAAGGGAAAGAAACTTTGGCCAATCCTTTTAATATATATAAAAAAAGGGCTTGAGATCGTTGGTTTAAGTGTACCAGTCAATAAACTGTCTAGCAATTTTTTGCTTTAAACTTCGTCGCATGCTCGCCTCGCCATCGCCTCTGTCGATGGGCGTGGCGATGCCTCGCCTGGCACCCATCGCCTGGGGCGATGACACTCATCGCCTGGGGCGATCCGTTTGATCAAAAAATCATCTTCTCTTTGGCATTTCAATACTTTGTCAATCTTCAATATGCTTAATTTGATCATAACTTATGCTGCATACTCAACACAAATCATTAGTACAAAAAGCATAGGTTTTGTAATCATCAAAACACAAATCGATAATTTTATTTAAAATAGAGGAATGAGAGTTGTAGCGTTTTAAGGCGCAACATAACCATTGTTTGAAAACTACAATTTGTATTCTAACTTTTATAAATTGTAACACTTTGTATCTGTTGACTCAGTTTGGTATTTTTACCGAAGAATTATTATCACATTTTATCATCGTCGTAGATCCTCCGACTTAGTGCCTCTTAGAAGCTAGCTATTTCAATTTTTTAAAAAAATATAACCACCAAAATTGATGGAATCAAACCGCATCATAATGTTATTTTTAATTTGTTACACAAAACCATTAATCGATCTAGAGTACTAAAGGATTCTTCAATCCGGTGCTAAAATGACATCCACGATATTTTGGCGCAGGGTTTAATCCCCAACCCAACGCCATCCCCTGCGTCATGGATGGCGATATGTATAGTGCTGCGCAAAAAATGGCGCAGCACTATAGCTGAGTCAGAAAATTTATTTATTTTTACTTTTTTTAAAAAAAATGATATAATTATTTAGTTTTGTTTTTTGGTTTTTAACAAAAAAATTAATAATAAGTTTGATAATTTTACAAAAAATTATAATAATTATTATATATAGTAAAATTAATTTTTATAATTAAATTTTTTATAATGAATTTTTATAAAAATTAAATTTAGTAGTTGTTATATGATATAAAATTTGTTTAAGAAGTAACTAATGATTAAGTTAAGTTAATTAATTATCAAATTAAATTGATTAAATTAAATATTTATATAAATTTATTTAATTAAATTGATAAATTATTTAAACTTAAATTTATAAATAAATATATAAAATAATAAAATAATAGTTATAAATGAAATTAAAAGGAATATTCTAGGAAATATTCTTTATAGTGTAAAGTTTGAAGTTGATGGGTTTGAGATTAGTTTTGTATTTTGTGTAAAAATCACACTATTTGGTGTAAAAGTTGCGCTAAAATTAATTTTGTGGTTGGAGATGGGCTAAATAAAATATAGATATTATACATTGTTTAATTGACCTTTGCATAAAATGGTGCGGAACTAAAAAAATATTATTAATTTCGATGTTAAGCTATTCTTGAAATTCATGCTTATTGGTGTTCATTAGTTCTATTAATGATTGTTTACTCATATTTAGAATTGAATTGATCAAATTCTTATGGAATAACAGATTATTAATTTGAAAATAGGATTTTTAAAAGGTTTGTTTTTTCTACAAATTATTTGGTCTTAAATCTTGTGTAGTATTTTAACTAATTTTATTCTAGTATAATTTGGAAGACGCTTTTTATTCTAAATACACTATATTACTTGTAATTGTTTGGCGGAAGATAGAAATCTTTTCTATACCCTTATTAATAATAATATTAATAATAGTGAATTCAATTAGAAAATAATGAATTCAAAGCACTTTTATGTTGCTTTTGCTTAAAGTTGAAAAAATTACTTTTAAGCAAAATCATTTTAACTATTAAAACAAAAAAACAACTTAATGAATTTCAAATTATTACAAAATTATCGCCACACAAGTAAAAACAGTGAAAAACATATCATAATCTGCTTCTTTGTTTCTGCTTATTTTTAGAGAAGCAATAACAGAAGTAATGAAATTAAACACACAAAATATGCTCATTTGATCTGACAAGTAGATAAGCAGTTTTGAAAAGTAGTCGCAAGCACCCCCTGAATAATATTAAAAATAATGAATTTTAATTAATAACATTAAAAATAATACTTGTTTAAAGAGTCGAGGGTATGAAAGTTGTATTAGGATTCGTAGATTAAATGTAGACATATTCCTTTGATTGATACATATGAGTCTGTAAGAAATTATTCCCTTTCTGAAGAATCAATGGTAATACAATGAGACGACCAAGTTCCAGGCCGAAAAACCTTATTGCAGCAGGTTCTGAACACAAATTTCTGTGGAGTTTCTTCGCGGGCCAAAGCCAAACAGCTTTGGATACACAGTTGGTTCAGGCAAGCCGTTTATGATCTTCCATGGTTTTCCTGTCAAAAAGTTCATCGTTTTTGTCAATTTTAATCAAATCTTATTCAAGACTGCAACGTGTGCAATCAATTTATGCATGACAATAAAGGGGCAAACCCGATGCAGGAAGCTCCTGCGATGCATGGGGAGGGTCGGGCCATTGGGCCTAATCAATTTATGCATGACAAAATATCACATAAATGGAATAAAGAGAGGCAGCTATAATTCCAACTATAAGCTACTTAACGACCAATTTCACGAGAAACAATGAGGTTGAGGCCAGACAAGAATAAACAATTTGCTAGCAAAATATATAGTTTTGGAATCCATCCCACTTAGACGAGTAACAATAGTTCATATGTCCTATTGTCCCTTGCAGTCGCCATCTTCAAAGTATTAAAACGGAGGGGGAGAAAGTTTGCGTTCTTTTACTGGAATATAGCTAGACAGCCATGAGATATCATTACTCACTAAAATATAATCCTTCAATCTAAACAATAATTAAGAATACTACTTACTCACCTTGGTCCTTCTCTAAACAAATGCACTTGGATTTCGCACATAATGTGAAGTCAGCCGGGAGAATGATCTTGATGCGTATGTATCTCTTGGAGAAGTAGTGATCTGGCTTGATTTATTGAATCAAAACAGAGGAACAGATGCTCCTCTAGACTCACAAGCCGTTGGATAAAACTAGAATGGTTTCTCCTTAGCTGCTTCAATACTTCCTGTATAAGATACCTGTCCATTCCCCTATCCACACCATGGTGAACAAAAAACTTAAAATTCTCAACATCAGAATGCACAAGGGCCACGAGCCGGTCAATAGAGTCGAGCTCATTGTGAATAAAATAAGCAACCTTTGCTGCAATATTAAGTTGTGCTTGATGGACCATTTCCATTTTAGACGTTAAGGACTTAAAAATTATCGGGCATATGGGGCTCGCAACGAGGGCAACAAGGCCGTGGGTGACTATTGCCACAGCTGCCACAGCCACTCCAACACCAGCTGCTATAATGCACAAGGAGGATCCTGTTGAGCAGTGGCGTCTGAGATGGACTCTTGATTGCGTCTTTTCCAAGTGTTTGTCAAGTTGTTTTGTTAACTGAGAAAAGGATTGACGAAGATGGTCAAAGTTGTGTGATTCAGGGGGGATGAAAGGGTTTTCGTGGCCATCAAATTGGAGAAAGGCGTTAAAAGCCAACGTGCATTGAGAATGGGAGAGGGAATAGGAGTCGGAGTCAATTTCCAGCTGAAGATCATCAAGAAGCTTATGAATAGGAGTATAGATGGTTCGAGCTTTGTGGACACTCTGGTAGAGAAGAAGGTACAGTCGACATGTATTCTCACTGTGTTCGAAGCAAGTGGCAACAAGATGAGCAAGGGAATAGGAGCCGATTAATAAAAGTGCCTCTTGAATGTTCTCACGGCTTGGTTGAAGAACATGTTCCAACAGCTGAGATTCCTCGAAGAACTCTATGTTCTCTATGTAAACATCTTGATTGAAAGAGCTTTCTTGGTCAAATATTCTCCGAATCTCCTTATAAGAATGTGTTTCGACTGCAAGCGTGTATTCTTGAGCGAGGTTAATAGTGGGGGAGGGCTGGACACTTAATGTTGGTGTATCATCTCCTGAATGACCTGAATGAAAATTCAAAGATAAGAATATGGTAGCTTACAAAGTTCAATATACACAAGGAACAAATGGAAAAAGGGAAAAAATAGGAGGATTTATGAGGGCATGAGAATCCCAATTGGAGGGTCAGGAAGACATTCTTATCCAGTGTTTTGATCGAAAAAACTCCTCTTTTTGTATAAGTCCTTGGTACTTATATTTTACCAGATGATTAAACACACGCTATACATCAATACATGTGCAAAATAGAGTCAAGATACAGTTCTCTGTGAAATATTGAGATACTTTGAAATCCAAACTAAAGGAAAAACTGGTTAGCAAGAAAGTTATAGTTTTGAAGAAATTAAAATAAATAAGAATTGAAAACCAGCAAAAAGGATAAGAAAGGGAGTAAATAGATAGATATAGATATTTAGAGTTGGAAGGTTACCATGCGAAGCAGGGGATGAAAAATTATTATTTTCTGCTGATGCTGGTGGCATGTGCCCCAAACAAGAAAGCATTAGGCCGTCTTTCACTGCAAGATGGCCCACACAACTAAATTCATTACTACTTAACATGTAGTTCCGTACAAAAGAATATGCAGACATTGCCAGCAAAGAAGAGAAGCCCATATTATTCTTCTATAAAACCTTCAGTCAAGTGACAGGAGAGAAGCAATGTGATGGATATTACAATAAAACAAATTACAAATTATCTGTGGTGTGTTTAGATTAATCACTTGAAATCATGGATCCGAATACATGAAGTTATTTGGATGATATATTTTTTTTGAAGAAAGTTATTGGATGATTTGAATTAAATAGAATTTCAAATTCCTCCCAATCAACTTCCACTATTGTAGTAACAATTATAGATTCCACCTACAGCTAATATCGATTGAGACATCCATCCTTGAAATCCTTCCACTCAAATCAAATCTTTCCATTCAGACACGGACTTAGCTCAATCTATGTTATACAAGAAGTTCGATAGATTTGAAAGCAGCAACAATCAAATACCATACTGCAATGTATGTTCAGTATATAAGGTAGAAAACTATGTTACCACCCGCATATATCAACAAGAACCGTAACACATTTTCACATTAGTGACATCATATACAGTATGAAATCAATTATTAGATTTATCGGTTCTCGAATACAACTCAACAACAGTCAAAATCAAATGTCTAGAGGAAACTTGGAAATCTCAGGCTAATTGTGTTTATCTCTATAAAAAAAAAAGTTTCATTTCGAACATCATATTTAACAGTTCTTTATCACGCAATTACAAGAGTCAAAAGTACTTTTAATTCGACCTATTCAATTCCCATTGTTTATTAGTGACAAATAAAAGTTCCCACGGTATTAAATTTTGTATTGATCGTATGAAGAACATTCAAACTAATAGCCCCTCAACCTCAACTAGTCAAAAGGATATCAAACTAAGAAAATCCCACATATAAACAAGAGGCTTACAATATAGTCTCAACTAATAAACATGAAAAACAAATAAAAAAATCACAAAAAAAGTCAAATACACAGCAGGAAGAACACAAAAGATCTCAACTTGACATCTTATGAATAAAAATTGAACTAACGTACCTCAGAACAAATTGAACCTTCTTCCAACACTGCAATCAAAGAACATCCATAAATCAAATCGGGTCAAATGATTTTTCTCGTATAGATGAATTCAATAAGTATAAGCTTCATACGCATAATTAGTTCAGAGTATCTCTATTAATAGGTGAGAGTAAAGGAGTTGAATTCTACCAAAAACATAAATAGTTCAATCTCGGAGGAGTTTGCTGAGGCGGGCTTTGACGAAGTCTCTACGGGCCTATACTACTAGAACCCGCTTAGGCCCGATGTTGGAATCGGAGATGTGGGCCCGAAAACTGACAAAAGCAGCGCCGGTGGGTGAGTAAACCACGGATCGCGAGCTTACTTGCTTCGGCGTTGCGGGTACCATTCTCTCAATACAAGAAATAACATTAAATAATAAATAATCCAAGTTGGTATGTTTATGATGGTAACGAGGCGGGTTAAAACCCGGATCCATATTAAACACGACCAGCCGAGACGGGTCTGGATCCACTTCAACCGAGTTTTGAAGCGGGCGGGATGGGTCCCGAGTTTGGCAAAACCAGCCCAGTCCCACCCCGCTATACATATATAATTTTTTTTCAAAAATTAATATTCAATATCAATTTCACTTTTTTATTGAATAATAAAGCAGCAATTATTTAATTTATATAGAAACATATGCACGCATATTAAAGAAAGAGCAAATTTGATAGCTTAAATATAGTTTTACATGTTTTATTACAAATACTTACTAGAGAAAAATATGAAATCCAATCACAAAACTCAATTTTTGTGCTTCAAAATTGTAGCGGAGCGAGGTTGGGACAACCATTTTTGTAGCGGGGCGGGTCTCAGGTTTTGGCTAAACCCGTTCCAGACCCGTCATGTTGCCATCCCTAGTTATGTACGAGTTTGGCTTTTCTAATTTTTTTTTCTGAAATATACAGTCATTGAACTGAAACCAATTTTATCTTTTACACAATGATTTTAATTTTTTTATTTATTTAGAAACAATAAATAAATGAATGGTCTTACTTGAATAGTATCTGTTTTAGGAAAATAAGTAAGAGAAATAAGTCAACTATATATAATAAAACATCTATAAATTAATAATATGGGGGTCATAAAATTTTATTAATTTAGAAATATATTAACTAATCGATAAATTAATAATTTATCAATTTAAAGAGTGAAACAACCTTAAGAAACTTAAATGAACCAACTTCTGAAGCAGGCATTCATGATCTTGAGAATATGATTAATGATCTCGATTACTGCAATAAAATAGATGTCAATAACTCTTTGGATTATCCGGGGTGAAAATGATGAATGTTACATATTCAAATGCTTAGAAGAAACTGTGGCTAGTATAATTGAAAATCATGTTGATGATGAAGCTGGGTACCAATCACGCAAAAGGAAGCAAGCATAGCGGCAATAACTCTCCAAAATTTTTGTTGCACTGAGACTACATGACACATGGGCTTTTGAATGCAATGGGAAATGTCAAATATTGAATCCATTTAGATCTAAATTTTGAGAAAAAAACAAACAGTATATTCTTATTTTACTAAATTGTATTCTTTATGTTTGTAATTTTATAGAAGTATTAATTTATGATATTAACGGGACTATATATTTATGTAGGGTCATCCTGAAAATTATTATCTCATTAATTTATCAAAATTATTAATTTTTAAACAAGCCATGTTGGGACCGAAAAAAATATTATTTTAGAGATGTTATTAATTTATCGAGTATTAATTTATGGAGGTTTTACTGTACATAGTTATTCTTAAGGGCTTTTACGGCAGAATCACCTGGTTTTGAAATAGACGGTTTAATCTCTTGTGATTTGAAAATACGCAGTTTACCCCATATGATTTGAAAATAAGTGAAAAACACCCACTGCGTTTTATGATTTGTGTTACATGAGTCATATCTTGTGTCTAGACTTTGAAATTACATGTTAAATGTTATTTATACCCTTGACGGGGGTAAATTGCACCTAAATAATAACATGGGGTAACATGCATATTGTTGAGCCTTAAACGCATGGTTGTGTTTAATGCGTTAATTTATCTCCGATTTATAAACTTGAACCTTAATACATGCCTAGTTTAAGGGGGAGAGCTTGTATATGCATGGTTTGAGGGGGAGAGTTATATGTTTAATGTTTTACTTGTTTAACTTGTATGCGCTATGCAATTGTTAAGGGGGAGTCATTTGTACTCACATTTCATGCATATTACTTATTCAAGTTTATCAAGTTTTGTGATCATCAAAAAGGGGGAGATTGTTGAGCCTTAAACGCATGGTTGCGTTTATTGCGTTAAATTATCCCCGGTCAATCTTTGAGTTTGATGATCAACAAAACTTGTGTCTGTTATACTAATGCATCTACTTAGTGTGCAGATTAAGTGATGAAAAGTGGAATGAAAGAAGAAAATCGATTGTGCATACTGGATCGCCCCAGGCAATGGTGATCATCGCCCCAGGTGATGGGTGCCAGGCGAGGCATCGCCACGCACATCGACAGAGGCGATGGCTAGGCGAGCAACACCAGGAAGATCGCTCCAGGCGATGATGACCATCGCCTGAGGCGATGGCAACCAGGAGCGACATCGCCCCGCACATCGACAGAGGCGACGCCGAGGCCATGCGCGGGCATGCGCGCAGGGGAGATCGTTTGAGGCGACGGGCTGAACGCCCGAGGCGATTGCTGGAACGCCTGAGGCGATGTGGAGTTCGTTTGAGGCGATGAAGTTTTTGGACATGCTGAGGCTACGGCCTTGATTTTTGCTGTTGATCGCCTGAGGTGATCCACCGATCGCCCGAGGCGATCCGTGTAATTTGACGACCGTTGGGGCACGGCGATGGTGATCGCCTGAGGCGATGCCCGAGGCGATCGAGGAGTGATTTCAGCCTTATGTGTAGCAACGGCTAGTATGAGCCTAGGGGGCCTCCTACACTATAAATATTGATGCTTTGAAGCATTTTGAAGCTAAGGAACAAGCCTACAAACTTCTACAAAGTCTTGATAATTATTATTTCAAATTGTATTGCAATCTCCATACATTGTTGTTGTATTGGAGTTTGTAATTCTCTTCTTTGTTAGAGTCTTGTTTTCTTCGTGTGAGTGCACCGTGAAGGTGTTTTTGATTTGATCTATTGTAAAGGTCCTCCAACACCAAAGCAAGTTGGAAAATTGTAAAGTCGCCAACAAGTGAAGTTGGTGCATGTGTTGTGGCTATCCTTGGAGCCCTTAAGGCCAAGAAGACTCGTGAAGAGTGTTGGTAGTCGGGAAAAGCTTTGTGTACTCGGGAAGAGTATTGTGCTCTGGAAGAGCTTTGTGTACTCGGGAAGAGTATTGTGCTCGGGAAGAGCTTGTGTACTCGGGAAGAGTAGTGTGCTCGGGAAGAGCTTTGTAAACTCGGGAATAGTTGTTGTGTGGCTAACTTGGAGCCCTTAAGGCCAAGAAGACTCGTGAAGAGTGTTGGTAGCTCGGGAAGAGCTTTGTAAACTCGGGAAGAGTTGTTGTGTGGCTAACTTGGAGCCCTTAAGGCCAAGACCAATTGTTCTAGTGGAACCTCGGTTGGAGGTTATCTAACCGGGAAGAGGAGACATAGGCGATTCATCGCCGAACTTCTACAACAAATATCATTGTCATTTACCGCTTTATTTCTTTACGTATTTATTTATTTGTTTACTTCTTATTTTATTTTATTTATCGATTGACTTAAGCCTTCCGCAAGCGCAAACTCTTTTAGTTTTGCAAACTCATTTTAAAACGCTAAAGTAGCCAATGAATCTCATTCACCCCCCCTCTTCGATTCCAACACATATTTTCAATGACATAGGGGTAATCTGCACCTAAAGTAAATTGCACCTAAAAGCTAGAAAAAATTGACAGAATTTGGCAATTTACCTCCGTGTGGTATCGATCAGGTGCAACTTACCCGCTTTGATTTGAAAATAGGTAGAAGCTCCATGTGGTTTGTGAGTAGGTGCAAAACACCCATCATAAACGAGATTGTTTTTGTCATTATAAGCTTAAAAATTATGAAAATTATAGAGAGGGCGGTGGACCATATTTTTCAAACCATGAGTAAAGCGTCTATTAACGATACCACATAATGATATATTACCACTAGCTTTTTTATATAAAAAAAACAAACTATTTAAAAAACATCTTGAAGAAACTAAGAGATTTGAAATTGATTTCTTCTTCATGTTTAAAACTTGATGACGATTCTTGATACAATGTGTACATATGTTTATAATATGAAATGACAGAAATCATGGCCCGTGAACACATGAGTAGTAAATAGTAGACTAATTTTCCACAAAACACGGAGTAGTGAATGTCAGACTTCTTTCTGCACTCTCCCTCAAGTTGGTGTATAGATGTCACACATGCCCAACTTGTCTAAGAACTTTGGGAATATCCGATTGGATATCCCTTTGGTAAGGACATCAGCTAACTGATCTTCTGACCCAATCTTTGGTAGCTCCATAATTTTTTCATCCAGTTTTTTCTTTAGTGAAGAACCTATCAATCTCGGCATGTTTTGTACGGTCATGTTGAACTTGATTTTGAGCTATATCACTGAATTGGTTGCTTTGTGAATAACCTAGGTCCTATAATCAAAATTTTAACCACAGTGTTTCACAAATTCCTAAGGACATTCCTATATACTCAGCTTCTGCATTAGATAACAGAATTCCCTTTCCAGGAGCAGATTTTAAATACTTCAAAATGCGCATGACTGCATTCATATGTTGTTCACCATGATTATGCATGAACTGACTAACAATACTCAGAGCATAAGCAAGATCTGGTCTTGTGTGAGCTAAGTACATTAGTCTACCAAACGAGTCTTTGATATCTCCTATTGTCTACTGTACCTGGTTTGTTTCAATACATAACTTCAAACCATCTTCCATTGGAGTATCAGCTGGTTGACAGGCTGACATGCTTGTTTCATGAAGTAGATCTGTATCATATTTTCTTTGAGATAGGAATATTCCATGACATGATCGAGATACTTCAATACAATGAAAATATTTTAAAGGACCTAAATCTTTAATTTCAAATTCCTTGGACAAGTATTCCTCCAAAGCTTTCTTTTCGTCTGGGTCATTTAATATGACAATCATATCATCCACATATATAATGAATGCAGTGATTTTCTCATGTTGTTTCTTTAAAAACAATGTGTGATCTGAATTGCTCTGTTTGTAACAAAATGTTGTCATGGTTATAGTGAATCGTCCAAACCATGCTCTAGGGGCTTGTTTTAAACCATATAATGATTTCTTCAACTTGCACGCCTTCTGTTTTTGTTTGTCTGTTACTATGCATCCTGGTGGGATGTCAATGTATACTTCTTCAAAGAGTTTGCCATGTAGGAATCCATTCTTTACATCAAATTGTTGTAACAGCCAATCAAAATTTACAGCTGAGGATAACAAGACCAGACAGTATTGATTTTGGCTACAAGTACAAATGTCTCAGTGTAGTCAATTGCATAAGTTTGAGTGTATCATTTTGCCACTAATCTTTCTTTAAAACATTTTTTGTATTTTACAGTAAAGATCCATGGACACCTAACTGGTTTTTTTTCCTGTAGGACAATCAACAAGTTCCAAAGTTTGGTTCTTCTGTAAGGATGTCATCTCCTCATTCATCGCAACTTTCCATATTGGGTCAGTTAAAGTCTCCTACACATTGTTAGGTATAGATACAATAGATAACTGATTGACAAATGGCTGATTAGTTTGTGGCAAACGATGTGTAGATATATACGGGTTCATGGGATATTTCACTTTACAAGACAATTCAGGTTCATATGTAGGTTTTGGAATACCTCTGGTAAGATGTTGTGGTAACTGTTTCCTAGACGAATTAAGCACTGTATAAGGAAGGTTCTCAGACAATGATTGGTTGGATGTATCAACTGGGAAAGACTCAGATTCGGGTTCAGTCATTTCTTGACTTTCTGGGTGCTCATTTTTCTTTATGATCAAAAGTTTGACAACTAGGCTCCAAATCAACTGCATGATCACTGGGATCTAAATCAACTATTTATTGAGCAGATATATCTTCCTCGATGTAAGACTTGGAGAAATACATAGTATCTTCATGAAAGACAACATCCATAGTGATGAACATGCATTTAGTAGGGGATGATAGTGCATGTATCATTTTTGATGAATAGCAGAACCAACAAAGACACGTTTCAATGCTCGATGCATTAACTTATGGAATTGGTGCTTAGGGAGATGAACATATGTAACACAACCAAAAACATGTGGGGGAAGATTTGGGACTGTTGGAGCAACAATAGCCTCAGCAAGAGCCTGAAATGGCGTTTTGAAGTTGATAGAACGAGATGAAACATGATTGATGAGATATGCTGCAGAGGCGAGAGCCTCATAAGGGCATGTGAACCTCGATGAGGGAAGCCCGGACAACCTCCAATAAGTGTCTATTTTTGCGTTCGGGCACACCACTCCGTTGGGGTGTATCTGGACAACTGGTCTAATAGATTGAGCCATGAGAGTCCAAAAATTGCTGAAGTTCAGAACTATGGTATTCCCTGCCATTATCTCCATTATCTCTACGTAATACTTGTATTCTGGTGTTGTTGTGTACAAATTGTGGTATAGAATTTCTGAAACAACAAGTTAACTTCGGATTTGGTTTTCATCAAACACAACCAAGTTATTCGAGTGCAATCATCGATAAATGTAACAAACCATCATGATCCTCCTAATGTTGGAACCTTGGATGGTCCCCAAACATCAAAGTGAATTACCATAAAGGAGGAGGACTTTTATGTAAAATCAAAGGAAATGAGGCATGGTGGCTTTTGGCAAGGTCACACACATCACATTTATAACTAGAAATATCCAAAGTCAGAAACAAACTATGACACATCCTTTTTAAATACCCAAATTATGCATGTCCTAAAAATTGATGCCAGAGCAATATTTATGCCTTTCTCTTTGTTGAACCAGTGTGATGTACTACTAAAGCATGTTGCAATCTATTGGAAGTGTAAAACTCCAATGCCGAATAATAATCCTTTCTTAACCCCATAACCAATCGTTTTTCGTTTCTGAATGACCTTAAATACACAATGATCAGACCAAAAAATAACAACACATGACAAAATACTAGTGATCTGAGAGACTGATAGAATGTTATAATTCAAGGATGAAACAATTAGCACAGAGTCAAGATATAAATTATTGGTAAGAATGGATGACCATTCCCCAACAACTAGGGTGATAATACCATTGGGTGTGGAGACACGGTTGTGAGAGGATGCATTAACATTTGTGACTTGTCTAACATCAAATGTCATATGATCAGTGGCACCAGAATCAATTATCCATGCTCTATTCAAAACAGGTGTAGAAGTGGTGAATACCTTACCTCCAACATTAGTATTGGTGATCACCGCAGATGGAGTAGTAATGACATCATTTCCTTGGTTTTAGCAGTGCACGGCCGCTTAAAATTCCGATGTTGTGTTGGATCCCATCAATTTGGATATCCAATAAGTTGGAAGCAATGACTTTGTTAATGATATGTTTGATTACAGTGAGCGCATTTGTACGAAGGTACATTGGGATGACCCAGTTGTTTGTTTATATATATACTAGTTTATTGGCACCGCACAAGGTGCGGTGCCAGGTACCAGCATGTTGGTTAATTTTTTCTTAAGTTGATCAAAAATAACATTTCAAATAACTTATTTTAACAAACATTTTTTAAAAGAACGCAATGCTAATGTAATTGAATTGGAAAAATAACAAAGGACTTGCTCTAACTTTTTTTTTAAAAAAAGATGTTCATCTCACTAAAAACTGGAAAAAAAATAACATTTGTGAGCATGATTAACTAATCAAGATATATTTTCTCCTAGTCGGTTTAGGTCAAACCCGATCATCAACAAAAAAATTAAAGCGAGCATGCTACTGTAATTGAATGGAAACAAAATAACCAAAGGACCGACTCTAACTTTTTTAAAAAAACATGATGTTCATCTTACTATAAATTGAAGTTGCGCGCATCAACAATCGATTAATATATTTTTTTTCTAGTCGGTTCAGGTTAAACCCGCGCATCAACAAAAAATAATTTTTTGAAAAAAAAACATTTTTTTAAGAAAAAAAATTGTAATAAATAGTGAATTACTATTCATTACTATTCCTTGCAATAGTACTATTACAAACCTTGCACACTTAGTGAACTCTCACACACTTATATAATAGGTTGTAAATAAATATTAAAAATAATATTAATAAATAAAAAAATAAAAAATAATCAAAAATAAAAAAAATATTTATTAAGAAATTAAAAAAAGTCACTGTTACACTATTTATGGGAATAGTGAACTCTTAGACACTTATAATAGGTAAAAAAAATAAAAAATAAAAAATAATTAAAATTTTAAAATAAAAAAATATTTTATTTATTAAAATAAAAAAATATTTATTAAGAAATTAAAAAAAGTCACTGTTACACTATTTATGGGAATAGTGAACTCTTAGACACTTATAATAGGTAAAAAATAAAAAATAAAAAATAATTAAAATTTTAAAATAAAAAATATTTTATTTATTAAGAAGTTATAATAATAGGTAAAAAATAAAAAATAAAAAATAATTAAAAATTTAAAATTTAAAAAAAGTTACTGTTACACTATTTATGGATATAGTGAACTCTTAGACACTTATAATAGGTAAAAAAATAAAAAATAAAAAATAATTAAAAATTTAAAATAAAAAAATATTTTATTTATTAAGAAATTATAATAATAGGTAAAAAATAAAAAATAATGAAAAATTTAAAATAAAAAAATATTTTATTTATTAAAAACTCAAAAAAAGTCACTGTTAAAAAATAAATAAATAATGTAAAATTTAAAATAAAAAAAAAATTATTTATTAAGAAATTAAAAAAAGTAACAGTTATACTATTCATTGGAATAGTGACTCTTAGTCACTTATATAATAGGTATATAATATATATATATATATATATATATAAACAAGCTTTGAGGGTGAAGTATGGTGCTCGTCGGTGGCTACTACGACGTACGGCAGACGGGGGCGGGCTGCGGCTTAAGGTGCGTAGACTACAGTTGGGATGACCCAGTTGTTTCTTTTCTGACTTTGATGGTGTTCGGGTTTGGTAGGTTTGTGCGGCTGTAGGGCTACTGGAGATGTTGCACGAGGAGGTGTGCGATGGTGGACGGACGGTGTTTGTGATGAAAGCGGGCTTGGGTGTTTATCGGTGGTGGTGGCGGATTTGGGTTGCACGCATTGACGACGACGTGGGAGAACGGTGAACCCACGAAAGCAACGGGGTTGCTTGGGCGAGAGCAGCGGCGTTGGGGCTGTAT
Source organism: Haberlea rhodopensis (assembly GCA_907163345.1). Classification (NCBI taxonomy): domain Eukaryota; kingdom Viridiplantae; phylum Streptophyta; class Magnoliopsida; order Lamiales; family Gesneriaceae; genus Haberlea; species Haberlea rhodopensis. Next base: position 1,449,554 of record CAJQUN010000044.1, on the reverse strand, counting down.
GACTCAGATATAAAACTTGGCAATTTTGGTTTGCTTGTTTGTTTTTTGAATGAATCACTGATATCAATGGTTTTGATGAGCTGGGTTTGGTTCTTGAGGGAAACTGAAGCTGGTTTCACGATTTTGGTTTTTGGTTTGTGGTTGCGCTATTGGGTTTTCCCAACCTTACTTTCTTTGTATTTTCTTCGTATTTGCTCTGATACCATGAAGAAACTAAGAGATTGAAAATTGATTTCTTATTCATGTTTAGAACTTGATGATGATGATTGATACAATGTTTACATACATTTATAATATGAAATGACAGAAACATGATCCATGAAACATGAAGTAGTAAATAACAGACTTCTTTTACACGTAGTGAATGTCAGACTTCCTTCCACATATTAAACTAGAGATCATATTGAAGATTGTGGTATGTTAAGTTTATATATATATATATATATCTATATATAGATATTTTAATAAAATAGTTTTATAAGTTCTTGTTTGTCATCTTATTTACGACCGCTCTATATAATACTGTAAAAAAAAGGTTATCTTGCTGTGTGACTGAGTCAGTGGCACTGCTCAACTACCTCATTCTCAAAAGGGATACGGTTTGGAGCGCGACAAAATACCCCTCTCAGTTTAAAAAAATAATAATTTAGATCTTAAATTAATTTATTTAATTTTAAAAATATATATTTTCAATGCCAGAAATCAAGAAGGAGATTCAACAATTAAAACGCTGGAAAAAATGTAAATGTAACTTAAAGGAACTGGGATTTTTCCAAGAACATGATTCTCTCCACCTTGCGGTAATCCTATCTTTATTTGTGATGTGAAATCATGCTCTTCCCAGCTCCGTCATCTGTAGTTCCTTCCATCCAAATAAGCAAGAGCGACTGCAGCATGGACCGCAGCTCCAACTGGAAGAGCACCTTCATCCATAACAAAGAATGGCGAGTGCAAGCCTTCGACAGGTTTCATGGTCTCGTTTCCTACTCCAATCATAAAGAATGCCGACGCCATCTTCTGCGAATAGAAGCTGAAGTCTTCAGCTCCCATCGTCATGAAATGGAGTTTCACGTTATGCTCCCCGAGTAGTTTTTCTCCAACGCTTTTTGCGTGCTCATACATGACAGCGTCGTTGATGGTTGTGGGATATGGTATTAGTTTCTCCTCCATGAAGTCGATGATGGCAGTACATTTGTGCACTGCTGCTTGAGTTTCTATCACCTGTATACATTTGACATAAAACCAATGTTTTATCGTGCGTGATCATGAGGAGTTTCATGAGGAGTATACTAAGAAAATGAGTATAAGAATGATTCTACATCGACAACTTGAAAAGTAATATAGACCTCATGACTCAAATGTTGTTTCAATTTCAATGTTTCATGTAACTAATTGAATAGCATGTATAATTTGTCCACATAGGTGAACAAAACATGGGTTTTGCATAAATACCTCTTTAATCCTCTGTTTAAGGTAAGAGTAACTTTCAGAACTCATGAACCTGAAAGTGCCACCAAATTCGACAGTCTCCGGTATTACGTTCAATGCTTGACCACCTTGTACAAATCCGATTGAGACTACCTGTGCGTTACACATGGAATGTTTTCTTTATCAAGATCTATGAACACACAACCATATGGTAGAAAAGATTATACAATACAATGCAGAAAATAACACACCCTGGCCTCTAGAGGATCAGTTTCTCTTGAAACGATTTGTTGAAGTGAAAGAATAACAGTAGAAAGAGCAAGAATCGGATCTCTAGTTTTATGAGGGCTCGCTGCATGTCCACCTTTTCCTTTAATGGTTGCCGAAAAGCGGCCTGATCCAGCAAGCATTATACCAGGTTTTGAAGAGATCATACCAGTGGATAAATATGGTTCGACATGTAAACCAAAAATGGCTTCAACTCCATGTAGAGCTCCATCTTTCATCATATAATAGGCGCCAGCACGACCTTCTTCCCCAGGTTGGAAGACTAATTTAACCGTGCCCTTACAAAATGATCAAACTCTCAGAAGTTCGGATCACCCCATGCAAATAAAATGTCAGAACACGAACTGCTTGTCAATTTTCAAATCGCCTTTTAGGTCATTTATCTAAGTGCTTAGTGTAGCAGAGAAGCCAATAATTCCACTTTGGGAAGGTGGAAAATTTCAAATGCATAGCGGGCATATAGAAAAATAAACTTAACCACATGAAATTTCAGGAGGGAGGGGGGGGGGGGGGGGGGTGGTGTTTACCCCAGTTAACCACCCCCTCCCTCCACCACTGGCAAATTTACCTTCAAAGAATCACGCCTGTTTTGTAGCAATTTGGCTGCACCAAGCAGCATCGTCACATGAGCATCGTGACCACAAGCATGCATTTTGCCATCGAATTGACTCTTATGCTCCCATTCTACCGATTCCTTCAAATTACAATCTTGGTAAGCATTAGAAGCTGCACACGTACACCATACTTTTTATGAAGCATTAGTAAATTGGTACATTAGTTGAGGTAAATGTTTATGAATTAGATCAGGATAACTTGCATTTTAGGAAAAAACACAGCTTGAATGAGATGAAAACTTAATATAGAATACTCAAGAATCTTTGGTAAACCTAACAGTCAAGGAGATTCAAATTAGAACTCATACAACAATATGGCCCTTCAATGTTTTTGAATCATCAACACACTCAGAAAACTAAGGAACAAAAGCGAACTCCGAAACATTCAGTCAATACTCCGCCAAACGAACAACCCACCAAATTCTTCAAACACTAACTCACAATTATAAAACAGTAACAAAACGAGAAATCTACAGATTGCAGTTGTACCTGAATAGGAAGGGCATCCATGTCCGCTCTGAGACCAAACCATGGACGAGCCCCAGACCCAATCCTGGCCACTACTCCTGTTTCCGCCACAGGCCACTCATATTCAATACCCATTGAATCCAGCTCGCTTCTAATCAATTGACTTGTTAAATGCTCTTCGAAAGCTAATTCGGGATGCGCGTGGATTCTACGCCGTACCCTTTTCAGCCAGTCCGAGAACTTCACGTCCCTCGCTGATTCTAACAACTCTCGTGTAAGGGATTCGGTTTTTGAACCCCAAACGCCGTGATTTGTCGACGCCCAAGTCGAAAGAAGGGCCAAGAGAGTGAAGGAAAAATAAGCGCAGAAGCTCTCCATATGGATCTCGCTCGAGGAAACGACGATTAGGATCTTGCCATTTATGGAGTAGTACAAATTCACTAAACTACAAAATATGGGCAGGCCGCTTCGCATTAAAAAAAATTGAAAATTGAGGTTGAAACTGCATCGTCGAAATGATTAGTGGAACTGTCTTTTTCAGTGCCATGCAACTCACGGCTACATAATAAATTTTATAGCATGCTTTTCTTTTTGCTTTGTTTTCTTTCTTGTTTCATATGGCCTAAATATTTTTTCGTATATTACGAGAGTAATGATCGGTGCAAAAATTCTAGGAAGGATTGGTAAAAATATTGTAAAACAAATATTTTTGGCAAAAATAAATTTTTGAGATTAAAATATAATTTATGATAGGGCAAAATGTAATTTTTAAGAGGCAAAGTTCAATTTTTTAGGGTAAAATTAAAAATAATTTTTTAAGATAATTTTTTTTTTTTTTTGGGCAAAGGCCTTTGCCCCAAAGCAAGTCTGATTATGAGACTCAAACTCAAATCATGCCAAAGTAAAAAATGAGCATTTATCAATTGAGAAACCTTGGTGTTCAAAATTTTTTGGGATCAAAATATAATTTACGATGGGGCAAAATGTAATTTTTAAAAGGCAAAGTACAATTTTTTGGATAAAATTATAAATAATTTTTGAAAAAATAATTTTTTTAAGGTAAATTTTTTTTTTTTTTTGGGCAAGGGCCTTTGCCCCAAAGTAAGTCCGCCATTGATTATGGGACTCGAACTCGAATCATGCCAAAGTAAGAAATGAGCATTTATCAATTGAATTAGACGCAAAAACTCAGTAACATGCTTTTTTACATACAAAAATGGTGGAATAGGTTAGCTTGGGAGATGGGTGTTCCAAGCGACCACAATTCCTCTGCTCCACCATAATGTAACACTTTATGCTCCATAAGTATTGGGCTGACATATGTTTGCTTTCATTAGTAATTTCCTAATTGTTTTCAAACTAATCTTATAAAATAAATGCCCTATGTCTACGAAAATATTTTACAAATCAATTTTCTTTCCATATAAATGTTGAATCATCTTGTATATAATATTTTTGGGTAAATTTAGTCTTTTTTATAGCATTGTACTAATCCCCAATGGTTACTTTTTTTTTTATTGATATGCTAATTACTCATATAATTCTATTTCAATATAAATTTTGAAATCTTTCCCACAAAAAAAATTTAAAAAATTAAAATTAAATAAAGATTAGTACAAATATAAAGTTTTCCACACAAACATCCAATTCCACTCAATCTCAAATGCTTCCTCACAATATTGAAGTTTTTCAATATATTTTAACAATCTATAGTTATATATATATATATATATATATATATATATATATATATATATATATTACATACTATATTACAAATACTAGAAATTTACATTTTTAAATTCTAAAACCATGTAAAATTAACAAAAATATTCTTACCAAATTCAAGAAGCATATAAATAAATGCATGTCACTAGAATCATCATAATATCACTCATACTAACACCAAATACATATTACTTTAATTAATATAAAGTTTAACAAACACGTCCAAATAAACTATAACACCAAAAATATTCTTACCAAATTCAAAATAATATATATAAATGTATGTCACTGAAATCATCATAGTATCATTCATACTAACAGCAAATGTATATTACTTCAGTTAAATAGAGTTTAAGTAATATCTCTAAATTTATTTTAGCCAAAAACTTTTAAATCGTACAATTATCACCCAAAAGTGTCCTTTATGTGTCGGACACGGCTCGGACATGCCCATCAGCGATGTCCGACATGGGTGTCCGATTTTGAGGGGAGTGTCCGACACGGGTGTCTGATTTTATTTTATTAATAAAATAAATGACACGCCACGGCGTGTCCGACACATGTCCGATGAGTGTCCGAGAAGTGCCGGTGTCCGAGAAGTATCCGACACTGCACCGAGTGATTTTTCGGAGTGTCCGTGCATCATAGATCGTAATGCAAAAAAAAAGTATTTGAAGTTTTTATTAGAGATTGAACATTGCAAAAGTATTATCTTGAAAGACAATCTTATATTTCGTAGGTTGGACTTTGAGCAAGAAAATAATATGACAGTTGATCTTTACATATTGATCTTTACATAGACAACAAAGATGCACATACCCATGAACAAGTTTGTGAAAATTTAAATAATGAATGCCATGCCAATATTTGAATATAAGATTTCCGCAAACTGGTATGGAAGCAGCATATAACTTTTATAATGATATTGTTCGTGTCAAAGACATGGAGAAAAGGATAAACAAGATGTGTGTATCGAATTTCATCGCCCTGAAACAAGAACTGGTTGTTGTTCCGAGATGACAATTAATACTCGTGAGACGGGTAAATTTAGCTTTACTGCTGCTCATAGTGGACATAACTTGGCTAGTCCAAATAAATCTCACATACTGAGGTCTCAAAGAAAAATCACTACTGGACAAGCGATACAAATATCTAATATTGACAAATAAGGTATACCACCAAAAGCATGTATGAACAATATGGCTACTGCACCATATGGCTACTGAAGTTGGTGGACGTGAAAATGTTGGATTTATGGTTGAAGATTACAGAAACTATTTGCGTCCACAGATAAAAAGGGATAGTTCTTGTAGGAAAATGAGTTTTTAACAGCATGGCAAGAAATATTTGACAAATATAATCATCAAAGTAACCAATGGATGGAAATGATGTTTAAAATTAAGAAAGATGGTCACTTGTGTATGGAAGGCAAAAATTTTGTGCGGATATGACCACAACTGAGCAAAGTGAGAGCATGAATAGTGTTTTGAAAAAAAAACATATGTTAACTATAAGAATAATTTGTTAGCATGATTTGTTACAGTTTGATTGAGATTGGTTGATGATTCTACGGATATGACAACAAATTAGCCAGTGAAATTGATTGATGATTGTTGCTACAAATAGCTGAAGCTGATTTTAGGACAAATCATAGTACATCGATGCTCTTTTCTTGTTGAGATTCTTAAGCATGCAGTAAGCGTTTATGCACACGAGACTTTGCAATTAGTTTAAAATAGGTTGAGCAAGATGAACGATTCAAATTTAAGCTAGTAGAGCATATGATATTATTATTTTTATTAGTTTAGTTTCATTTAACAATTTATTGCACGGATGCTAGGATTTATGTTATTTATTTACTTTATATCTGTATTCATTATATATATTCTTTTATTCAAGGTAATTAGACGTGTGTTTGAATATCAATTCATACTCATCAAACATGTCTCCCGAGAGTCCATAGGCTTAACTTTTGTAACCTTCTCCACTAGTATATTGGACGAACATGACTCGGTCAATAGGTCTTTCTAAGCTTGTAATGTATGGCTTCGGCTCATGGCTTCAATAAAAAGGAAAGGATTTCAAACGAGAGAGTAGGTCAAATATACGTTATTGCGCACTTCCCTTTCACTCTCTTCATTCCTCTTTTTGCTTATTCATCATTCATTTTTCTTGATTTTCACCCCCTCCATATTTTCATCTCTTATCAAACACCTCATTTTCTTTTACACATCCAATTCATTCAATTCTTTCCGCAATCATTTTTAATTCATTCAACAATATCTCTTCTATTCTCCATTTGGTTTATTTTCAATCATTACATTGGGTGATTTTCAAAATATTAACGCGCATCAGGGTTTACTCAATCAAGGGTAGAAAATAGTGTATAAGATAGAATATGATGGTCGATGTAGGATTCGAAATGATGGCGAATGGGGGTTAATCATGTACCTAAGCACATGCAATTCGATTTTTTCATTAAGCTCAAAGGCGGTAACTAAGGAATAAATGATGTTATTAGGTGGCTCGAAAGGCTCAAACTATTCAAAAATCGCCTAAATCATTCATAAGACATATAACGTCTGTATTTCGCCTCAAAGGGTATTCAAGCTATTTATAGACTTTCTCAATTCACATTCAAACTGTATGATTTGATTATCTTGCTCGATTATCATCTCAAAACCAAGATAAAAGCAAATGTAATACCAAAATAATTTTTTGTTATACTTTACAATAGATATGCAATTCATTCAAGTCCACTCTTTTCTTTTAGGCTCAAAAGGGCTCCAATGACAATTTATATCAATGAATAAATGTCCAAATCAATTACAAAGATTGCCTATATCATTTATATGCTCACGTAGATCACATTCAACTTCAAGTGACATACAATTGAGTACTACATAAGATTCACCAAGCATAGCGAACTAGATTCTCAAGATTTTCACAATTAAGCAATAATTCTCATCATTGGCCTCACAATTCAATCATACGCAACTTATGACTCGAAAACTAAACATCACACACACAAAATTAAAAGTCAAATTCAACTAATCAGGAATTCAGGTAAATCATCAAAGGTATGATGTCATGCAATTCATATGACCACCCCTAAACTTAAGGTTGTGCATTGTCCTCAATGTGCTGAACCGTGAAAAAGAAAAACAACGCACATACTTGCTACGACGACCGTCAGTAGTCGTCGTTCTCATCATCATCCTCTGGCGGGTAGGGTGGTAGAGTCGGTGGTTGTGGTGGAATAATGTCAGGAAAGTGCTGTGACAGTGAGGTGTTGTACTGAAACATGTAGTCCATAACGTGCCATGGCGGCGGTGGAAGACTCTTGCCTCATCATGGGTGGTTTTCAAAAGGTGAATTGTGCATCCAACGTCTGTTGTTGAGCCTCCAACATCAGTTGTTGGGCTGCTACTTGTTATCCAAGGCTTGAAATTTCTCATTAGTGAATGGAGTGATGGGTGTTCGTCTAGGTCTGGTGGAGGATGAAGGTCTTGCAGATTGTTGTGGTTTGCTCAAATGGCATGATTATCGCGCATAGAGGCTTCATTATTTCCTCATCTTTTGTCCAAGTAACTCCTCCCAACTGATAGAGTTCAGTGATGAGCGAGGTATGTGGCAATCCTCCAGCCATGCTACCCCGGGCGCCTTGATTAATGGAGCGCTGAATGAGTTTGCCCAATTTGATAGATTTTTTGGTGATAATAACGTACACCATGTAGCTCGATCTTTAGTGACTTCGGAAGTGTGACTGGAGGGCATCACTCTCGTAGCTATAAATGAATACCATCCCTTGGCGTCATCAAGAAAAATCTGATATCTTGAAGGTTTGCGGCTCACCCTTCGCAATTCTCGTCCAAGTAGCCCCCTCTCGGCATAGAGTGGTGATAATTGCATCATAGTCCTGTGGTTGTGCAATAAAGGTCGAGTATTCATCATTTTTTATGGTGGACATTTTATAAACGGCATTGATACGGTTGCCATGAAAATTGATGAACTTGTTCCTGACATAGCTAATAGAATCCTTGCAACTATTATTCATATTCGCATATAACTCCCAAACCACGGGAACCACATAATCAGAGGGTTGTTTCAAGAACTTTAACCATCCATTTCTTTCAGCCTCCTGGAGGACCGATCAGACTTCAGTAAATTCTAAACCTCTCTCTTTAACTAGGGGCTTGTGTAGGAATAATTGACAATAATTGGAAGCGGCTTCGTTAACAAATTTGTCGATATCGAAGTCATTGGAGGATGAATCTGGTTCCTTCGATACAGTTTGCTTAGTTCTCTTCTTAGGTGCCATTAGGTTAAAAATGGCAACTAAAGTATGCCAAGACCTTTCCCAATTTCCCTAAACTTGGTTTCGATAATGCAATTAAATCTCACTAATACACCCCATGTAACACCCGTAAAGATTAAGAGATGTAATTACTAAAAGATTAAGAAAGAAAATAATAATTTAAGCTACAGACACTAGAATCGATAATTATAGGAAATTGCATATATGTTGAGATTGAGTTGGGAGATTATTAAATGATTTTGCGACTTAGTACATAATATTTAGTTTGTGTTTAGAAATAACGTGATTAGTATTTAATTACAAAAGAGTAGTACTAATGTTGTGATAGTAGAAATAGGAAACCAAATGACTCTTGATATTATTAAAAACAAAAATAATAAATAATATAATAAAAATTGAAATGACATAAGATGAATACACATATAGTACACGTGTAAGTGTGTGCAGGAAACACATACTCAGACACACCAAGGATTGTTGGTAAATTGTTCACTGATTTTGATTTTGGTTAAGTGATTATTCATTGAATTAATTGACCTATAGTAAAACAGAGACTATAAATATAAAGTATTTATATGAACATGTATTTAAATATAAAGTATTTATATAATATTGTATTTAATCCAATTAATTGAATTAATTGGATTTTAAATGGTTTAGTTAAATTAATAAAGAAATAGAGTAAAACAAAGTTTTGGTCCAGATTCTTCCATTTTGCTAAATTTATGTTTGGTTAGTCTTTGATATAGATATCACTGTTAGTTTGAAATTGAACTAAAAGTTGGGGAATTGAATATGAGACATATTTATTTAAATGAGAATTTGGAATTACGTAAGGAATTAATCGATTATTGTTAAACCAGGACTTTGAGATATCCGCAAAACAGTTATTATAGAATCAGTAATTATGTTCGAATGAATTAGAACAATAATTGTTGATCCACAAATCTAATATTGATTTTGGAAATGCTTTATGTATTGATGGTGTGATCAGATATAGTAACGGTAGAAGTCAAGTGGCCAGTCGAATGTTGTAAATCTTTTATTTCCAACTATTCAAGTACGTTCTGCGAGCAGTAAATTGTCCTTGAGTAAACTTACTGCGCGAATATAATTAAATGAGAAGATTTGAGAATATGTGATGAATTGATGAGTTTAGATATAATAATGATATTATGGTATATGATGAGATGAGATATAATGATGAGGTGAATATTGTTGTAAATTTTATTTATGGATTAATGATTGGATAGATGTTATAGATGTTGACTGATGAGTCTAGGAAAATGGGCCAGCGGATGAAATTTCTAGTCCTGATATCATATATATGGATGATATGGACTGACGAGTCCAAGATGTAGGTCAGCTGATGACATCTCTGGTCTGATGATAGTGAATGCATTGCGATGCATTTCACATATAGATGATGAGATGATATGATGTAATATTGGACATCGTTTTTATATTATATTGTTGTCTTGTTTGACAGGATTAGTTCCGAGGTAACGGAACAATGTATTATTATTTGTTAAACTGTTGAATTATATTGATGAGATGCTTATGATCTGTATAATTCTTGTTGGTATTTTGATAGGAACGTACTGGGCGTTAGCTCACCCTTTTATGGATTTTGTTTTTCAGGCGACATGGCAGGTACTAGTGGACGGGGTCAGAGTTAGACTGACGACGAGATATAGGGTAGAGCCCACTAGTTTCTAGAGATTAATATTACTGGAAGAATATACTTTTGATGTCCAATATATTTAAGAGATTATATGTTTATGTTTGTGTTTATGTGATGTTGATCAGCATCTCGATCATGTTTGTCAAATTTTATTTACGTTTGGAAGTATTTACTTTGGCGATAGTGGGTCTGTCATCATTTGTTTAGGATTGTGATATTGGATTATGATATTTTATAGTTGAGATATTGTCCCTTGTTGTTTGATTTAATATATTTTGGCTCAAATATCTTTTATAAATCATCACGTGGTCAGTCTTATTTTAGAGGACCACAGTGTGTCTGATTAAGATTTAACATTTATTTTCAAAACGAAATTTTTTAGCCAGAATAGTATTGCTTGATTAATGATCACGATTAAATGTATTAATTGCATGATAATGTGAGATTAACTCGATGGGTCCTACACCCCAACTCCAAATCGTATAAGTAAAGTAAAGTCCTCAATTTGTCTTCTCCTCACACCTCAAGTTCAAGCACCACTCCCAAACAATAAATTATTCAACTCTCACCCCAATCTTTGAAAGAGCACAAACAATATTACCTCATGATTTGAGAATGTGGAGGCAAAATCGTGTTTGTTGGAAGCAAATCCGAGAAAGACCCAATGTGTGCGCCTTATGAGAAATTTCGCCCAAATCTTGAAGAATTCGAGTAAATCTACAAGAATCAACGATGAAATTGAACATAACTGACGAGATTCGAGCTTAGATGATGAGTTTGGGGATTAGGGTTGAGAGGATTTAGTGCGTTGGAAAGAGGGAAGAACTTTTGGGCTAAAAAAAATGTAGCAATCGGTTTTTTTTAAAAAAACGAACCAGCACACAGATCGGTCGTTGAAACATAGAGACTGATCTCTGTGGATAGTAGATTGATCGCTAAAAAATTGAGAGGGTGATCGGTCAGTGTAAAGTAGCGACTGATCCCCCCAATATATATATATATATATATATATATATATATATATATATATATATATATATATATATTATGGATTGATCTCTAAAAAGTTGGAGATCGATTTATGAGAACAGTAACTTTGCCCCTATTTTGACATATTGGGCAACCGATCTCTGTTAAATAGAGATTGATCGCCTACTCTCTTGAAAAAGCAGAGATTGTTCTCTGTAAAACAGAGATCGATCTTGGAGGACAGAAACCACTAATTATTTTTTTAAAAAAACAGAGGATATGAATTGGGTTGCCTCCCAATAAACGCTTGGTTTATAGTCGTCGGCCAGCATGTCCTTTATATTCTGTCAATTTGGCTCGCCAAGCCAGACGCTATCCACATTCCTCACTTCAAGTCCATAATAATGTTTCAGTTGTTGACCATTGACTTGAAAAGATCTGACATCCTTACATCTCAACTCAATTGCTCCATATGAATATGCATTCGTGAATGGTCCGGACTGTAAGGAAACCAACAAGCAATGCGCAGCAGAAATAAAATTTGGATTCCCTAACCATGGACCTATACAGAGTATTCATATCGGAATGATTAAAGAGTCTCACCCTTGTAGCGTGTTTGATGCAGAATCCTCGTTGTAGCACCACGAGTCACAAACAAAAGTTTGCACATTTGTCTCTACGGCATCCACACGATCAAATCGAAAGGATGTTCAAGAACAAGTTGCTAGACTTATTATTGAACCAAAACTGAACTCCCGGTTCAAAATCGATTAACGGAAGCCTAACACCACCAATAAAGTCTCGACGGCGGCCGTGAGGAAGTGGCGGCCGTGAATCGTCTTGGATGATAGGAGGCGGCCGAGAGGAGTAGGTTTTGTGTTTATAAATTGTGTAGTCCTAATCTTATTAATCACCTTGTTATTTATATTATAAGATTTAATTAAGGTTCAAGACTTTCTTAAAGCCTCATGTGCCCAAACCCATGATTTAATTAAATCCTTATAATCATTTAATTAAGACTCTTCTTAATTAATTAATTCATCCAATGAATTTAATTCCCTTTATCGATTTAATCTTTTGTGCAACCCGATAGGATCTTGCCATGTTGGCAGTGACATAAAATCTCATTTTATGTCACAAGAAATGAGCGGTATCTAGCAACACATCAAGGCTACCCAAATTACAAGAATGTCATTGACTCGACATAACCTTAGAACTTGTGATAATATTAACCATGTAACTTAATCCCTTTGTCCATGTGTTTAGATTGAACACGAGTCATGCAATAGTCATACTCGTATATTAAATCTCTATTTCTTGATCCCCAACTAGAACTAGAATAAACGAATAAGCTCGATATCACATATCGATTCATTCGAGCACGGCCATGCATTTTAGTCTTACTTGATCAAGGGCCCAAACACTTCTCCTGTTATATAGGAGGGACAAATCCTATCTTGATCAATCAACACCCCTCTACATAATTCGTAGTGTATCCAATAGTTGCCTTTATAGTTTACCCTGTTACAGGTAACGTTTGACAATATCAAGATACATAACTCCTTATGTTGGGATCTCTGATGATCTCAAGTCGTAAGGATTACATACATTATTATCACTATGAGAATTGCTTATGACACTCATATAACTATCCATGTAGCATTCTCATGGTGGGTCTGTACAGTACATTGTTCTCTAACATGTACCCATGTGTTGATTTGATATCTCATATCCATGAATTAATTCATCAATCAAAACATACTAGTCTCAATGTATTATCATTATCATGATTTATGATAATACTTGACTAGTGACAATCTTTAAGAATAATACAATATTATTCTAAGGACATTAACCTATATATCAATTCATATTGCATAGATATTCGAATAATATATAATAATGATTTGCCATTTATAAAATCACAATACATTGTATGTCATAAACAATCATCTAATGACTTGTCTTAGGGCATATCCCAACAAATCTCCCACTTGCACTAAGACCAATCAGACATATACTTAATGCCTAGAGATCTAGTATGACGATCATGCTTCTGCTGTGACAGTGGCTTCCACAATGGGTCAGATACATTATCATCTGTTGGTACTTTGCATATCTTTACATCTCCTCTTTCAACGATTTCTCGAATGAAATGAAAACGCCGAAGTATGTGCTTGGATCTTTGGTGAGATCTAGGTTCCTTAGCCAATGCGATGGCTCCATTGTTGTCACAATTGAGTTCAATCGGATCTAGAATGCTAGGCATCACCCAAGTTCATAAATGAACTTCTTGATCCAAACAGCTTCCTTTGCTGCATCTGAGGCAGCAATATACTCAGCTTCAGTTGTAGAATTGGCTACTGTCTCTTGCTTTGAACTCTTCCAGCTTACAGCACCTCCATTTAGGCAAAACACATATCCTGATTGCGATCAAAAATCATCTTTGTCGGTTTGGAAACTTGCATCAGTGTAACCTATTACATTGAGCTATTCCTCACCTCCATAAATCAAGAATGTATCCTTAGTTCTTCTCAAGTACTTCAGGATGTTCTTAACTGCAATCCAGTGACTTTCACCTGGATCAACTTGATATCTGCTCGTCATGCTCAAAGCATACAAAACATCGGGACGAGTACATATCATGGCATACATGATAGATCCAATAGCTGACGCATATGGAATCTTACTCATGCGTTGTCTCTCATCTGGTGTTGAAGGACACTGATCCTTCGAGAGATGTATTCCATGCGTCATAGGCACGAATCCTTTCTTAGATTCTTGCATGCTAAACCGTTTTAGCACTTTGTCTATGTATGTACTTTGACTTAGGCCAAGTAATCTTCTCGATCTATCTCTATAGATCTTGATTCCTAATATATAGGTGGCTTCACCCAAGTCTTTCATAGAAAAGCAATTCCCTAGACAAATCTTTACATATTGTAAGGCAGGGATATCATTCCCAATTAGAAGTATGTCATCTACATACAATATTAGGAAGATAATTATGCTCCCACTGACCTTCTTGTAGACACAAGGTTCATCTACGTTTTTGATGAAACCAAACTCTTTGACTGCATCATCAAAACGAAGATTCCAACTTCGAGAAGCTTGCTTCAATCCATAAATGGATCGTTGTAGCTTGCATATCTTTCCAGCATCCTTTGGATCGACAAAACCCTCGGGATGTGTCATGTACACATCCTCAAGCAGATTTCCATTAAGGAAAGCTGTTTTGACATCCATCTGCCAGATTTCATAATCATGAAATGCAGCTATTGCAAGTAAGATCCTAATGGATTTAACCATGGCAACTGGTGAAAAAGTTTCATCATAGTCAATACCATGAATTTGTTTGAAACCTTTTGCTAACAGTCGACCTTTAAAGGTTTGTACATTACCATCCATGTCGGTCTTCTTCTTGACAATCCATTTGCACCCTATGGGTCTCACCCCTTCAGGTGGGTCAACCAAAGTCCATACTTGGTTTGCATTCATGGATTCCATTTCAGATTTCATGGCTTCTTGCCATTTCTCAGAATCAGTGCCCATTATAGCTTCTTGATAAGATGACGGCTCATCCTCATCAATAAGTAGTAAGTCACCTTGTTGAGTCACAAGAAATCCATATCTCTGTGGCTCCCGGTGTTCTCTTACAGACCTACGCTGGGCTTGTGTCTCTTGAGCAGGCACTTCATTCACAACAGCTTGTGATGACTGCTCTTTTTCCATCTCAATATCATGTTCAGTGTTTTCTTATGGTTGAACTTCACTAAGTTCTATATGTCTCCCACTGGTTTTTCTAGAAATAAATTCTCTTTAAGACACCAGTCCGAGCAACAACCACTTTGTTCTTGGTGGAATAATAGAAATAGTATCCTTTCGTTTCCTTAAGATACCCCACAAATAAACACTTATCAGATTTGGGTCCAAGTTTGTTAGAGGCATGACTATCATTGTTGTTTCTAAAGCATGTCCATATCTCATATGGTATCTTTTCCACTGATTTAGATGGAACACGGCTCAGTATGAATATTGTTGTTTCTAAAGCATGTCCCCAAAAGGATATCGGAAGATCTGCATGACTATCATTGATCTAACCATGTCCAACAAGGTTCGATTTCTCCTCTCGGATACACCATTCCATTGTGGAGTATACGGAGGAGTGAGTTGTGGGACTATCCCACACTCCTTTAGATAGTCATGAAACTCTTGGCTTAGGTATTCACCTCCTCAATCTGATCGAAGGATTTTTATACTTTTACCAAGTTGGTTTTGTACTTCACTCTTGAAATCCTTGAACTTTTCAAAGGTTTCATGTTTATGTTTCATTAGGTACACATACTCATATCTACTGAAGTCATCAGTAAATGTAACGAAGTATTGAAAACCACCTCTAGCATGTGTGCTTATTGGCCCACATACATCACTATGTATGAGACTCAATAAATCTTTTGTCCTTTCAACATGTCCCTTGAAAGGAGCTTTAGTCATCTTGCCCATTAAACAAGATTCACATGTTTCATATGATTCAAAATCAAATGAATCCAATACTCCATCCTTATGGAGTTTTGATATGCGATTCTCGTTTATATGACCCAATCGACAATGTCAGGGATAAGTTGGATTAGAATCATTATTCTTAAGCCTTTTAGTATTTATGTTATAGACAGACATATCAAGATTTAATACATAAAGACCATTAATCATTTGTGCACTAGCATAAAACATATCATTTAAATAAATGGAGCAACAATTGTCCTTTATAATAAATGAAAATACAAACTTGTCCAAACAAGAAATAGAGATAATGTTTCTAGTAATTGAAGGCACAAAATAACAGTCTTTTAAATCTAAAGATAAACCGGAAGGCAAAGATAATGAATAATCTCCTATAGCTAATGCAGCAACTCTTGCTCCATTTCCTACTCGGAGATCTACTTCGCCTTTTGCCAATGTCCTACTCCTTTTAAGATTCTGCACATGAACACAAATGTGAGATCCACATCCAGTATCTAATACCCATGATGAAAAAGTAGATAAATTGACTTCTATAACAAAAATACCTGAAGTGGAAGTCACACTTCCCTTCGTCTTCTTAAGATCCTCCAGATAAACTTTGCAATTTCTTTTCCAATGTCCTGTCTCACCGCAATGGAAACAGTTCCCCTTTGCCACTCCTCCCTTTGGCTTTAGTGCAGAAACATGTGGCTTAGACTTAACAAGGACCTTCTTGTTCTTCTTGAAGCCTTTTGCTCTAGCCCTTCCTTTGCTCTTATTCACAATAAGAACATTAGTAGGCTTAGACTTCTTGCTATTAGCTTCAAAAGTTCTCAGCATGACAAGCAACTGTGGTAGAGTGTGACACCCCTTACACATATAACACATATACCACATACACATGAGACATATAACATAATATTTAATGGCAGCGGAAATTTCAATCTCATAACAGCATGCAATCAAGACATGTATCAAAATATAATTTACAAGGCAGTATGCCACAAAATGACCAAGGTTGTACCCCTCACAACCCAACCAAAAACCTATACAGTATATGCAAATGATGAGCTGAGGCAGAAGGACTAGAGTCAGCCAGCCGACCTTGGATCCATGACTTCCAACTACTTAGAAACACCTTGTAGAGTCAACTTTTATTTACAGCAACTGAAAAACAACATTTGCATTTGGGTGAGTTGCATTCTCAATGAGCATACTCACATGATTCATCATAATCGTTACATCAGTTCTCATGATTCATATACAATGAAATAATGCACATGTATGTCTGTATTGTTATTCTGTTATGACCCAACTAATACCAAGAACAATCCGTGATCACGATATGGCCGGCACTCTGTAGATCCCCTTTTGAGTTCTCAATTAACTCGGGATCGATATTTTTTTGATTCTGTAATTCTGACCGTACTCAGAATGAAATAACACATGGTTCAAGGTCATTAGTGGCCATAACAGAGTTCTTTAATCTCTTATTAATGCACATGTCATAATCATATGCATAACATCAAATCATATGGTAAATAACATCATACATAGAACGTATAACATCACATTTCACCACCACGTCTCAACATATACATGTCAGAACTCAATTTAGTTCTTGCACATCATATTGCATTCACTGCAATTCATTCACCAATTTCAGGTACTCATATAACACAAATCACATACTTATAGAAAGTTAAATACCAAGTTATAATGATATACTCACAAGCGATACTCCTATCTTGTAGGAAATGCTTAATTCGCCTTTCTGGTGCCGGTATCAAAAGTAGAACCTATCCGTGCATATCAAATGCACAACCAAACTCAATATCATATGGTTTAATATAAATTAATTACAGTTATGCATGAAATTTCCATACTAGAGAATCCTAAATATTTATGTCATTGTTTCACTAATATCCACAAACTTAAGACATGTTCACTAAACAATTACCTAAACTTTTATGTGATTTATCTCTTTACGAATGCTGATATTGAACTTTGAAATTTGACAACCAATCAACATAGATGAACAAAACTAAGGTTGAGAAATTCAGACTTTCGTAGCTTCAAATTTAAATTTCAATAGTCTACGTTTGTGTTTCCCTTCTTCAAAGTAGAAAATTATGCTGCTCAAACATGTACTTTTTAATTACTACTACATGTTAACATCCTAATCAAAGTTTTGAAATCTAACAGATAAATTAACTCAAGTACTCAACATAATATTGAATAACTCACCACTTTGAGCAACCAAACTGTTAGGTCTTAATTCGTACAGAAACCGAAAGAAATTTTACTATTCCTCTCCCTTATTCTCGACTGTGATAAATCCAAGCGTGTGTTTCAGGCCAACTCATACACAATACACTTATTTATCCTCTTAAAAAGTAAGTCGGTCACCTAATAAAATATGTGTATAATAGTGATGAAACATTCAACCCTCAGACTTACTTTAATCTATAGTTTGTGATATTGTATTTAAATAAGACGTGACATAGGCGATCAGAAGACATGTCATAAATTTTATAATAGTTTCTGTTAGCATAATTCATAGTTAAATTTTATTCATCATCCTTGTACCATTTCAACTTGTCTTTATCCTTCTTATACAACTATTATGATGACTATCAATCTATCATCATCGCTTTATTTTTATTTTTATTTTTATTTTTTTATTTTAACCTTTATTCACTATACTATTACATATATAAATATATTCATTAAATTCTATATCTATTCACTTTAGTCAATATATCTTCAATATTTCTCCAAATCTAGTATATGCACTTTAATTCTACTATATCCACTATATATTCAATATTTCTCCAAATCTAGTCACTATCTATATCTTATTAGTATTATTTTTAATAATAATACATATATTCTTCTTATTCTTTTCAACTTTATTCTATTTACAAGCTCTATGATTTCCAATGCACATATGAAATGTCAAACTATATGCCATGATGCGTATGCATGATCATGTAAAGTGTCGGGTCATTACATAGAGTCTTTTCAATTTCAATCATATTGTAATTCAAGACAAATTGACTGAAGCTTTTAGGCAACGATTGCAAGATCACGTCAGTGGCCAACTCTTGGTCCAAAGGAAAACCCAGCTTCTCCAGATTCTCAATGTACCCAATCATCTTGAGTACATGAGTTCCAACCAAACTTCCTTCTACCATTCTACACTGGAATAACGCTTTAGAGACGTCATACCTCTCTTGTCTTGCTTGTTGTTGGTACAGTTGCTTTAGATGCTCGATCATATCGAACGCCTCCATTTCCTCTGCTGCTTCTGAAGCTCAGAGTTCATGGTGGCAAGCATAAGGTACCCAACATCAAGTGCGTCATTTTGATGCTTCTTGTAAGCATCTTTATCGGCTTTAGCAGCCGTCAAGGGAGGTTCCTCAACAGGTAAGGGTTCCTCTAGGATATATTGCTTCTTTTCTTGCTTGAGGACAATCCTCAAATTCCTATACCAGTCTAGGAAATTTGTCCCATTCAGTTTGTTCTTCTCAAGGACCGATCGCAATGATAGTGCATTTGTAACGTTGTTTGTTGCCATGGATATCTACAATATAAATATGCAAAATAAGTTTATGATTTTAATCATTTAATATGGTCTTATATTAAATGATACTCCCACTATTTTGTTTAAAATTATCAACCCTCAAAAACTTTAGTGGGCCAAGATCCATAATTCACTTAATCTTGAGTTAGCTTTGGCTAATCGCCCAAGAATCGGTTATTTAGGTAGACAACTCTTTGTCAATTACAATCACATGCAATTCTTGGATGGTTGGACGAACAACGCATTGTTCAAATTCATCTAATGAATTATTTTCCAACCACATGCCTCTAGGTTTCCAATCCTATTGAGATAACGCTAGTTAAGTCGAACCCAATTTTAAAATAACACGGATATCACTTTTATCCTTTCGCGTCTTACTAAGATTGTCACGGTGCTTTGCTTATGTTCAATCGAAGTCTTGACGAGTATTTTTAATTGGAAGGCATCTTAAACTTAATATTATAAGAGGGATTTATTGATCTCATGATTTTATTAATACTGAAAATATGTCCGGTACATATATGAATATATACATATCTACATATATATATATATAAGTATCAATATTAAATAAAACATTAAACATGCATCTCATACATCAACATAAAGTAAACGTGACATGGTTATAGCCCATTCTAGCGATTTTCTCAAGCCAATGAGAAAATCCTAAAAGTCCACCTAAGGTTACTTCTCCAAGCACCTCTTTGACTACCTTTTGTGAATGGCCTTCTCATCCCGACACCATGGTCCATCTTCATTGATCTCCATCAATAAAACTCTAACTAAACTATATAACATTTACAAGATATAGAGAATTCCTCGAGTCACATTCGAGGGGAACATAGGGGAGGGATAACATATAGAAAAAAATAGAGAAGGTACGACTCGCAGGCCGTATTAAATTACAAACATTCACAAAATCCTATCTAATAGGTCATAGGGCTATAACCATGCACCATGCTCAAACAACACATATAACATGCTATAACATTTAATTAATTAAATTCTAAACATTTTAAAATTTAATTCTAATTAAAACTGTAAAATAAATTTTATGAAATTATCGTACGCTCGGGACATCACATGTCACGGAAACTTAGCCCAAAAGTCCACGTCCAACCATGAGGGTTCGAAACCCTAAATTTTGGTGACGGTGGTCGTGAGCCATTAGGGTTCGAAACCCTAGCCGTCACGAGCCACAATGGTTCGAAAACTTTGTTTTAGTTCTCGGCCTTTCATGCACGATTCATGACGTTGGCGGCTTGACCATCTCGAGCCAATGAGTTTGAAAACCCTAGCCCTCATGTGGCCCTAGCCGTCACATATCATTTATCGTGAGCCATGCGCCGCTAATTAAAATTTTTGAGCCAAGAGGATGGTTCTAAACCCTAGCCATGTTTCGACACTTCCATGCACAATTATTAGCCACAACGGCTAAACCATCTCGAGCCAAGGGTTCAAAAACCCTAGCCCTCATGTGGCAGCCGTGGGTCATTTGTGATGGTGGTGGCCGAACCATAAAGAGCTATGGGCTCGGTTTTCGCTTTTGTGTATCGTATACATAAATAGTCAATTATATCATATATAATTTTACGATGATTTCACAAACTAAATTTATTCCATATCATATATGAATTATACAGTTTTAAAGCATGCAATATAATTCTAAATATGATTAAACGATTAACCACATAATTCCGATATGAGCTTTGTACACGACTCTGATACCACTGTAAGGAATCCAACAAGCAATGCGCAGCGAAAATAAAATTTGGATTCCCTAACCATGGACCTATACAGAGTATTCATATCGGAATGATTAAAGAGTCTCACCCTTGTAGCGTGTTTGATGCAGAATCCTCGTTGTAGCACCACGAGTCACAAACAAAAGTTTGCACCTTTGTCTCTACGGTATCCACACGATCAAATCGAAAGGGATGTTCAAGAACAAGTTGCTAGACTTATTCTTGAACCAAAACTGAACTCCCGGTTCAAAACCGATTAACGGCAGCCTAACTCCACCAATAAAGACTCGACGACGGCCGTGAGGAAGTGGCGGCCGTGAATCGTCTTGGATGATAGGAGGCGGCCGAGAGGAGTAGGTTTTGTGTTTATAAATTGTGTAGTCCTAATCTTATTAATCATCTTGTTATTTATATTATAAGATTTAATTAAGGTTCAAGACTTTCTTAAAGCCTCATGGGCCCAAACCCATGATTTAATTAAATCCTTATAATCATTTAATTAAGACTCTTCTTAATTAATTAATTCATCCAATGAATTTAATTCCCTTTATCGATTTAATCTTTTGTGTGACCCGATAGGATCTTGCAATGTTGGCAGTGACATAAAATCTCATTTTATGTCACAAGCAATGAGCGGTATCTAGCAACACAACAAGGCTACCCAAATTACAAGAATGTCATTGACTCGACATAACCTTAGAACTTGTGATAATATTAACCATGTAACTTAATCCATTTGTCCATGTATTTAGATTGAACACGAGTCATGTAATAGTCATACTCGTATATTAAATCTCTATTTCTTGATCCCCAACTAGAACTAGAATAAACGAATAAGCTCGATATCACATATCGACTCATTCGAGCACGGCCATGCATTTTAGTCTTACTTGATTAAGGGCCCAAACACTTCTCCTGTTATATAGGAGGGACAAATCCTATCTTGATCAATCAACACCCCTCTACATAATTCGTAGTGTATCCAATAGTTGCCTTTATAGTTTACCCTGTTACAGGTAACGTTTGACAATATCAAGATACATAACTCCTTATGTTGGGATCTCTGATGATCTCAAGTCGTAAGGATTACATACATTATTATCACTATGAGAATTGCTTATGACACTCATATAACTATCCATGTAGCATTCTCATGGTGGGTCTGTCCAGTACATTGTTCTCTAACATGTACCCATGTGTTGATTTGATATCTCATATCCATGAATTAATTCATCAATCAAAACATACTAGTCTCAATGTATTATAATTATCCTGATTTATGATAATACTTGACTAGGGACAATCTTTAAGAATAATACAATATTATTCTAAGGACATTAACTTATATATCAATTCATATTGCACAGATATTTAAATAATATATAATAATGATTTGCCATTTATAAAATCACAATACATTGTATGTCATAAACAATCATCTAATGACTTGTCTTAGGGCATATCCCAACACGGACCACCTAGATTTCAGTTTTCTTGGAAACAGTTTGAGGCGTGAATTAAATAACAGCACTTGTTGTTCGGGTACAAACTCTCTTCTCAAAATCTGATTATCATGCCATTTCTTGGTACGTTCCTTATAAATCTTTGCATTCTCATAAGCGTCATTACGAAATTCTTCAATCTCGTTTAACTGCAAGATTCGTTGTTCTTCTGAAGCCTTGAGGTCAAAATTGAGTTCCTTGATTTCTCAGAAAGCTCAATGTTCCAATTCCACAGGCAAGTGACACGCCTTTCCAAAAACTAGGTGATATGGAGACATACTAATGGGTGTCTTGAATGCAGTTATGTATGCCCATAGTGCATCATCTAACCTTACAGCCTGATCTTTTCTGTTGATGTTGATTGTTTTCTCTAGAATTTGTTTTATCTCCCTGCTGGAGACTTCAGCTTCCCCGTTTGTCTATGGATGATAACCCAGTGCTACCTTATGCCTCACTTCATATTTGGCTAAGAGCGAATTGAAGATTTTGTCACAGAATATGTTCTTTTGCACAAACTTAACCACAACATGAGCATCATTAGTGGTTGTGGCAGTCACCTCTACCCACATAGAGACATAATCCATTGTTAATAAAATGTATGACTGCCCACAGGATGGCAGAAATGGACCCATGAAATCAATACCCCAAACATCAAAAAGTTCTACCTCCAAAATATTTGTTAGTTGTAGTTCATGTCGTTTTGAAATATTACCAAGAAGTTGACAACGATCACAATTTTCACCAAGGTATAACTATTACGATGTACTGTTGGATGCCAATTTTCCATAATTTCCTTAGCTTCTTCCCCAGAAACACACCGCCTTATGATTTGATCCTCACAACGTCTGAATATATATGGTTCATCCCAGAAATAATGCTTAATATCATGTAGGAACTTCTTCCTTTGTTGTTAACTAAAATCTGGAGGTAGTACACCACATGACAGATAATTAGCAAATCAGCAAACCATGGTGACTTAGTACTAACCTCAAAAAGATGTTCATCAAGAAATGTTTCTAGGGTGACTCCTCTTTCAATGTTATCTTGTAACTCCAGACGAGAGAGGTGGTCCGCTACCAAGTTCTCACTACCCTTCTTATCTAGAATCTCAAAATCAAATTCTGGTAGCAACAGAATCCATCTAATCAGTCGAGGTTTTGCATCCTTCTTTGCAAACAAATAGCGAATGGCCGCATGATCTGTGTAGACATTGACTTTTGTCCCAATAAGATATGATCTGAATTTGTCAAAAGCAAACACTATAACTAACATTTCCTTCTCGGTTGTAGTGTAATTTTGTTGAGCGTCATCAAGGGTGCTAGCATAACAAATTGCTCTAAATATCTTGTCCTTCTTTTGGCCTAGCACAACGCCAACAACATAATCGCTAACATCACACATCAGCAAAATGGCTCATTCCAGTCTGGCACTATGACGATTGGGGCTGAAATTAATGCATCCTTCAACCTGTTAAATGCCTGCAGACAAGAATCATAAAAAAATAAAAGATGAGGTCTTTTCCAGCAAGTTACACAAAGGTTTAGCTATCTTAAAATAATCTTTAATAAATGTACAATAAAACCCGGCATGTCCAAGAAAACTCCTATTCTCTTTCTCGTTTTTCGGTGGTGGAAGTTTCTCAATTGCCACAACCTTATCTCTAGCCACCTCAAGTCATTGAAAAGACACTTTATGGCCAAGCACAATACCCTCTTGCACCATAAAGTGACATTCCTCACAATTCAACACAAGATTCTTTTCTTGACATCTCAGCAACACAAGTGAAAAGTTATGCAAACAATGATCATAAGAGGAACCAAATTGTGAGAAATCATCCATGAAAATTTCTATGATCTCCTCCACCATGTCAGAAAACATAGACATCATGCACCGTTGGAAGGTAGCAGGTGAGTTGCAAAGGCCAAATTGCATTCTTCTAAAAGCATAAGTGACATATGGACACGTGAAAGTCGTCTTTTCTTGATCCTCGGGGTCTATGACCATTTGATTGTACCCTGAATAACCATCTAAAAAACAATAATATTGATAACAACTAACCTACCAAGCATATGATCAATAAATGGGAGGAGAAAGTGATCATTCCTTGTGGCTTTATTGAGTCTTCGGTAATCAATGCACACTCGCCATCCAATCACAGTTCGAGTTGAGATTAACTCATTATTTTCATTCCGTACCACTATCATCCCTCCTTTCTTGGGCACAACCTGGACTGTGGAAACCGAAGCACTGTCTGAAATAGCATAGATAATCCCAGCATCTAACAATTTAAGCACTTCTGCTTTCACTACCTCTTTCATTGGCGGATTCAACCGCCTTTGATGATCAATATAAGGAGTATATGAATCATCCATGAGAATTTTATGCATGCATAAAGACGGGCTAATCCCCTTTATATCAGAAATTGACCAACCCAAAGCAGATTTAAATGTCCTCAAGATACGTAGTATTTGATCTTTTTCAACAGAACTAATAGATGAAGATATAATTACCGGGAATGTCAAATTCTCACCCAAGAAAGCATTAGATAAGTGCTCAGGCAGTGCCTTTAGCTCTGGACCAGTTATTTTGATGTCTTCTCTTGATGTATCATGTCCATCCTTCGTCGTCAGCTCGGCAATAGTCTCCTTTTGCAAGCTTTCAAGTGCCTCAACTTGCTCACTAAGGTCACTTTCAACTTCTTCCACTTGCATAATAGAATTAGCAATGCACTTCTCCAAGGGACCCATATGTGGTGTTCCTACATCACAATTAAGCACGCATGAGTCTATAACATCTAAAAAATTGCAAGTGATTACCTCTTCAGGTCCCTTTAGAGTTTTGTAAATATTGAACACCACTTCCTCGCCCCCAAACTCTTAAGGATAACTCGCCCTTTTGAACATCTATCAAAGCTCTTCATGTTGCCAAGAATGGTCTCCCCAAAATTAATGGAACATCACTATCTTCTGCCAAATCAAGCACTACAAAGTCAGCAGGGAAAATGAATTTATCCACTTTGACCTGCATATCCTCAATTATTCCTAGCGGATATGTAAGATATTGATCCGCCAATTGCAACGTGATGGTGGTAGGTTTCACCTCTCCAAGCCCCAATTCCCTGAAAACAGATAGAGACATCAAATTAATACGAGCACATAAATTACATGATGCTTTATTAAATGTAGAACTACCATTTACACAAGGAATAGTAAAACTCACTGGATCCTTTGATAAATATATTGCAAATAAATCTGGGAGAAAAATGTTTGCATCAAAGTATAAGGAGGTGAAAACTTTATTCACATAGGTACCATGTTTTGGACTTTTGTTTTATTTAAATCTTTTTTACTAATTAAAATACCCATTATTTAATCTTTAACTTAATTAGGGTTTCAAACCCATTAAATATCTCATCTCACTATTTTTCCTCTCCGCCTCCACCACTTCTACCGTCTTCACCAGCCTGACACCGACGTCACCTCACTTTCTTTCGTCTCCACCTCCACAACTTCTACCGTCTTCACAAGCCGCCCCTACCGCCTTCACCAGCCGCACAACCTTTATATGTGTGTATATGTGTGTGTGTGTTTACATGTGTATGTGTGTGTGTATATATATATACACTATGTTGGTTGCTTTTTGAGGTTGTTTAGTTATGATTCATTGGTCTCCCTGCTTGTTTGCTCATTTCCAATATTGACAGCATGACAGCAAGATATTGCAAAGAAGAAGAGACCCAGAGAAAAAGTAACTGGTGCACGAAAATTATAAAAAGTAACTGGTACACGAAAATTATAAAAAGTAATCGGTGCATGAAAATATAAAAAAGTAACTGGTGCACAAAAATATAACCTTGGTACACGAAAATGTAACACTGATGCATGAAAATACAACACTGCTGCACGAACTTTGTGTTAATTAGCTGATGCACAAATTTGCAAAAAGAAACTGGTGCACAGAATATAATAACTGGTGCACATAATTAAATTGTTCGTGCATCACTTACTTAATTGTATGGTCTGTGCATCATCCACTTGCGATTATGGTTCGTGCATATGGTTCATGCATCACATACTTTTTCTATGTTTCGTGCATCAGTTACTGATTTTAATTTTCGTACATCAATTAGTGATTTTCAATTTTCGTGTATCAGTTACTGCTTTTCATTTTTCGTGCACCAGTTATTAATTTTCAATTTTCGTGCATCACTTATTGCTTTTCAATTTTCGCTCACCACTTACTGGTTTCAAATTTTCACAAAATCTCGAGCACATATTAAAGGTGTGAAAACATGCACTGGACCACTGCACAGAAAATTGTTCAATTCGTTGCTGTCCCAACTCCGTTCAACGAGCCCACTATACAAAAATGTTCAAAATTCAATTGCCACCGTGAGTCGCCGTCGAACTTTGATCTGGAAGGGGCGAAATCACATGACCTAAATTTTCAGCTATTGGGTTCGATTTCTTCGATCCATCCATGAATTGGTCCGAGCCCATACACTGGTTAGCTTCCCCTCACAATGGCCGAACGATTGAGACCGGCCACCAGCCATCTTGTCATCAGTAGTCTGAAACCCTAGGTCATGCGATTTGATGGCTGTTGGGTTTTGAAACAAGAGTGAAAGCTGAAAATATGAGTGAGATCGATTAAGGGTACTATTGTCATTTTAACTTCAAATGGACTTACGTGATTGAAGAATTTTTTCCCTAACTAGGATGAATTGAGTTTTATGAAAATGTATCGGCTTGAATTTTTCCCTACTAATAAACGGTGATAACAATAATTTTTTATAAAGGCCTAATCCTAATGTAGTGGGCTCCAGATCGGTAAAACTTTTAAGTTTTAATATGCAATATATTTGTCAAAGGCCCATTAGTATTTTATAAGATAGTAAAGGAAGGAAAAGGAGAACAAAGAACTCACACGGGTAAAAATGTCACAGTGTTTGCCATTAAAATATAATTTTTTTTAATAAAGTTCAATTAATTATAAAATTATCGTCGTTCAACTTAAAGCAATCAAAAGTATCTTCTTCTCTACTTCTGTTTTTATCTGTTGTTTCTATAGAAACAATATCAGAAGCAAGTAAATCAAACATTCAAAATCAATTTTTTTGTCTAAAAGGTAGGGGGTATAAACGAACCGAATTGAGCCGAATATGCATAAAAATTTAAGG
This sequence comes from Haberlea rhodopensis, assembly GCA_907163345.1. NCBI lineage: Eukaryota > Viridiplantae > Streptophyta > Magnoliopsida > Lamiales > Gesneriaceae > Haberlea > Haberlea rhodopensis. The sequence continues at coordinate 1,421,545 of CAJQUN010000044.1, read as the reverse complement.
TTCAATTCGGCTCGAATTATTATATTCAATCTCGAGCTCGATTCGAAATTTGAATAGTTCTAAAATTTTGGCTCAAGTTCGGCTTAAATCAAAGTTCTGGCTCGAAAATATTCGAACATGTTCGCCAGCTATTCGAACTATTGCTCGAAAATAAATACCCGAAAGGTTCAAAATATATTTATTTACTATATAATTATATTATCTTAATAAAATATTAAGTTCGTGAGTGGCTCGCGAACTATCTTACAAAGTAATTTGGGCTCGGTTCGGCTCGACAAAAAGTTCGAACATATTCCAGTTCGGCTCGAATTCGAGAATTTCGAACACGGTTCAAATATTTTTCGATGCTGCTAAAAAAATTCGTGAAAATGTCGATTCGTTTACACTCCTACTAAAAAATAGTTAAACATTTGCAAACACTCACTTAGTTTCAACTTTCTGGCCCTACATGGTTTATCATTTCAACTCTATAGCCTTTTGGGCCAAAATATATACATAACATTTAATTTGGCATAAATATTGTACATGAATTCTCGGAGTCAATAAACTTTAGTTGGTTAAATTATTTATCATCTTTGTAATACATGAAAATTATGGTACAAATGTACAAATTTTAGGTATCAATTGAATCAAATTAGTTATGTAATTATATTGTTCGTGTACAAAATTTAAATTTTTGGGGAAAATTAAGGTACATATCATTGAAATTATGGCAAAAATGTAATTATATTGTTAAGGTACCAAGTGAATAAAGTAGGGTACGTAAAGAGCAACAATTTTAGATGCAAAATTATTTAGGGAAATACTTAATGCACCCGATTTAGGCTCAACTTATACACCATTTTAATATTAAAGTACAACGTGTTTTATATTTTAGATCGATCATATTAAGTTGATCTATAAATGAGATCCAAATCGGGCCCAAACAAGTATTTCTCGATTATTTAAAACAATGAAATGGGTTTTGCATTGATTTTAGAAATAAACATTTATAACTAATTAAAGTTCGAAAAATTCGTAACTAGTGTTTTGATAGGACCAAATTTATTTGTCGGAGCATAGACATAGTACTAAATTTGATTTTTAACTCAATACAACACAATTAAAATATAAACATAAAACTAAATTCGAAAATTAAATAGATAAATAGTATAAATCGAAATCTAACAAAAAATATAACTTTGCCTTAAATTAATGTGTATAGCTGTTTTAAAAAAATATTAATGTGTATAGTTCAGTAAAATAAATCCAATAGTGACACTACAGTGTAAGGCGGTTCATGCGAACCATATACATAGTGCGTGAATGAAGGAAAATACTTGTATAGATCCAGTTTGAGACTCATTTATGGATCAACTTAATATGGTTGTGTTAAAATGGTTGGTATGTTCGTTTATATATTTTTGTTTAAAATTTATTGTATTTTAATATTTGAGTTGGTGTCAAACTGATTGCATACAAATATTCTCTTATATGGATAAAGAATTTCAATAAAACCACTATTCATTTTATCCTAAAAGCAATTTTACTGTTTTTTTTTTAGTTTTTTATAATAAAATTTAAATAAATCGAGATAATCTAACATCATAAAAATTCAATGGGGGCAGTTGTTTACATTGTAAAAATTTTCATATATATATTTTTTCAATTTTTTCTAGCAAATTTTGGGGGATTTAATTGATTTTAGTTTACCAGTTTTCATTAACTACTCTTTTTTTTTTTGACAAGTCCTAAACTAGTGTGCGGACGAACTCGAACTTGAGCCGTTTTCAAGAGGAGATGAGTGACGACCACTAGACCATTGCTATGATCGTAACTTTTTATGTTTTCGAGTCGCATGAATTGAAAAGAGGGGAAGTGTGATAAGCCCATTAGCTTAGAATTGGACTTCAACATGATGGAACAAGAAATGAATGAGTGGGCTTCCAAGTGACTTATAAATAAAGATGCAGCTTAAGCCACAAAGGAAGTTGAGCACATAGAAGAGGAAGAATAAACACGTTGCTGAAGCGATGCGGCAGATGGAGAACAACTTCAAAACTCACACAGAAACACAATTGGCAAGCGATACAAAAATATTGGAACAGTATATGGCGGCCATGGATTCACGTATGGGTCAGATGAATCAAAAACTCCTGGACATAGCGAAGGAAAAATGGGTAACATTCAAAAATTCTCAAAACTAGGTGGAGTCCAGTCGCAAGGAAGACGAGGGTGATCAGGAACTGACATCTTATCCCAAGGGAGTGAAGATGGATATTGTCACGCCCCGAGACCGGGGTCAATAACACCGGCATTGATTTCCATTACAACTAGGAAACCAATAAGCCTCGTAATATCATAACGACTGAAAACCAGTCTATATTCCATAAATAAAGAAATCATTGTCTTTACAACTGAATTAAAAACGTGAAAACTAAAACCTAACAACTGAATAAATAAAATTGTCTTAAAACTTGGAAAACTTTAAAACATAAAATCTTGAACTACGCAGCGGACTTGATTCACCAACCCCAAAATTGGTGCTCTTCTTCTTGCTCTAATTCTTCTTCGGCTTTATCTGGGGATGTAGAGTAAGGGGTTGAGTGCTTTGGAAAACACTCAGCAAGTGGGGGACAATCGATATCATACATATATATAATTTTCATAAACTTGTATCATAAAACTTGCATAAATCGATATGAATGTATCTTAACATACTTGGTTGCCCTTACGAGCCATGACATAACATATCGTTTCATAATTTTCATATACTTAAGCACAGTAAAGCATTCTACTCTCTTCTTGGTACTGATATCAGTCTCTAGACTTAACCCTCCTAGAGATGAGGTCATAACATCGGCTAACCCACGAATAAAGGGTCTGGATAATCCAGAAACAACGGATTACCACCGTATAAGGTTCTTTTAGCGGTTACATCCCACCGCATCAGGGTCATGGGGATCCAAATCCAATTAGATTTCGAGTTTAACGTGCTTACAAAATAATATTTTCATAATTTCAACATAATACATATCGATTGGGAATTTAAAACATACTATATGATTTTTAGAAAACGAAACGAATATATATAACAAAAGCCCACTTACCGTGCTTGGATGCGTGTTTGAGTAATCGACAAGGTATTACACGAACGGATTCTTATCTCCTTTGCTTTCGAATCAACACGATAAAAATGTCCACAACTTGAACCAACTTCTGGAATCCTTTGGACAGAATTCACAAACGTATTCCAACAGAATCTTGGTGGCTTTTTGGTTCAGAATCTGGACAGAACTCGATGGCTTTGGACTGATTTTTCGAAGGCTTAAGTTGCTGGAAACTTGGATGGAATAAGGTGATGGTTTAATGTTGGACTTGGCTCGGTTATAGTTCTCGAAATCTTGCTGGAAAAAGGGAGGAGTTGTGACAGATTGATGCGGAAACTCTCGGCTTCAATGGCGAATAAATATCGAAAAGTGATGCTTAAAGCTTCTGGAACATACGATGAACAACAATCTGAACAGATTCTGAAGAACTTGTGCAAATTGCTTAATGGCTTTTCGAAACAGATGGCTAAAGTGTTCGGGTGGAAGAGATTCGTGCAGAATGTTGTTGCAGAATGGATGCTGAGCTTTCGGCTAATGAGGTGCAGAGTTTCAGAAATTTCGAAGATTGAATTTGTGATGTAAATACACCAAGGTTGGCACCTATATTTATAGTTGAAGGTAGAGGCTTAATCTAAGAGTTCGACTAGGATTCAAACTCTAAAACAGAAGTGATAGAATTCGAAATTCTGAGGTGGAAGTTTGAATCTGTTTCGATCTTTGTTCGGCTGCTTCTCGGTGGAGTTGAAGAGATGAGACTTATCGAAAATCTTGGGCCAAATCTATGCAGATTGAGGAGGTGAGTGAAGGGGTTCTGGTTCGATCTTGACAGCTGCGAATCAGGTGGAAGGAAACGAATTTACTACGCTTAAATTGATGAAGTTCTCGTGCAAGTTATCAAGAGATTTATCGAGGTGAACTCCTTCGAGTATATCGGTCCGACTTTTGTGCAGAATGATGAAGATAAGGATTGGATTTGATTGATAACATAGGCTGGAGGAGTGTTTTATAGGATGAGTTTTGGTTTGATTCCAACTTGAATCTCGAAGTTGCATTCGAGATCAATAAAGAAGGAGTTTGATTTGTTTAGGACTCCTTGTTGTATTGAAACTCTAGTCTAGAGTTTAGGAAAATTCAAACTCTTTTTAATCATGATTTAGTTATCCCTAACTAAAAATCCGGGTCTTTACATCCCTCCCTCCTTATTGGAAGTTTCGTCCTCGAAACTCGAGTCAGCTTGGTCATGAAAAAGATAGGGATATTTTTCCCGCATTGACTCTTCCATTTCCCAAGTAGCTTCTCTTTCCGTATGGTTTGACCATTGGACTTCGACGTATGGAATTGTCCTTCTTCTCAGAACTAGGTCCTTGGTACCCAGAATACGGATTGTGATTTCTTCGTATTTCAAGGTTTCGTCTAAGTTCCCTTGTGTTACTAGGGGTTCTGCTTCAAGTACATGACTTGGGTCGGCAATGTACTTCCTTAGTTGTGATACGTGGAAGACATTGTGAATTCTTGACAGGTTTGGCGGTAGTGCTATTTTGTATGCTAGCGTTCCCACCTTTTCTAAAACTTCAAACGGTCCCACATATCTTGGGTTCAACTTTCCCTTTTTGTCGAATCTAATTACTCCTTTCATTGGTGAAATCTTTACATAGACTTTCTCACCAATCTCTATATCCACGGGTCTCCTTTTTAGATCAGCCCAACTCTTCTGTCGGTCCTGGGCTGTCTTGAGCCTATCTCTGATGATGGCTATCTTGTCAGTAGTAGCTTGCACTAACTCTGGTCCGGTGATAGCTCTTTCTCCTACTTCATCCCAGTATAAGGGTGATCGGCATTTGCGCCCATAGAGTGCTTCGTATGGCGCCACCCCAATGCTACTATGATAGCTGTTATTGTAAGCGAACTCGACTAGAGGTAATAGTTCGCTCCAATTTGCAGTAAAATCTAATACACAAGCTCTTAGCATATCTTCGAGGGTTTGGATAGTCCTCTCTGTCTGGCCATCGGTTTGCGGGTGATAGGCCGTGCTAAAAGTCACTTTACTTCCCATAGCTTGCTGAAAGCTTTTCCAGAAACGCGACACGAATCTAGGATCTCTGTCGGATAGGATGCTCACTGGGACTCCATGCAATCTCACTATATTGTCCATATATAGTGTCGCCAACTTATCCAAGTTGTAGTTCATGCGGACTGGTAGGAAGTGTGCTGACTTGGTTAGTCTGTCAACGATTACCCATATTCCGTCATGACTCTGCTTCGACTTTGGTAGTCCCACGACGAAATCCATGGAGATGTGATCCCATTTCCATTCAGGGATTTCCAGAGGTTGAAGAAGTCCTCCGGGTCTTTGATGTTCAGCTTTGACTTGTTGACATACCAAGCATCAGGCAACAAATTCAGCTACATCCTTTTTCATTGCGTTCCACCAAAAACTTTCCTTCAGATCCTTGTACATCTTTGTACTCCCAGGGTGGACTGAAAACTTTGACTTGTGCGCTTCAGACATTACTTCTTGTCTTATGTTGTTCACATCTGGCACGCACAATCGTCCTTTCATCCACAGAATTCCCTTGTTATCGATCTCAAAGTCAGTAATTTCCTTCTCCCTGACTTGTTCTTTTAGCTTGGTTAGGCTCGGATCTTGATCTTGGCTTAGCTTGATGGTCTCTCGAAGACAAGGTTGAGCTGAGACCGTAGCTAAGATTATTTTTCCTTTGCCTTTCCGGCTCAAAGCATCTGCTACTTTGTTTGCCTTGCCGGGGTGGTAGCTAATAGTGAGATCGTAGTCTTTTAGAAGTTCGATCCATCGTCTCTGCCTCATGTTGAGTTCCTTTTGAGTGAACAAGTACTTGAGGCTTTGATGGTCCGTGAACACTTCGCACTTGGCGCCATACAGATAGTGTCTCCAAATCTTTAAGGCGAACACCACTGCGGCTAATTCAAGGTCATGCGTAGGGTAGTTTTGCTCATGGGGCTTGAGCTGTCTTGAAGCATAAGCAATCACTCTTCCTTCCTGCATGAGTACACATCCTAGTCCTTCTTTAGATGCATCACTATAAATAGTGAAACTCATGTCTTCAGTTGGTAATACCAGTACAGGTGCAGATGAGAGCTTTTCCTTTAAAGTCTCAAAGCTCTTCTCACATTCTTCACTCCATATGAACTTTGCGTTCTTTTGTGTGAGCCTGGTAAGAGGTACTGCTATTGACGAAAATCCTTCGACAAACTTCCGGTAGTAACCAGCTAATCCCAAGAAGCTTCGGATTTCAGTCACTGTCGTTGGTCTAGGCCAATCTAAAACTGTCTCTACCTTTTTAAGGTCCACTGCTACGCCTTCCTTTGATATTATGTGACCTAAGAAAGATACACTTTCTAGCCAAAATTCACATTTGTTAAACTTGGCGTAGAGTTCTTTCTCTCTTAGTGTCTGGAGTGTAAGACGAAGATGTCGTTCGTGTTCTTCATTGCTCGACGAATAGATGAGTATGTCGTCGATGAACACTACTACAAAGTCATCCAGGAATGGCTTGAATACACGATTCATTAAATCCATGAATACGGCTGGTGCGTTTGTTAAGCCAAATGGCATCACCGTGAACTCGTAATGCCCATACCGTGTTCTAAATGCGGTTTTCGGCACGTCCTCTGCTTTAATCTTTAGTTGGTGATAGCCTGTCCTTAAATCGAGCTTGGAAAACACTTTAGCGCCTTTGAGTTGATCGAACAGGTCATCTATCCTTGGAAGAGGATACTTGTTCTTGATTGTGATCTTATTCAGCTCTCTGTAGTCGATGCACAATCTCATGCTCCCGTATTTCTTCTTTACAAACAACACTGGAGCTCCCCATGGGGATACACTTGGTCTGATTTGTTTCTTGTCCAATAACTCCTGCAGTTGTTCCTTAAGTTCCTTCAGTTCGGCTGGAGCCATTCGGTATGGTGCCTTTGAAACTGGTGCAGCGCCTGGCACCAAGTTGATTTCAAACTCCAATTCTCGGTTTGGAACAGAACCGGGCAGTTCTTCAGGAAAGACATCCGGAAATTCTTGTACAACGGGTATGTCTTCTATCCTAGGTTCATCTTCCTCTTTAACCTCGCTTATTGTAGCTAGGTAAACTTCTTCACCGTTCTTCACAGCTTTCCACGTTTGTGCTGCTGACTGAAGGAATTTTCGTTCCTTAGTTTTGCCGTGGTATACGATCTCTTTCTCGTCTGGAGTCCGTAGTTTAACCTTCTTGTTACGGCAGTCTACTACTCCATGATGTTTGGATAGCCAATCCATTCCCAATATAACATCAAAATCCACCATTTTGAGTTGAATTAGCTCAGCATTAAACTTGATTTCATTAATACTAAGATTACAATCTCGATGTATGCTATGTGCTATAAGGGTCTTATTGGCTGGTGTTGCTACGTTATATGGTTCACTAAGCAGTTCAGGCTTAAGGGCTAGTTTCTTAGCAAACCTCTTAGATATAAACGAGTGCGTTGCACCACAATCAAACAATGTATACGCAGGTAATTCGTTTAAATAAATGGTACCTGCCACAACGTCGTTTGCGTCCTCGGCCTCATCTCGCGTTATAGCAAACACTCTGGCGTTCGGCTTAGTCCCATTTGGTTTACTAGGAGGGCCGTTATTCCTTACAGTCGTCCCCCTCATATCAGGTTCGGGACACTCCGCAATTCGGTGGCCTGTCTTCCCACATCGGAAACATGCACCTTTTCCTCTGAGGCATTCCCCTAGATGGTTGAATCCACAGTTCGAACACTTAGGGTACCTCTGTTGAGTTGGGCCTACCATGGGTCCCCTTTGCTGGTTCTTGGACGGACTAGGCCTCTTGAAGTTTTGATTACTAGAGGTATGCTGATTGGTGGGGGGTCGCTTGCGTTTAAACTCTTCCTCGCGACGCTTAATGTCTGCTTCAGCCCTGATGGCTGCTCCCATCAGATCTCCAAAATTTGCGGTTTCGAAAACCGCAAGGGCGGATTGGATTCGACTGTTCAGTCCGATCCTGAAGCGATGCAGTTTAAGAGACTCGTCTGCCATTATGCTCGGTGCGTATGTTCCCAGCGAGTTGAACTTCGCGGTATAATCTACCACTGTCATATCTGTAGTCTGCGTCAGGTTTTCAAACTCTCGCAGCTTCTGGTTCTGGACCGCAGTTGGAAAGTACTGCTTTAGAAAGGTACTTCGGAACCTTTGCCATGTAACTGGTCCTGTTTCTTGCATTAACGGTGACACGTTTTCCCACCACTTTCCAGCTTGGTCGATGAGAAAAGACGTGGTAACTTCCACCTTGATATCATCCGGTACCTCCAACAGTCTATGGTGGTTCTCTATTTGCTTCAGCCAGTTCTGGGCCATCTCCGAGTCTGAGTTGCCATCAAAGGTTGGAACTCTGTTCTTCCGCAACGATTCATAGTGGTACTTTACACCTTGCGGACGTGCTGGCTGTGCTTGAGGTTGATTAACAGCAGGGTTATTCAAACCTTGAAGTGTTGTGGCCACAATGGTGGCTATTGCTGCCAAGTCTTCACGACTTAGTCCCACCCTCGGAGGTTGTGGCGGTGCAGGTGGAGGATTCTGATTTCCATTAGTTCTCTCCTCATTAGAGTTGGGAGGAACAGCATAGTTGGGATTACGATTGCTGCGAGTAGGACGTCCGGCCATTTCCTACAATATATAAAGATCTAAAATCTTTGCGCAGAAGGTATAACGATAGCAGAAAGATAAAGAAGACATGATAAACAAAAATGATACTTTTATTAATCACTGGAAAAATGTTTATCACAACTACTGAAAAGGAAAATGCTGAATATTGAAATAAAATGAAAACAAAACTCCTAAACAAAGCTTCTAAGAACTATGGATCTATCACTTCTCCACTTCCTAATTCTTCTACGACATCTTCTTGCATGGGTTCTTCCTCAGGGTCTTCGTCTGAATCTTCATCTGAATCGACAACATCCAGAAGATTTCTCATGTGACCATTGGCTTCCCTTAGATCATTGTTGACATTCAGGAGATGAGTGACTATACCCCAGTAACCATTGCTTCTTACAGACAGGCGATGGTTCGTATTTTGAAGTGTGAGAATATGATCAGCCATTTGATCCATCTGCTGTCTTTGGACTACGCATTTTTCCTCTGCAGTCCTATGGAGTTCGTCTTTTCTAGCTACTTCTTCCTTAGATTCCTCGAGCTGCTCATTAGCTTGATGATGATAGTAGCTAATTCTATGGACATCGCCTCTCAGATGTTCCGCAACTTCTATCAGTTCAGCTTTAGCTTCCTTGAGCTTCTCAATTTCTTGCTCCATACTGAGAATCTGGACAGATTGCGCTCGGGTTGTCATCACCTAAACCCAAACACGGAATTAAATACTTGACAAATCATAAAATCAAGTATTAAACGCAAGAATTCGAAATCTGGATTTTTTTTTTTTTTTTAAAATCGAAAATTAGGGTTTATAATCGAAAATTAGGGTTTCGAAATTAATCCCTAATCGGAGCTTGAAATCTGAAATTGGCAGAGGGTTAATGATCGAATTGCTTGGAAGATCTCACGAAAATTTTTAATTTCAAAAACGATCAAGGTACGATCTGTAAATCGGGAAAACAAAATAATTTGGGGGTTAGGGTTCTTGAGCTTCGAATGAGGAATTGATCGGGCAAACAAAGTCCGATCGACATGAAACTTGGACAGTAGGGTCGACTGGACGAGGCGGTTCCAATGATACACTGGTCGAAGGTTATCGCGGCGGCAATCGGCGGCGGCGGCGAGGAGCCTAGGGTTTACTGTACGAGAATCGAAAAATTTTCGAAAATAATTCTTAAAAATCGATTTTTTTGAAAATAAAATTTTAAAAACAGAAACTGAAAATTTTAAAATTAGAAAATATTCGTATTCATGTGATTAATCAGATTGGACTCCTGATTATCGTAATTATCATGAAACGACAATTTTCACCCAACTGTATTTATTTCTCCAGTTGGTCTATTTCAACCGGAATTTTCTTCTAGTTATTTCCTTAACTAGAATACTTTTCCCAGCGGGATTATGGAACCTGGCTAGCTCTGATACCACTAAAATGTCACGCCCCGAGACCGGGGTCAATAACACCGGCATTGATTTCCATTACAACTAGGAAACCAATAAGCCTCGTAATATCATAACGACTGAAAACCAGTCTATATTCCATAAATAAAGAAATCATTGTCTTTACAACTGAATTAAAAACGTGAAACTAAAACCTAACAACTGAATAAATAAAATTGTCTTAAAACTTGGAAAACTTTAAAACATAAAATCTTGAACTACGCAGCGGACTTGATTCACCAACCCCAAAATTGGTGCTCTTCTTCTTGCTCTAATTCTTTTTCGGCTTTATCTGGGGATGTAGAGTAAGGGGTTGAGTGCTTTGGAAAACACTCAGCAAGTGGGGGACAATCGATATCATACATATATATAATTTTCATAAACTTGTATCATAAAACTTGCATAAATCGATATGAATGTATCTTAACATACTTGGTTGCCCTTACGAGCCATGACATAACATATCGTTTCATAATTTTCATATACTTAAGCACAGTAAAGCATTCTACTCTCTTCTTGGTACTGATATCAGTCTCTAGACTTAACCCTCCTAGAGATGAGGTCATAACATCGGCTAACCCACGAATAAAGGGTCTGGATAATCCAGAAACAACGGATTACCACCGTATAAGGTTCTTTTAGCGGTTACATCCCACCGCATCAGGGTCATGGGGATCCAAATCCAATTAGATTTCGAGTTTAACGTGCTTACAAAATAATACTTTCATAATTTCAACATAATACATATCGATTGGGAATTTAAAACATACTATATGATTTTTAGAAAACGAAACGAATATATATAACAAAAGCCCACTTACCGTGCTTGGATGCGTGTTTGAGTAATCGACAAGGTATTACACGAACGGATTCTTATCTCCTTTGCTTTCGAATCAACACGATAAAAATGTCCACAACTTGAACCAACTTCTGGAATCCTTTGGACAGAATTCACAAACGTATTCCAACAGAATCTTGGTGGCTTTTTGGTTCAGAATCTGGACAGAACTCGATGGCTTTGGACTGATTTTTCGAAGGCTTAAGTTGCTGGAAACTTGGATGGAATAAGGTGATGGTTTAATGTTGGACTTGGCTCGGTTATAGTTCTCGAAATCTTGCTGGAAAAAGGGAGGAGTTGTGACAGATTGATGCGGAAACTCTCGGCTTCAATGGTGAATAAATATCGAAAAGTGATGCTTAAAGCTTCTGGAACATACGATGAACAACAATCTGAACAGATTCTGAAGAACTTGTGCAAATTGCTTAATGGCTTTTCGAAACAGATGGCTAAAGTGTTCGGGTGGAAGAGATTCGTGCAGAATGTTGTTGCAGAATGGATGCTGAGCTTTCGGCTAATGAGGTGCAGAGTTTCAGAAATTTCGAAGATTGAATTTGTGATGTAAATACACCAAGGTTGGCACCTATATTTATAGTTGAAGGTAGAGGCTTAATCTAAGAGTTCGACTAGGATTCAAACTCTAAAACAGAAGTGATAGAATTCGAAATTCTGAGGTGGAAGTTTGAATCTGTTTCGATCTTTGTTCGGCTGCTTCTCGGTGGAGTTGAAGATATGAGACTTATCGAAAATCTTGGGCCAAATCTATGCAGATTGAGGAGGTGAGTGAAGGGGTTCTGGTTCGATCTTGACAGCTGCGAATCAGGTGGAAGGAAACGAATTTACTACGCTTAAATTGATGAAGTTCTCGTGCAAGTTATCAAGAGATTTATCGAGGTGAACTCCTTCGAGTATATCGGTCCGACTTTTGTGCAGAATGATGAAGATAAGGATTGGATTTGATTGATAACATAGGCTGGAGGAGTGTTTTATAGGATGAGTTTTGGTTTGATTCCAACTTGAATCTCGAAGTTGCATTCGAGATCAATAAAGAAGGAGTTTGATTTGTTTAGGACTCCTTGTTGTATTGAACTCTAGTCTAGAGTTTAGGAAAATTCAAACTCTTTTTAATCATGATTTAGTTATCCCTAACTAAAAATCCGGGTCTTTACAGATATTCCCAGATTCTATAGGGATGAGGTGCACAACTGGATATACAAGGCAGAAAAATATTTTTCATTACACCAATTGCCCGACAACTACGTATACAGATGATAACATTTTATATGGAAGGGGAGCCTGTTACTTGGTATCTATGGATGGTATAGCAATGGGAGTTTACAAGGTTGGATCAATTCATGTTAGCTTTGAAAACACGATTTGGATCTTCCGTCTATGATGATCCCCTGTGGCGAATCTTCAAACTGGTGCAAACAAGACGAGTCATCAAGTTTCGAGCGGAATTCAAAGAACTGATGAATCGAATTGTGGGAGTGTCAGAACACATGTTCCTTAACTTCTTCATTAGGGGACTCAAGTTAGATATTAGAAGGGAATTGCTGATGAATCCTCATGTGAGTTTAAATGAAGCCATGATCAAAGCCCAGTTACATGAAGAAAGGAGTGATGAGTTGAGAGGCCATCTCCCAAGCGAACCATCTCGTTTCTATAACTTCAATCCCTGCTAAACAAGTGGCTGGCCATTACTCGCCTTTAAGACACCAACCTCAATCGTTAGCTATCCAACATCCAGGACAATCAGTTAACGCTAACGCCAGGCTACTCATCAAGCTATTAAGCCATGCGGAAATACAAGAAAAGAGGGATGATGGATTGTGTTTCACATGTGATGAAAAATACAATTTCAATCATCGACGTAAGAACTGTGTTATGGTTCTTATTGTTGGGATATGCCATAAGACATGTCATTGGATGATTGTTTTGACATACAATGTTTATGATTTTATGAATGGCAATTCATTATTATATATTATTCGTTTAACTGTGCAATGTGAATTAATATATATGTTAATGTCCTTAGAATAATATTGTATTATTCTTAAACATTGTCCCTAGTTAAGTATTATCATGAATCAGGATAATGATAATACATAGAGACTAGTATGTGTTGATTGATGAATTGTTCATTGATATGAGATAGCAAATCAACACATGGGTACATGTTAGAGAACGATGTACTGGACAGACCCACCATGAGAATGCTACATGGATAGTTATATGAACGTCATAAGCAATTCTCATAGTGATAATAATGTATGTAATCCTTACGACTTGTGATCATCAGAGATCCCAACATAAGGAGTTATGTATCTTGATATTGTCAAACGTTACCCGTAAGGGTAAACTATAAAGGTGACTATTGGATACACTACGAATTATGTAGAGGGATGTTGATTGATCGAGATAGGATTTGTCCCTCCTATATAACAGGAGAAGTGTTTGGGCCCTTGATCAAGTAAGACTAAAATGCATGGCCATGCTCGAATGAGTCGATATGAGATATCGAGCTTATTCGTTTATTCTAGTTCTACTTAGGGATCAAGAAATAGAGATTGAATATACGAGTATGACTATTCCATGACTCGTGTTCAATCTAAACACAAAGGACAATGGGATTAAGTTACATGGTTAATATTATCACAAGTTCTAAGGTTATGTCGAGTCAAAGACATTCTTGTAATTTGGGTAGCCTTGATGTGTTGCTAGACACCGCTCCTTGCTTGTGACGTAAAATGAGATTTTATGTCACTGCCAACATTACAAGATCCTATCGGGTCGCACGAAAGATTAAATCGATAAAGGGAATTAAATTCATTGGATGAATTAATTAATTAAGAAGAGTCTTAATTAAATAATTATATGGATTTAATTAAATCATGGGTTTGAGCCCATGAAGCTTTGTGAAAGCCTTTAATTAAATTAAATTGTATATAATGATAACAAGGTGATTAATTGTAATGTATTCCTTGATATCAAAACCTAAACCTACTCTCTCTCACTCTCTCGGCCGCCGCCTCCTTCCTCCTCCATATTCACGACCGACGTGAATAGTGGTGACCGGAAAGGCCGCCGTTTAATCGATTTCGAACCGTGAGTTGAGTTTTGATTTAAACTAGTCTAGCAACTTGTTCTTAAATCCCCTTTCGATTTGATCGTGTGGATACCGTAGAGGCAAGACCTTTGGAGGTGTTGCTCGTGACTCGAAGTTCGTTGGACGTGGTGCTTCGTGGATTCTGCTCAAACACGCTACAAGGGTGAGACTTTTGTAATCCCTAATTCGATATGATAACCTTCGTATAGATCCGGTGTATTGGTAATCCAAAATTTTAAATTCCGCTGCGTTGCTATGCTTGTTGGATTACTAACACTTATGAGCGAGCGGAATAACAAACAAACAGAATCTGAACAATTACGAAACAAAGACACAAAGCATGGGAAGAAGAAGCAGAGGTAAGCTTACACACTTTGACCAATACATATCGCATTTTCAGATTACTGCATCTCATCGAAAGTACCTGTCGATGTCTTAATTAGCACTAGCAGCCATTATAATTTTATCCAAGAGGGTATGATTAGTACTTTGATCATTGAACATCTCCCACCAAAAGATTCCGGGTTTACATGGGCAATGTGCAGCACTTATGGTGTGAAAGGTTTGTCCTCAAGTGAGGTTGAGCATGCAAGGTCATGAGTTCACCAATAACTTTTATGTTCTGCCTATTTGGGGATTAGTTGTTGTTCTGGTCATGCAATGGCTGCGTACTTTGGGCCCTTGCCTTCACGATCATGAAGCCCTGACAACGGGATTTTCTTGGAATGGCCAGAAAAAATACTTGCAAGGAGACAAGCAGTTCATATAATAACATATGCGCTTTAATCACGAAATCTGCTATTACCACTCTATACACAATTACTGGAACTTCCTTCTTGACACCATGCAGAGGCAGGGGAAGAAGACCAGGGCGAATCAAGGTCATTAATGGGCAGAGGAGAAGAATTTTGGAAAGATATTCTGATGTATTTGAGGAACTAAAAACATTACCACTTTTACATGTACTATTGATCATCGCATCCATCTAACACCAGGTCGAAGCCAATTAATGTGAGGCCATATAAATATCCCTACTTCCAAAAGTATTCCATGGAAGAGATCATGTTGTTGATTATCGGGCTCTTAACACCTTCACCATTCGAGATAGATTCCCAATACAAACTATCCATTAGATACTCGACGAATTGGGGGGAGCAAGGGTCTTTTCTAAGATGATTTAAGGTCAAGATACCACCAAATCAGGACGAATGAAAGGATGTTCACAAGACAGCCTTTTGGACACAGGACGGGCATTATGAATTTATGGTGACACCATTTGGCCTCACGAACGCCCCATCAACATATCAATCTGCAATGAACCACGTTTTTAAAGCTTATTTAAGGAAGTTCGTTATTGTATTATTTGATGATATATTAGTTTATAGCACTTCTGAGGAAAAACACTATGAACACTTAACACTAGTGCTGGAATACTTGAAAAACATGTTTTTTTGCAAAAAATAGTAAATGCCAATTTTTCCAACCAACTGTCGAGTACTTGGTATATTTGCTTACTAATGGAGGAGTACTAGCGCACACAATGAAGTTAGAGGCTATGATTCAATGGCCTCCAACATGCACGATAAAACTGTTGGCTGGTGGTCTTTTTCACTGTAGCTTTGGAGGCCATCCAGAAGGGTTGAACCCTGTAGCAATGGAGGCTTGGTGAAAAATGGAGGAAGAAGAAGTTAAGTGGAAATTGTTTACCGAGGCTTCATTCACTCCTATATAAACCCATCATCCTCACCCTCACAACTCATCCCTCAATCTGAAATAACTTCTCAATATTAAGCTATTAAAGCTTCTGTATCTGTTTCTGTGAGTTGTGAGGTGATCCTGGAGAGTTTGTAATTCTCAATATTAAGCAATTGCCGAACCACGTAAATATTCATGTTCTTGTGTGTGTATAATTTTTGCACTTTATTTTGGGTATTCTGGCACAACAATTGGTATCAGAGCCATGTGTTCGTGAAAATGCCCAAAAATTGAAAGTGTCCTAAATTGATTCTGATCATACTACTAGATTCGTCTCGTCGACGGGAGTCCGAAACAATTTTTGGTTCTTAATTTCGACTTCCGAGTCAACGGGAAATCGAATTTAAAGTTTTGGAAAAATTCTGACTTTGTTACTCTGTACGTGCATGGCATAGTTGATTAATCGGGGAAGAAAGGCTCCAATTCCACATCTGACCGGGTCGGCCAGTTGGACTCCACCCGAACCCGCGTCCAAGCCCGAATCAGGCCCAAATTTTTGACCCAACACTATTCAAGGCCGATACTATTCATTGGCCCATTTTCAGGTCATCACTATTCATAGGCCCAGCATTGTTTATCAATCCGTTATTGTTCACAGTCCAACACTATTTATCAGCCCATAAATGTTCATCTGCCTGCTACTATTCATCAGCCCATAACTATTCACGGTCCGTCACTATTCACGCCCATCACTATTCATCAGCACAGAAAAAGCCCGGTTCGAATCATTTTTCACCCGTTTTTGCCAATCCAGAACTGGTTCCCCACTATTTCGACATTTCCGGACGCAACGATAGCATCTGTTTCTGCTAAAAAGCTACCCAAAAGGTCGAAGTAATGGATGAAGAAGCATCCACTAGCGGTTCAGTGCGACGAACCATGTTATCCAATGCGAAGTTCGAGGTGGAGAAATTTGACTGCACCAACAACTTTGGCATGTGGAAATGTGAAGTATTAGATCTCTTATTCTGTGAGGGATCTAATATAGCTTTGGAGTCTAAGCCCAAGGACATGTCATCTGAGGATTGGAACTATGTCAACCGGCAAGCTTGCGGGACAATCCGTCTCTGCTTATCCAAGGAGCAGAAGTACTTTCTTATGAAAGAGACGTCCGCAACGAGTCTCTGGAAGAAGCTGGAGAACAAGTACATGACGAAAAGCATAGAGAACCGGCTCTATCTGAAAAAGAAGCTTTTTCGTTTCCAGTATAAGAAAGGTACGCCAATGATTGAGCATCTTGATAATTTCAACAAAATTATTGCCGATCTGCAAAATCTGGAGGTTGAAGTTCAAGATGAAGATGTGGCGTTATTGTTGTTAAATTCCCTGCCCGAATCGTATGATCATCTTATCACGACTTTGTTATACGGCAAAGACGATGTCAAATTCATGGATGTTTCCAATGCGTTGTAAACAATGAATATCGGAGGAAAAACCAGCATGATCATAGAGACACCACGTCTGAAGCACTGATGTATCCAGAGGGAGAAATAACAACAGACAATCTGTCAAGGGACGAGGCAGATCCAGATCGAAGTCCAGAGGAGAATCAACACGGAGGCGTCCTGCAAAGGATGAATGTGCCTATTGTCATCAGAAAGAGCACTGGAAGAAGGATTGTCCTAACAATGATAAGTCAAATGCGAATGTGGCACAACAAAATTCTAACAATGAAGATGATTCGGCATTCCCGGTTTCATCGTCTTCATTCAATTCATCTGATAGATGGATTCTGGATTCTGGTTGTTCTTATCATATGTGCCCACATCGCCAGTGGTTCTCAGACTTTGAAGAAATCAATGGTGGGGTTGTCCTTATGGGCAACGATAATGCCTGTCAAATAAAAGGCATCGGTATAGTCCGCTTGAAGATGCACGACGGTACGATCAAACAACTTACAGAAGTGAGATATATTCCTGATCTGAAGAAGAATCTGATCTCACTTGGAGTCCTCGAGTCCAATGGATACAAACTATGGAGGGCGGAATTCTGAAAGTTGTACGAGGTGCACTCTTAGCGATTAAAGGTACTCGAGAAAGAAATCTATATTTTCTGGATGGTCACACATTTTCTGGGAGAGCTGCAGTCTCCACTAGCACCGGAGAAGATTTACCTGATACCTCACGGCTCTGGCATATGCGATTAGGACATGCCGGTGAGAAGGCTTTGCAAAATTTAGTAAATCGAGGTGTTCTGAAAGGTGCCAAAAGTGGAAAACTTGACTTCTGTGAACATTATGTCTTGGGAAAGCAGACACGTATCAAGTTTGGTACCGCTATCCATCGTACCAAAGGAATATTGGACTATGTGCACACCGACGTTTGGGGACCTTCTCAGAACGCTTCATTGGGAGGTAAACGTTGGTTTGTCACATTTATAGATGATTTCTCGAGATATGTCTGGGTGTATACTATGCATCATAAGGATGAAGTTCTGGACATCTTCCTCAATTGGAAGAAGATGATCGAAACCCAGACCGGAAGAAAGATAAAGAGGCTCAGATCTGCTAATGGTGGAGAATACAAGTCAGACCCATTTCAGAAAACCTGCCAGAAAGAAGGGATAGTCAGACATTTCACCGTATCTGGCACGCCGCAGCAAAATGGTGTAGCAGAACGGATGAATCGTACTCTGATTGATAAAGTTCGCTGCATGTTATCCCAATCTGGACTGAACAAGGCATTCTGGGTTGAAGCCTTGTCATATGCCTCTTATATCATCAACAGGCTACCAACATCTCCACTAGACGGAAAAACTCCGAAGGAGGTATGGTCTGGACGACACGTTTCTGATTATGATTCTCTGCATATATTTGGATGTCCCGCATACTTTCACGTTAGAAAAACAAAGTTGGAACCTAGAGCCGAGAAAGTTGTTTTCATGGGCTTTAGTGAAGGAGTTAAAGCATTCCGTCTATTGAACCCCAAGTCAAAGAAGATTGTCTTGAGCCGAGAGGTTACCTTTGACGAATCCGTAATGCTGAAACAGAAAGAGTCAGAGATAGAGAACCAAGATCCGAGTTCTCAGTTGCAGGTGGAGTTCGAGATTCCCACAACTCCGGACCAACCTGTTCAGATTGATGATCATCCTGAAGAAGACTCTGACGATCAGATTAATGACTCTGTTCAAATGGAGGTACCTGATTCAGCATCAGTACCTGATTCTATTGCTACCAGTAAACCAAACGAAAACCTGCCCGGTTTACTGATATGGTAGCGTTCGCTCTTCCAATTGATCAAGATGGTATTCCGTACAACTACAAAGAAGCCATGTATAGTACATAAAAGGCCATGTGGAAGACGGCGATGGATGAAGAAATGAAATCGCTTTATCAGAATAAAACATGGAAGCTGATTCCACTTCCTAAAGGAAAGAAAGCGATTGGATGTAAGTGGGTCTTTGCAAAGAATGAAGATGCATCAGACAAAGACAGTATCATATATAAAGCTAGACTAGTAGCAAAAGGCTACGCACAGAAGGAAGGAATAGACTATGATGAGATTTTCTCACCTGTTGTAAAGTATTCGTCTATTCGACTCTTACTAGCTTTGGTTGCACAGTTTGACCTCGAGCTAGCCCAGTTTGACGTCAAAACGGCATTCCTTCATGGAGCTTTGGACGAGGAGATCTATATGGCTCCACCTGATGGATTCAAAGTTCCCGGTCATGAAAATTGGGCTTGTAAGCTCGACAAGTCACTCTATGGTCTCAAGCAGTCACCGAGACAGTGGTACAAACGATTTGACGCCTTTATGAAGAATCAGAGGTGCACACGCAGTCATTTTGATCATTTTGTATACCTGAAAAAACTCCAAGATGGTACATTTATCTATCTGCTCTTATATGTTGATGATATGCTAATCGCATCTAAACGCAAGATAGAAATTGATAAACTAAATGATCAGCTCAGCTTAGAATTTGAGATGAAAGATCTTGGAGAGGCCAAGAAGATTCTTGGAATGGAGATCAAGAGAGACAGAACAAAGGGCACAATCTGTCTAACACAGACTCAGTATCTGAAGAATGTACTCCAGAGATTTGGTAAAGATGGAAATACCAAACCTGTAAGTACTCCGTTAGCTTCGCATTGCAAATTGAGTGCATCAATGTCTCCTACTACAGATGCCGAGATGAGACAAATAGATAACATTCCTTATGCAAATGCTGTCGGAGCTCTGATGTATGCGATGGTGTGCACAAGACCTGATATTTCTCATGCTGTTAGCATGGTGAGCCGATACATGCACAACCCTGGTAAAGAACATTGGCATGCAATAAAGTGGATTCTACGGTATATTCAAGGTACCGTGGATGTTGGTCTGAAATTTCAGAAAGACGAGATCATTCGTCTAGTTGGATATGTCGATTCTGATTATGCTGGTGATCTTGATAAGCGTCGATCAACTACTGGTTATATATTTACCATGGCAGGAGGACCAGTGAGTTGGAGATCCACGCTACAGTCTACAGTTGCTTTGTCTACTACAGAGGCAGAGTACATGGCGATCACAGAAGCATTCAAGGAAGGCATCTGGTTGCATAATTTGGTGAAAGACTTGGGCATCAGGCAGAAAAATACAGAGATTTTCTGCCACAGTCAAAGTGCCATATGTCTGGCAAAGAACCAAGTCCATCACAGTCGCACCAAACACATTGATGTTCGCTACCACTTTGTTCGGGAAATAGTAAAAGAGGGAGATATTCTACTCAGAAAAATTTGGACTGCAGACAATCCTGCAGACATGTTAACAAAGGTGGTGACAGGGATCAAGTTTCAACACTGTTTGGACTTGATCAACATCTCTCTAGTATCCAGCGCCTAAAGGCGTACTGAAGGAGGCATCACAGATCAGCGAAAAAACACCAAGGTGGAGATTGTTGGCCGGTGGTCTTTTTCACTGTAGCTTTGGAGGCCATCCAGAAGGGTTGAACCCTGTAGCAATGGAGGCTTGGTCAAAAATGGAGGAAGAAGAAGTTAAGTTGAAATTGTTTACCGAGGCTTCATTCACTCCTATATAAACCCATCACCCTCCCCCTCACAACTCATCCCTCAATCTGAAATAACTTCTCAATATTAAGCTATTAAAGCTTCTGTTTCTGTGAGTTGTGAGGTGATCCTGGAGAGTTTGTAATTCTCGATCTGAAATATTCAATATATTGTGTTTGCTTCCTGTGGACGTAGGCAATTGTCGAACCACGTAAATATTCATGTTCTTGTGTGTGTATGATTTTTGCACTTTATTTTGGGTATTCTGGCACAACAAAAACAACTCCGGTGATTTCTTGGCCTTACAGGATACTACCATCGGTTTGTATCTAAATATGCCACCACTGCTGCTCCTTTGACAGATTTATTAAAGAATGATTCATTCGTCTGCTGTAGCGAAGCTGCTGATGCATTTGAAAGGCTTAAAGGATTAATGGCTACTACCCCGTGCTACGACTTCAGATTTCACTAAAACTTTTATTATTGAGACGGATGCTTCCAAGGTAGGTATATGAGGCGTGCTAATGCAAGAAAATTAGCCTTTAGCATTATTTAGAAAAAAAATTGGGTCCTAAAATGCAAAGTGCATCGACATGTTCGGGAATTATATGCGGTGACGGAGGCTGTGACTAAATGGAGGCAATATCTGTTGGGGCAGCAATTTGTTGTCCGCACAGATCATAAGAGCTTGAAGGAGCTGTTGTCACAAACTACACAAACTCCGGAGCAGCAACATTACATGAGCAAATTGGTAGGCTATCGATTTGTGTTCGAATACAAGTCGGGTAAGGAGAATGTTGTGGCAGATTCTTTGTCGAGGATTCATGAAGGAGATGAAAACAACAGTCCACAATTATGCTCTCCAAAATTTGAATTTTGGGAAGATCTTCTCCAAGAAATTAAACCTTGAGTGACTTGAGGGAAATACATCGATCGTGCCAAGGAGGATGTGATAGGAGTTTACAGTATCAAGGATGGAATGGTATTGTTTAAGTGGAAGTATCTGCTGGGCAAAGAGTCCATGTCAAAAAAAAATTGATGCTTCAAGAATTACATTATTCTCCAATCGAGGGCATGCGGGGAGTCAAAGGGGCAACAGGAGAAATTTCTATTGGGTTGGGATGAGACAAGAGGTGAAAGACTTTGTGGCTAAATGTTTCATATGACAAACTACTAAATACTCCACTGAGAAGGTGTATGGGTTGTTGCAGCCAACAGATACAACCAAAAAAGTATGTGACAGTTTAGCTATGGATTTCATAGTAGGGTTGCCGAGATCACAAGGTTGAACAACTATATTGGTCATGCTGGATAGGTTATTGATGCGTGTAAAACGTACCGCAAGTGTACGGTGTCAAGTTTTAGTATAGGAATTTGAAAGTACGGATGTCGAACCCACAGGGATTGAAATTAAGTTACACCAAGTACTGTAATTAGAATAGTCTCGACTTTATTTAGACAATCGATAGCATAATTATTAAACTAATCTACTAAAATAAAATAAAGATTAACAAGATGAAAAATTTAAGTGGAGAAAATCAATGAGAACGGATTCTAGAGGTTCGACTTCACTCAACTATCCACTATGTCGTGTTTTCCTAGTTTACTAGCCGAGAATTCTTATTTATTTTCTACTCCCTCTCCCGAGTGTTAAGCAGAAGTAATAATCTAACATCAATCTTGATATCCCTATCTAAGATCAATTATCAAACAATTGTAAATGTGCAGTAATATAAGAATAATATATTCTTATATTATCATCATATATAGAATGTATGGGGTCTTCTTGAAATAATGAATCTCCTCTTCCAATCAGCATGTGCATGGTTCCACGTGTGAATACATAAACCAAATTCTGAAATTGTGATATTCTTAGGCAGTGCTGGGGCTCCAACTTTCCTGCGTCCTAGTGCTAATGGGAGTCTGATTTTTTCACTGTTGAGTCCCAATTTGAATTCTTGTAATATTTATATATTTTTCACCATCTTTTAATAATAAAATGTTTCATTTCTTTGATTCCTACAAACATAAAAAACAACACGTAATTCTGCTCGAATACCAAAATAAAAGTATAAGAAAAGAGAATAAAATATAAGTGCAAACAGTTATCTAAGCTGGCTAACTTTGGCTCGCTACCGACTTCGCATACTGCCAGCCAGGTTGCAGCTTATTCTGTTTGATGATTGTCAAGTTGCATTGGTACCCAGATCCATCATCTCTGATCATGATCCCATTTTTACGAGTTAATTATGGAAGAAGATATCTGAGTTGATAGGCAATAAGCTCAACTTATCACCCCCAAACGGATGGACAAACATAAGTGTTCAATCGATGCTTGGAACAATACTTGAGAGCATTTATAGCAGAACAACCCACAGCTAGGGTTAAGTTTTTGGGATGGGCAGAGTATCACTATAACACTAGTTACCATTCAGCGATCAATATGACTCCATTCCAGGTGCTTACGTGTGTCCCCCACCCACTATTTCAACATATTTGAGAGGAAACCCAACATTGGATGTGGTAGAAGAATGGCTATTGTAGCGGGATGCAATTTTAAAGAATTAAAAACCTATTGGCTGAGGCCAAACAGAAGATGAAACAAAGAGCAGACACACAGAGACAAGATAAACAATTCAAAGTGGGTGATGTGGTGTTGGTGAAACTACGGCCCTTCAGACAAACCACCGTGACAGCGAGGGGGCATTCGAAACTATGCAAGGCGTTGTTTTGGACCATTTTTTATAATTGCAAAGGTCGGAAATGTGGCTGACGCGTTACAACTACCAGCAACAAGTCGGATTGATCCCACTTTCATGTGTCACAGCTGAAGGAATTTTGAGGGAAGTACCCGGGAAAGTGCAAGTCTCGCCTAAGGCATCTCCAACCCTGCACAAAAAATGGCTTCAACTCCATTTTGATGCAGGGTTGGTCCTCCAACCCAACACCATTCCCAGCGCCAGGCGCTGGGAATAGTGCTGTGCCAGAAATGACGCAGCGCAGCACTGTAGCTACGCCAGAAATGGCGCAGCAGTTTTACTTTTTTTTTAAAAAAAAATTTTGTTTTATTTTATAAATACTTATATTATTTGTATTGTTTTTAATATATTTTAATCATTTTTATTATTTAATTTTTGAAAATTTAAAATTTATTAATATTTATAGTTAATATTTTTAAAAATTAAATTTATTTTTAATTATTATAAATGAAATTAAAACATGCTAAAAATTACAAAATTAAATTATTCATGATATTTAAACACACAATTAGTTTAGAATTACTTAACTTAATAATACACACAAAATAAATCGAAATACATCAAATTATAAAATAGCATACATCAAATCATTAATAATCTGGTAGATCAGACTCGGATCCAGATAATTGATTGAAAAAAATAATTATTATAAAGGAATATTATAAGGAATATTCCTTTTGACGTAAAGTTTGGAGTTGATGGGTTGGAGATGAATTTTGTGTTTGGTGCAGAAATTGCACTATTTTGGTGCAAAACCTGCGCTAAAATGAATTTTTGGGTTGAAGATAACCAAAGACCAGCATCAACAATCAACCTATTTCCACTCCTATCAGTATCTTAGCTTCTCGGAGTATTAATACCAATCATCAACCGGTTAAACAAGTGTTGGTTCAATGGTCTGACAGCTTCCCTGAAGACACAACCTGGGAAGATTTCGAAGAATTCTGCTCGATCTATACCAAGATCAGCCTTGAGGATAAGGTTGAATTTGAAGAGGGGAAAGAGTGATAAGCCCATTAACAGAATTAGACTTCAACATGATGGAACAACAAATGAATAAGTGGCCTTAGAGGGACTTATAAATAAAGATGCATCCCAAGCAACAAAAGAAGTTGGACTCATAAAAGAGGAAGAAATAATAGCTGAAATAGGTGAAGAAGGAACACAAGAACAATCCAGAAGGCGTAATAAACCACCTTACGTGCTCGATTTGTTGAGTTATTTTCATTTCATTTTCGGTTGTTACTTAGCATGGCATGTATAGTGAGATAGAGATTTTTTTCAATGGACATTCAGCAAATTTTAATGAACTTTACTGAGGGAGAGTGACAGATTCAA
The DNA here is from genome assembly GCA_907163345.1 of Haberlea rhodopensis. Classification (NCBI taxonomy): domain Eukaryota; kingdom Viridiplantae; phylum Streptophyta; class Magnoliopsida; order Lamiales; family Gesneriaceae; genus Haberlea; species Haberlea rhodopensis. Next base: position 1,396,565 of record CAJQUN010000044.1, on the reverse strand, counting down.
ATTGTGATATTCTTACTTATGAGAGTGTGTGTGTATACAAATGACGGAACGTCCAATATTGTTCAAAAAACATATGATGATTGTGAAAAACATTAATTAATGAAAATAGTGAAGCACTGTCCATATTTCCAAGCTGCATTCATTGCAAATCATTATATTTTCAGAAGATTTCGTCAATGCCTCAGATTTCCTAGAAATTGCAATCATATATATATTACGCTGCAGAACTTCATAATACTCATAACTGCCATTATTTTATTTAAAAAATGGATAAAAATAACAAGAGAAATCAAGATCCTAGGTAGATCAAGATCCTAGGTAGGGGTGCTTAACGTATCGGATCGGTCCGATACGGATCTGGTCCGATCAATTAAGGAACCGGAGATCAGTTAAGGAACCGGATCGGATCCGGTTCAGGTTCCAACCAGTTTCGGATCGATCCGGCCCGGTTCGTTGCTTTAAATAAATTTTTTTTTGTTAAAAAAAATACTGGTTCCGGTTCAGGAATCGGAACCAGTCCGGTAGCACCGGAACCGGTGGTGCTACCGGTTCCAAACCACGAAATCGCTCCGGACCGGGTTTGAACCAGTTAGCCCGGTTCCGATTCCGATTGACCCGACCCGATAAACACCCCTAATTCTAGGTTAATTTAGTTTGTGGGTTCACCATATTCATGTGTTGGTCGTGAATGGGAAATTTAGATAAGCTAAAATATTTATTAAAGAATAGAGAAAATAACTAGAAGATCAAGACTCTCTTTTGGTTATGTTATCTCATGTCATTCCTTATTAGCATATTAACACTACATCAATATTATATCCGAATGACTAAAAATTAATGCAGACATATACATACATATACTTGTACCACACATGCTCTATTAATTATTGATCAATATATCTAATATTGAGTAATACTCATACGTTAGAGTCTTATTTCACATGTTATTCCTAGTTATTGGGCTGTCTTTAGAGACATATCAATCATTGGATGAGAATATTTGCATATCAATCATTGGATGAGAATATTTATATCTATTAGGTTGAGTAGTTGTTACCTCATAAACAATATTTTATCGAGATAGTTAATATTGAATGAGAATATTTAAAGATAACAATTTTGTAACAATTACTAAACCTATTAATGGCCATAGGATGGAGTACGGTAGTAAAATTTAAACTCTAGGTCAAATTATAGCTACTGAATTGTCCTTTACTTTTTCCCAAAAATAAAATAAATGAATAAATTATAACATAAGGTTTCAATAAAACATCATGAATATTAATTATTACGAATTTTGATAATAGGGGATTTAAATTGGAAAAGAAATGATTTGTGAGATACTATTTGATCTCTAAAGATTTGATGAGGGGATGCTCAATCAAGCATAGGCAAGAAAAATAGGCCTTGTTGATTTGTGATGGTTTGGCGAAGGAGTTTTTGGAATATGAATTTTGACCAAATTATTTTGGAAAATTATTTTAAGAAAATAAATTATTTAGTGTTTAACTTTCAATAAAAATATAATATGAATTCATGTGAGATGGTCAAGTCACGTAATAATATAAACTTATTTTAAAATTTTAAAATATTATATTTTTCTTTGACAAAATGTAAACAAAAGTTTGGTTTAACCATATTAACCGACCGACCGAATTAATTCAAAAATTTGGTCAGTTAATTCGGACGTTCAGATTTTATTTTAAAAAAATATCTGTTTAATTGGTTCGATTTCATCTCAAAAATATCGGTTAGCCGATTAAACCGATATTTTTTATTATTTTGTTATTTTTTATTTTGAAAAATCTTTAAGTCATTTTAAAAAAAATTAATTGTTGTAAAAAAAATCGGTAAATTCGATAACTGACCCAAATAACCGATATTTTATCAGTTCGTTTTGTTCGATTTTTTGAGAAAAAACCAATCATTTTGATTAGTCAAAAAACAAATTCGGTGTTTCAATTTTTATAAGTTCGGTTCGATCGGTTCTGTTTTGAGTTAATGCTCACCATTAGCAACAACCAATCCGAATTCATATTTTCCTCTGAAGTCAATCATGACCTAGTTTCCAATTTGACTTATTGAGCTGCTTGATGAGATAATACAAAGTATTTAACTTTCTATAGATTTTTAACTTCAATTACCATACAATATTTTATTTTATTTTATTTATCTCTATTGATTAAATATACCAACATCAACACATAATATTGATTCATATACATAATATTATTTATCTACATTTTTTCAAATAGGAGAAAAATATATATTTGAAGGTAAAAACTTTATATAAATTTTTAAACTCTTTATTAAGTAAATTAAAAATATATTTTTTGCCAAGATATTCCAGCTAGGTGTGAGTTTATTGGTCAACCTGGATGACGTGATCCATGTCATGTCCATTAGATTTTTTATATATAGGTTTTAAAAATTGAAATGAACCCTAACATTGACTTTTGTTTTAGTTTATTTAAATTTGCTGACGTCTCTTTTTTATTAGATCCTCCACTACAGAATCTCATCGACAAGCCATTTTTTTGTATTCTCTTCTTGTATACTAATTTTTTATTTATTTAAATTTTAACATTTTATATGTTGTCCAAAAAATGTAATATATATATATATATAATTTAATAAAGTAAGATGATATTACAATAAACATACAGATTATAATTTTTCAAAATTTTCAAATTTTATCCTCCTATAATTTAAATAGGAGATCATAACTGGAATTAAAACCAAAATCGAAATTGTCAGATCATAATCATAGCATGTAAATCTATTTATGTTTTTTAGATATTGAATGTAATTTTTTTTTATAGAGGTGGAGAAGCTAAATATTTTTTCGTACACCATAAGATTTGAACTCGAGTGTCTCTAAAATGAATGTGAACTCTTACAAACTGGACTAGGTCCAAGAACTCGATATTCATATGTAGTAAGCTAAATTATGTAATTTCTCAACCCATCTTAGTCCACGACACTCTAAATGATTAACTATTTTACTTATACGCCACTTTTGCACTCATAGACTAATAGAGAGTGAAGTTTAGCCTTCAACATTGTTGCAAATCGACTAATCTAATAGCACATAAGCTTGCATCTAATATCGTTACTTATGGTTTATTGTCTAGTAGTTTCCTCTTGCCCGCGGCACGCTGAAGGATTAATTATTTCACTTATACGCCACTTTTGTAGTCATAGACTAATAGAATGGAGTTTAGCATTTTAACATTGTCGCAAATCAGCTAATCCAATAGTACATAAGCTTGCATCTAATGTAGTTACATATATCTGATGTAGTTACTTATAGTTCTGTAGGATCGAGAGCTTACATTTTTACCAATAACTATAGTTAACGATAATGACGCAACATCAATCTTTTCAACTATACACTGGCACAAACGTCACGTATTCGATCGATCACAAGCAGAGGCAATTATTGAACCAATCCCTCCCCCAATAATTACACTATCTGCAACTCATGAGAATTGAACACCCTATCTTAGCTCTGATACCAATTGTAGGATCAAACGATTACTGCTTTACCAATAACTATAGTTAAGGATAGTAGCGCAACATCAATCTTTTCAATCATACACTAACAACAGAAGCACCACATGTTCGATCGATCACAAAACATAATCAATTATTGAATCTCGACAAGTTTATTACCTAGTAATTTACTCTTGCATATTATTGGCGACAATTGTATGAATATTTGTTCCAATTTCAAAAGAAAGAAAATTATGTATTTTCACACGGAAACAGAATGAAGACAGAGGAGATGTGAATAATAAAACTTTAATTAATATATATTTCTTGGTTGAGAAGACTGATAAAATTTCAGATTTCACAATTTCACCCTAACCACCCAAACACAAAATAGAAAGCCAACAAAAAACCTTAAAGATCGGAAACTACCTACATTTTATCCTATGTAACAGACTCTAAAACAACCACTTATACCACTAGTTTCCTCAACTATTTCTTTAAACTTCCAAGGCTTCTGGAGTTTAACACATGCCATTATCATTTCTTGGACATCTTGCTGGACTTGGCGGCTTTAGGGGCGGAGGTGGCGGACAGATTGAGATCGGGGATTGAACTACTGGAGGCGGTGGCGGCGAGCTTCTTCTTGAGCTCAACAAGAAGGGCTTGGTTCTCTTGGTTCAGAAGCTCTGCCGTCTTCCTCAGCTTCTCATTCTCCTGCATGATATAGCAGTTCTCCAAGTACAGCTTCGAATTAAACTTCTCCATATCTGTTAACACGAAAGTTAGAATGTTACTAACATTTAAACTTCAATCTTTGGGAAAAACAAAAACAAAGTCAGTTCAATTTTCTAGGATTTCTTGGGGCTGGTTCACATTTACAGGCCAAAGTTTACATTTCAGTAAAATTAAGAAAGATTTTTCAACTGTCAATCAACTGAATGTGGCTCCACATTCTACAACCCATTAAAAGCCTCACGAAACATTAGGAAATATTTGAGATTTGTATTAATTGAAAGAGAACAAGGAACAAGAAACCAAAGTTCCCAACTTTACAGATACAATGTAGAAATTTAAAAAGGCCATTGTCTAGCTTTGTTGGTGAAAGAAAGTAGGGAGACAAAGAGAGTGGTGGGGGCTCTACTTGTTTGGTTGAGTTCACTAAAATGATCACCTTTTCAAAGTATCAGAAGAGAATAGTATTTTCTTCTTGAATTGGCAGCGAACAAGAATTTTTGGTTGAGTGAGTGGGAAAGTGTAAGTGCAGGTCTGTTTATATAGAGCAAAAAGGTGGAGTGAGAAAATCTTGGCATGTACAATGAAGTGGAACCGGAATACTTGTATATATCGAATTTCAATCCTATTTATGCACAAATTTAATAACAAAATAAAATAAATTTTAAATAAAAATATATAAACTAATATATCAACTATTTTAAATAAAATATATGATACATGATATATACAAGAATTTTCCGAAACGAGGTATGGGGTTGGGTTGGGTGACGCGGAAGGCTGCACGGTGTGACAAGGATAGTTTGTTGAATTTGATTCTATAAAATAATTGAATAGTCTTGAATATTGAATTTAAGGAAAAATCTCTTTTATACACCTATGTCTATACCTGATCACGATTCGAAATCCCCAAATTTGATGGTTCAAAAAATATTGGTCCTTAACATTAATCTTCATTGACGGTTCTGATTACGCTTCATGAACCATCGGTTACTGTTCTGGTTTCGGTTACAGGTAACCAACAGTTACGGTTACGGGTTGACCATTATTTTTTTAAAAAATAAAATATTGTTAAAATTTGAAAAAAAAATGTAAACAATATTTTAATGTGTTTTTCTCCGTGGATTAATAATAAAATAACATAAAATAAATTCCAACTCAAATAATCAAAATATGTAAGATATTATTGTTTGATTAATATATATAAATAACATTTTATTAATGATATTCTTATAGCTTAGTAGTTGAAACTAATTATTCAAGTTGGAAGTTATGAGCTCAACTCTACACTATAATCGCCGGTTCAAGGGTTCAAAAATTATGACCCTAGACGGGACGGTTACGGGTCCGAGTTGTCGAACTGTTGACCCATTCAGTCGACTCGTTGACCACTGGTCGATTCATGATCATTTATGTCACTTGGTCGGATCTACCTGTCACGCCCCGAGACCGGGGTCAATAACACCGGCATTGATTTCCATAAACAACTTGAAATCAATAAGCCTCGTAATATCGTAATAAACAAAACCAGTCTATATTCCATAAATAAAGAAATCATTGTCTTTACAACGGAATTAAAAACGCGTAAATTTAAAACTTAACATCTTAAATAGTAAAATCGTACTTAGATAAAATCTTGGGAACTTAATCTTAAGATAACGCAGCGGACCAACCCCGGAATTGGTGTTCTTCTTCAGCTTCAACCTCTTCTTCAGCTTTATCTAAGGATGTAGAGTAAGGGGTTGAGTGCTTTGGAAACACTCAGCAAGTGGGGGACAATCGATATGATATCATAATAAATACTTCATACTTTTCATAACATGAATCAAAACTTGACATAAACCGATATGAATGTATCTTGACATAATTGCTCCAACGAGCCATAACATGACATCTCATATCGTTCATAATTTTTCATATACTTAAGCACAGTAAAGCATCTAATCTCCTCTTGGTACTGATATCAGTCTCTAGACTTATCCCTCCTAGAGATGAGGTCATGACATCGGCTTACCCACGAATAAAGGGTCTGGATACTCCAGAAACAACGGATAACCACCATATAAGGTTCTTTTAGCAGTTACACCCCACCGCATCAGGGTAATGGGAAATTCCAATCCAATTAGATTTCGAGTTTAAGGTGCTTACAAAATATACTTTCATAATTTCAACATACTCTATATCGATCGAGATTTCAAAACATACTATATGATTTTTAGAAAACGAAACGAATATATAACAAAAGCCCACTTATCGTGCTTGGTTACTTGCTTGCTTGATCACGTATTGAAACACACGGGTTCCTTAACTTCTTGGCTTTCGAACAACACTCGAAACACCACGTTTTAATCCTTGAATCACTACTAGAATCACGATGGAACAAACGATTGCTGGAACACTTCGAATAAACGCTGGAAAACGGATTGGATTCAGACTTGGTAACTCACCGAACTTGGACAGATTTCTGGATGGTTCTTGCTTGAATTCTGCTCGAATAACACTCACGAACAGAGGGTCTTATAAACAACGTTTCTGGTAATCTATGAAGGTTCATCGTTGGATCAAAACACGCATAAACTTTGCTGTAAATTTCCAACAGAGACAGAAACTCTCGGACAGAAAACAACACAACTTGGCAGACTTGGATTCAGAAAGCTAAGGCTTGCTACTGGTTTGGGAGGTGAATTGGTGACTGAAAGAGATGCCAAACCCTTGCTTTTATAGAGGCAAAACGTGCATCTCAAAGGAGAAGGGACTCTTGGTTTAGATAAGCTCAAATCTGCAGACTCCTACTCGATGAAGGAGTCCTCGAGCTCCTGCCTCTCTTTTGGTTGGATCTTTCTCAGACTATGGTGAGTGATTCTGTGATTCTAACTTGGTGATGGACTCTTGGTTGGTAGTGGCTTGGACTCTCGGTTAATGGGCTACAATCAGACAGGCTTGAACGAAGCCACGCGAGTCCAGAATCGGGGAACCACTTGTGCAGATTTCTGATGAAACTTGTTGGATTATGCTCAACTCTTGTTTGCGGTTATCCTTGATGAGTTTAGTTGGTATAGGAGTGTCCAAAGGAGGTGTTTAACTTGTCTTGGAGTCCTCTCAATTTGAGGGAACAAATCTGGATAGAAATCGTGCTAAAATCGAAACAGATTTTCGAAGGTAAATCTTGGCCAAAGTACGCGATGATGGCACGCTTAACTCTTGCTTGGTGGTTCGGTTTATTTGGCTCAAAACCGAGATAAAAGGAGTGGTTTGATAATAATTGGGACTCCTTGTTGTTGTGCAACTCTTGGCTAGAGTTTAGAAGCAAACTAACATCATCCAACTAGGATTTGACTCCCATTAGGACACTTAATTATATCATCTTGAATTACTTAGAGTTCCACCTAATAATTTATCTCCACTTAACTTAGTATTCTTAAAACACTAAGAATTTTAAATAACCAAAGGATTTTAATAAGGATTAGATACTCAATGACTCTAAAGATCCGGGTCTTTACACTACCTATGTCGGTTCAGTTGTATGGTCAACTCGAAGTTGGGTAACTTGAAGTTTTGTAGATGGACTAGATTTATAAATAAGTTTAACTTCTTCGATTTTCTGAACTACTAAATGAGTAATTATGGGAATTTAAATTTATATTTTTATAATATGTAGGGTTCATTACTTATTCGTCCTCTTATATTTGCAATAATTACAAAAACCCAGTGAAATTTAAAAATCATAAATAACTCCCCGAGGTTACATCAATCTTACTTTTATTTCTCGCTAAATTTAAAAAATTATATGCATATTCCTTGAGGTTATTTCTACTTTACAACTGCCGTTCATATTCTAGTTGATAATTGTAAGATGAGCATGTATACATAAGGAATATGTATATACTTTTTAAAGCTAACGGGTGTAAATGTAAGATTGATACAAACCTTATGGAGCTATATGTACTTTTCAAAATTAGTTGAATGTTTTTGTAATTACCCTAAGTTTTCGGGGTGGTTTATGTAATTCAACTTTAATATTTAGATATAAATTTAAAATATTTAAATTTTGATAGTAATAGGTGTAAGAGAATGGGGTGGGGTAGGTTGGCCCCACTTGCTCACTTGTGCCACAATAATCATGCATGTGTAAGCACCGAAGGAAGGATTCCAAAGGCGAAGATTTAATGTGCTTTCTTCCATTTTGCTATGATGAATATGAGTATTATGATGAGGTTTTTTAGGGGATGGCGTCATGTGAACAATGAGTTTTTGCATGGGTGGTATGGGTTCACTTTCGAGCCAGAAAAAAAATTTTGGGGGCCGAAGTTTTTGTTTTGATAATATTTAAGGGTTAAAAACAAATTTGGGGCTGCAAAAATTTTTAATTTTTTTTTTAAAGTAAGGGTACAATAATTTCTTTTTTAAAAAAATTTTTTGTTATTAATTCTTTTTTTGAGGGGGGAGGGAGGTCGGGTGCCCTAGGTCCGCCATTGCTTCCGAGTGTAGAATTCGGGATAAGGGTGTTTTGGGGATTTCAGAAGCACCCTAAGAAAAATGTATTGAAGAATTTCAAGTCTCACGAGGGTGAGAGAGGTGTGTTGCAGCTGCGGAGCTCGTGCATGCGCCGAGTCTAAGCCGCGCTCACCCACATCATAGCAAGGGGAGCATCAAGGAGCCTTTCTTTACACAACCGAATGTCGGGTGGCTCATGTGGCTCGATGATGTGGCGGGTGGTCCAATAGTTAACAAATGAAATATTCGTGTTCAAACGAAAAAACATTTGTAGGATCGAGTGTTTTTCGTTTTTCTAAAAGTTCTAGCTAGTAGTAGATATACAATTTGAATATTTTAACTGTACAACTATGTTTCGATTAATCTCCATCAGAGGTAATTATTGATTTCCATCATTTTTTTCACCGTAATTACACTATTTTACAACTAATATGAATCAACATTTGCTCTGGTCAGCTGTAGAATCGAACGTCTGTCGTTTACAAAAAAGATATGGACATTAGTAATGTTACAACTTAAATCATAAGTCGTATATCACTACAAACTTTATGATTCGATCGTTCTGCCGACAGACTCAAGAAATCATTTCCAAAAATATTTATTTATTTAAACTTTAAAAACAATAAATTATGTTTTTGGATTATATTTATCAGTCTATAAAAAAATTATAACAGTTTTAAAATTGATAGAATAAATACACTAAATCGTATTTTCATTTTTGATTAAGGTTACCTTACGGAACTTCTTTATTTTTGTTACCAATTAAATATATAATGTACAATTTTTAATTTTTATTCAAAAATAAAATGTAATAAATGCTATTATTACTTTTTTTCTGCGGACCAATTCAAAAGGTTGCTTGCAGTTATGTTGCAATTTCCAATTTAATTATCCTCTGACAAGAAGATAATGGTGTTCCCAATCAAAAATAGACTAAAAGCGTGTTACAAGAAAGGGTTATAATTAGTAAAGTCGTTGATGGGATTCTTTAAATTAGGTCTGAAGATCCAAATGATGGCAAATTAAAAGCGTGCTGATGATGGGCTAGCGCGTCTTTATTAAATTAGATTCAACGCTTTTTCGCAGCCATTTCGAGTGTAGGTTCCTTTGATGATTCTTGAAAGTGGTTTTGTTTGGGGGGCAAAAGATTTTGGATGTCCAAAGTCATCAATACATTCATTCATCTCAATCGAGTGCTCATCATATTTCCTACAATCTCTGCATGTACTCATCATATTTCCTACAATCTCTTCGTGTATTCAACCACCCAATCCCGGGTAATGAGATGCTAGCATGTGTATAATATCTTAATGTTATATCTAATGCCCAAATTTAATGTATTGCATTTGTGCTACCAAAAAATATATTATCCATGTTCGTATGAAAACTAAATATTAATGTACTTGGTTAAAGACATTATGATATATTCTTGGTGAAAGCTCTCCGATGCTCAGATCTTGGAAAATGCTCAAATCGGAGATGAAGAGTATGAGTATCTAAGGTAGACTAAAAATAGAAAAATACCACATTTTGTGAAGATTACAATCTAGATGACCAAAGCCACATTCAAAATTAGTTTCAAAGTAAATTAATTTGTAATTAGTTAGTTAGTTTTAGTTAGTTACAAATTAGCCGTTTAACCATTAGTCATCAATGTACATGTGAGTATAAATAATACTCAACAATGGTATATTACTTCACTTTTCTCTCTTCAATTTTAATCAATAAAGATTGTATTATGTATGAACGATCAACTTCTTCTTCTATACAAAATTGAATTACTTCTTCTTCAATGATGAATTCAAGAAGTTAACATGGTATCAGTCGCTGGGGATTAATTGATCCAAACTCCTTTTCATCTTCCGCACAATTATTTTTCTTTATTTTCTCTGATATGTTTCAATGGCAATGCCACTCCACCTTCAATCTCTATTGAAGTGCATATTTTGTTAAATGATATTAGATATATTTATATTTGATTTGATATGATATTATTTGATTTGTAATATAGATGATAATTAGTATATTTGGCAGAATCTTATGGATTCTTAGGCTGATTCATGGAGATTCTTATTGTAATATGCTCCTCTATATGATGGAATGAAAACCCTATTCAAAAGGGTATCGAGTTGAGAGATTAAGATTTAGATTTATTGACATGGTATCAGAGCCATATCAAATATAAAATTGTGTAGGTTTTCAGGCTGCGCACGGGCTTCTGCCCCAAGTCTTCGTCGCCTTCTTCGCAGGTGGCAACAGTGGCGCTGGGGGCAGACGACTTTCCACTTTTGGATGTTTTTTTTTTTTGGTTTTCTTCATCGGATTTCTGCCTTATTGTGTGTCTCGCACTTTATGCGAATCCGTGTTCGGGCGCGCGACAGTTGTGTCGCGATTTCTGGTTTCACGTACGCAGTGGTTGTGTTTTTGGGTGCTGCGGTGGCTAGGGTTTCTGGGCGGCGATAGGGCTTTACTGCATCTAGCTTTGCGGTTTGGGCTTCTTTCTACGTGCAATCTTGGGTTTCGCGTTGCGATCTTGGGTTCGCACGTTGGGTGTCTTTTTTGTCTTTTCTTTCGGAGGCGGATTCTTTGTTTTGTGGATTCTGCTCGATTTGGGGACCTAGGTGATCACTTCTCTTTTGATTTGTGAGTGGTGATCGGTGCTTTTGGAACGGAGTTTGCGGCGCCCTTGCACGGTAGTTGTGTGTTTGAGCTTTGCACGGGTGTTGTGCGTTTTAGCCTTGCACGGTGGTTGTGCATTTTAGCCTTGCACGGTGGTTGTGCGTTTAAGCCTTGCACGGGTGTTGTGCGTTTATGTTGAGCCTTAAACGCATTGTTGAATTTAATGCTTAATTAATCTCCAAATTATTTATCGGTTTTGATGATCAACAAAACTTGCATTTGTTGTACTAATGTGTCTACTTAGTGTACAGGGTTAGATGAAAAATTTGGTTGGGAAGACCAATGGAAAAGGACCCAAGTTATACAATGACATTTGCGAGTTCATAGAACAAGCAGTGAATTTTAAGAAGGAAGATATTGAGCTTGGACGATAAGGAATGACATATATGAACAACCAAACTAAGTGTTCAACATGTGTGGAATGATATTGGAACAATATCTTATGATGGGATGAAGACCCACGAACCAATGGTCCGTTGGTGGACAAATTCGTATAGAAGCCAATTGGAGCGGAGTGCAGTGTCTTGGCTCGATGATCCGAATGATGTGAATCCAAAGAGGTTGGAAGCTATACTCAATCAAGCGATGCAGGAGCGATTTTGGCCTTAAATGTTGCTAACGGCTAGATACAATGCAAGCAAGCTATACTCAATCAAACTCAAGCTATCATAGCCAAACTTCGTATATTCTATTTTAGTGTCTTGTATTGAGAGTTTGTTTCTTATCCTTGTGTGAGAGCTTTGTTCCTCATTTGGTTACACCATGAATGTGTCATTTGTTGTAGCACACAAGTTGTGAATCATTGTAAAGGTCCTCCAACACCGACGCAAGTTAGAAAATTGTATAAGTCGCTGACAAGTGAAGTTGGTGCAAGGTTGTGGCTATCCTTGGAGCCCTCAATGCCAAGAAGAAGTGTGTGGCTATCCTTGGAGCCCTTAAGGCCAAGAAGAAGTTGTTCTAGTGGAATCTCGGTTAAACAATTTCTAACCGGGAAGAGGAGACGTAGGCGATTCATCGCCGAACTTCTATAACAAATACTTGTGTTCTTTATTGCTTTATTTACATTACGCATTTACTTTATTTTTTCTTATTGTTCATTGTTTGATTGACATCAAGTCTTCCGCAGCGCAAACTCGACTTTTGCAAAATCACTTTAAATCGCTAAAGTAGCCAATGAACCTTATTCACCCCCCTCTTTGGTTCCAACAGTTTATACTTTTGTCACGGTGCGAGATGTATTTTGCACAAGTGTTTGCGACGGATTTTCCCAACTGGTGTGTTGATTCTTTTGAGGCGGATTATTTGGATTGACAAATTGATGTTTTTTGATGGACCAGCATCAATTTGAGGGGGGGATGTTAAGGATATTAGATATGTATATTAATATTTGATTTGATATGATATTATTTTATTCGTAATATAGATGATAATTAGTATATTTGGCAGAATCTTATGAATTCTTAGGCTGATTCATAATGATTCTTATTGTAATATGCTCATCTATATAATAGAATGAAAACCCTATTCAAAAGATTATTGAGTTGAGAGATCGTGATTTAGATTTATTGACATATTTATTCGGCGAATTTGCCCAATCCGACAGATGATCCGTTTTTCCCCTATTTTCTCCACCCTAGTGATAATTCGTGTGTCTTAATCGTTGGAGTATTATTCAACGGTGAGCAAATTAAAATTTTTGGTCCAAAATCGGTGGTAATGACGTTTAGTGTGGATTCTGCTCTGGATTCTCAATATGTTAAACCTAGTAATAATTTGTTCCATGTTCCACATTATTACCATGATGATTATGTAACTAGTCTTATACACATACCATCTCCACAACATGATGTCCATTTTGAGGAAACTACTGACTTGGCACCTATAGAACAATTTCCATCTGAATATCAAGATCTAAATGTTCTTGAAGCTACTGTAGTACCTTCAATTTCAAATCATAGTCAAATTGATGACTTAGTTACTTGTAGGAAGACATCTAGAAGTCGAAATCCTCCTCCCTATCTCAATATATATGACTGTAATCTTCCACAATCTCTCGCAAAATCATCAACTCAATTGGTTCATTCAGGAAAACGATATCCTTTCTCCTTTCTTTCCTCTACTAACCTTGCTACATCACATCAAGTTTCCACAACTTCCATATCTAAAATTTCGAAGCCAAAGAATTATAAACAAACGGCACTTGATTCAAAATGCCAAGATGCTATGTCTACTGAGATAAAGGAAAAGACTAACACTTGGATGTTAACAGATTTGCCACCCAATAAACATTGCATTGAGTGCAAATGGGTATACAAAATTAAATTTAAAGCCGGTGGTAACATAGAAAGATATAAGGCGAGAGTAATTGCTAAAGGGTACATGCAACAAGAAGGTATTGACTACTTTGATACTTTTTCTCCCGTAGCTAAACTAACAACAATACATATACTTTTTGTAAGGCCCCAATGTTGCATGCTCTAAATCTCTTGTATAATGACATAATTTACTGAAAATTGCGTCTTTCTAATCACCAACACATAGTTTTAGATTTATAATTCATGGGTTAGTTCCATGTGACTATTATACCAAAATCAAAAGGAGTTATTACATGATTGTTAACAAAATATACAATTCCAAAAATATCTAGTGACAAAGTTCATATCCATTAGTCATCTAGATTCAAAAGTCGTCTAATACTCCTCTTGGTCAAAGCCAATCCTCCGTTTTCCTTCAAAAGTCTAGTCCTATTGTTGGTACCTACATGACAATCCCACACAATTATGAGCATACCAAACATCATTAAAGTATCGAAGTATGAATTTACAAGAATTTAACATAGCGTGATAAGGATACTTCCTGATATTTCTGAATAAAGGAAGGTCCCTCGATTGTTCATGTTTCCGTAATCAGTAACAGTAAAAGTGCAATAACAATATAATAGGGCAGTTTATACCGATTTCATTTATGTCAGCCAGACACACACAAGGTACCACGTCAACCCGTGACGGCTCATTTCAACCCGTGACATTAATAAAATACCTCGTAAACCCGTGACAGAACTTGTCAACCCGTGACGGAACATGCCAATCGTGACATTTGTAATATACCTCGTCAACCCATGACAGAACATGTCAACCCATGACGGAACATGTCAATCTTCGACATTCGTAATGTAACTCGTCAACCCATGATGGAACATGTCAACCCGTGACATTCGCAATATACCTCGTCAACCCGTGACAGAACATGTCAACCCGTGACATTCGCAATATACCTTCAAATTCAATCACAGACACAAGTCATACTTTTAAAGTAAGCTCGTATGTCATACTTACCTTTTGTCTCCCAAAATACTGGTAATTCAAGGGTTATCCTCTTTTCGGTCCTGATGCTTGGGACGACTCCTCATAATTCCAACAATTCAATATTAATTGCCATAAAAGACTCCATCTCAAAATATCCCACAAAATATCAAATTTTCAAGCCCCGCGATCGATAGCTTGAATCCAGCGACTGATCGCAAGGTGTTCAATTTCTCGCCCACAATTACGGCCTCGCGCGACGTTGGTTGTCGCCAAGGTTTGATTTTTAAATGTCTTCGGATCGATCGCGGCACCCCTGCAGATCGATCACACGACCCTGTTCATGCGAAAATCTCCATTTTCTTTGCTCATACCCTTTCCAAAAAACATTGTTAGGATTATTGGGTTTTAATCATTAAAAGCCCAATATTATTATTAATTTTGTTAATGAGAACAAAATTATGGTAAGTTAATTATGAAAGGCAATTAGGCTAAAGAAATCCCACATTGAGTAATTGAGGCACTTATGGTTTGTTTATATTGAGATACAAATCATTAGAGTGTAGTTAAGTAGAAAAGATGGGTGCCCCTCGCGCGCCGTCCGTCCGTCCGCTCGGCTCGTCTCGACTCGCCTCGTCGCGTCGCGCGTGTCGCTGCCGCGAAGGCAGTCCTATCTTTTTACTACTCGGATTTCTGAAATGACTTTTCATATGCCTGACTTCTCATATTCTGCTGAGTATTAAGTTTGAGACTTTTTACCTACCTGCAGAATTGATGTCAGATTTAAGTGTGAGACTTAAATCCGAAATGAATATGATGTTAAGTGTTGAGACTTTTCATCTAACCCACTATGCATTGTCATTTAAGTTGTGGCCTTTGGTAGGCCTGCTGTTGCAGCTATATAAGCTGCTCCAGCCTCATTCTTTATCTCATCCCGAATTTGCATTTGCATATCATATCATCTATTTGAGAGTACTACACACTTTTTAGTGTTCGAGTGAGTCTGTCTGGGTTTCTGCTTCAACCCATACAGAGGTGTTTGGGACGTTGTACCTTGGAACTCTCTTGTCCAGGAGGCCAGAAGTTGTAGGCGGGCAATTTAGAGTTTACGGGCACACGGTTTACTGTGGCCTCGTCCAACAACAAAGTTTCTGCCCAGTTTATTTAAACTGTTTGTTGTAAGTTTTTACTGTTTCGAGCATTTTATAATAACAGAGTATTTGTGATCTTCTTATGCTTTGTCATTTGTTTTAAGATAACAGAATCAACAATCGTAAACTCTAAATTCCTTTTTGTTTGTTTGTTCTGTTTTATCAAAACTCGGCTTTCATATTTACTTAAGATATTGTTCATGAATTTTTCAAAGGTTTAAACGTACTGTTTCAAAACTGCTTTGATATTATTTGTGCTCTCCTATTTGTGTTCTGTTTTAGCTAATGGCTGACCAGTTTACCCAACCACCTGCTGTGAATAATGAGATTCCGGTGATCAAAGCTAGCGGTACTGAGGCCGCAATGCCAATTCTGAGAAGTCCAATGCCGTTTTCTCAATTTGAGAAACCGGAAAAGTTCAAGGGTTCCAACTTTAAACGTTGGCAACAGAAGATGATGTTCTTCCTTACCACCTTGAACTTGACCAGGTTTCTGAAGGAGGAGAAATCGGTGGAGGACAAAGAGGATCCTCAATCTGCTATGATAGTTGAGTCCTGGATGAGTGCCGACTACCTTTGTCGTAACTACATATTGAATTCTCTTGACGATGCACTTTTTAATGTGTATTCCCCCAAGGAGACTGCTAAGAATCTTTGGGATTCGTTAGAGATAAAGTACAAAGTTGACGACGCAGGCGCAAAGAAATTTGTAGCCGGGCGATTCCATCGAATGGTAGATGGCAAGAGCGTTGTTGAGCAATGCGAAGAGCTGCAGCTGATATATCATGAACTTGCTGCCGAAGGTATGGGGCTAAATGATGCTCTCCAAGTGACGATGATGATTGAAAAATTACCGCCATCTTGGAAGGACTTCAAGAGCTACCTAAAGCACAAGCGAAAGATGATGAGTCTAGAGGATCTTATCAGGAGGCTGCGCATCGAGCAAGACAACCTAAAAGTTGACAAGAAATCATTTGGAATGATTTCCAAGGCCAACGTGGTTGAAGTTGGGGACAACTCCCATGGGAATAAGCGCAAACGTACTTTTGAACACAAGGGAGATACTCAGACAAGGAGGTTCACCGGTGACTGTTGTGTGTGTGGTAAGCCTAACCATAAGGCCAAGGACTGCACTCAACGTCAAAACAACTGCACTCAACGTCAAAACAATGACGGTAAGAGGAAGATAGTCCCTTCCAAAGGCAAAGACAAGAGGCCTGCACATGCCCACATTGCTGAGGACAATCTGAGCTCTGACATGGATGACATGCATCTGAGTGCTGTGGTATCAGAGGTGAATCTTGTTGGAGGGAACTCCAAGGAATGGTGGACACTGGGGCTACTCGCCACATTTGCGCCAACAAATGGATGTTTAAGACCTATCAACCGGTGAATGATGAGCACTGCTACATGGGAAATTCAGCAGTCTCAAAAGTTGAAGGCAAAGGGACGGTTGTGCTAAAAATGACTTCCGGAAAAGAGTTGACTCTTACCGAGGTGCTCCACGTGCCAGAGATCCGAAAGAATCTCATCTCCGGAGCAGTGCTGAACAAGAAAGGCTTTCGGCTCGTGTTTGAGTCCGACAAAGTTATTCTGACCAAGGGTGGTATGTTTGTAGGCAAAGGCTACTTGGCCAATAACCTCTTCAAAATGAGTGTAATGACTTTAGCTCCTAAGGCTAAGTCTAGTGTAGATGTTGAGGTTGATGTTAATGCAGCAAATGAGGCTAGCACAAGCAAAAATAATGTAATGACTGTTGCCAATGTGGCTAATAAAACTTTAAAGTTTGATTATTCTTGCTAGTCTTTACATTTGTGGCATGGTAGATTATGACATGTGAATTATAAGTCCTTACAAAGGCTAATGTCTCTTAATCTATTGCCTAAATTTAACATCAATCATAAACAAGTGTGAGACTTGTGTAGATGCCAAATTAACCAAGTCATCATTCCACTCAATTGAGCGAAGCACCGAACCGTTAAACTTGATTCATACGGATGTATGCGATCTAAAGTATGTACAATCTAGAGGCGGTAAAAATTATTTCATAACATTTATCGATGATTGTACAAGATATTGTTATGTCTACTTAATGAGAAGTAAAGACGAAGCAATTGATATGTTCATTCACTATAAGAATGAAGTTGAGAATCAACTTGATAAAAAGATTAAAATTCTTCGAAGTGATCGATGCAGTGAATATGAGTCACCATTTGCACAAATATGTGCTGAGAGTGGCATTATTCATCAAACCACTGCGCCTTATTCTCCCGAGCAAAATGGTATTGCTGAAAGGAAGAATATAACGCTTAAGGAAATGATGAATGCAATGCTTATAAGTTCCGACTTACCTAGGAATTTGTGGGGAGAAGCTCTGCTTTCCGCCAACTATGTGCTAAACAGAGTACCACATAAAAAGTTGGATAAAACGCCTTATGAATTGTGGAAAGGTCGTGCACCTAGTTACAAGTTTTTAAGGGTTTGGGGCTGTCTAGCAAAGGTACCAATTCCTCCTCCTAAACGGACTAGGATAGGACCTAAGACAGTAGATTGTGTATTTATCGGATATGCGCAAGATAGTAGTGCCTATCGTTTTCTGGTGCATAAATCAGATAATGCAGAAATGCATGTAAATACTATCATTGAGGCTAGGGATGCTTCGTTCTTTGAGGAAATCTTTCCCCACAAAACTCCGACAATGCCTGAAACCAATGTTGAGAGAAAATGTGGGGGATAGAGAATCTCAAGAGAATGTAGAATCGCCTAGACGAAGCAAAAGAGCGAGAAAAGAGAAATCTTTTGGCTCGGATTTTCTAACATATCTGTTGGAAAAAGATCCGACTACTTTCAAAGAAGCAATGTCTTCACAAGACTCTGATCTTTGGAAAGAAGCGGTGAACAGTGAGATAGAATCTATCTTACATAATCATACTTGGGAACTAGTGGATCTTCCTGCAGGTTGTAAACCACTAGGCCACAAGTGGATCTTCAAGAGGAAGATGAAAGTTGATGGTACTGTAGATAAGTACAAGGCTAGACTTGTAGTAAAAGGCTACAGACAAACCGAAGGTGTTGATTATTTCGACACATACGCTCCTGTATCCCGGAAAACGTCTATAAGGTTAATAATTGCATTTGCTGCATTATATAACTTAGAGATCCATCAAATGGATGTTAAAACGGCTTTTCTAAATGGAGAGTTAGAAGAGGAGGTTTACATGGAACAACCTGAAGGGTTTGTAGTTCCAGGTAAAGAAACGAAGGTGTGTAAACTTGTGAAATCCTTGAATGGATTAAAACAAGCACCTAAACAATGGCACGAAAAATTTGATAGCGTCATGCTTTCAAATGGGTTTAAAACAAACCAATGCGATAAGTGTGTCTACGTGAAAGGAGACAATACTAACTATTTGATAGTATGTCTATACGTTGATGACATGATAATTGTTGGTAATAACGATAACATCAAAATTACCAAGAAAATGTTGTCACGAAATTTTGAGATGAAAGACCTTGGTCTTGCAGATGTGATTCTTGGAATGAAGATCACCAAACATGCAGATGGATATTTTCTCTCCCAGGGTCATTATGTCGAGAAGATACTTGACAAGTTTGACAAGGGAAATAATACAATCGCTAGAACACCTATGGAAGTGGTGTCAAATCTTTGCAAGAATCGCGGAGAAGGTGTGCAACAACTTGAGTACTCTAGAGTCATAGGCAGTCTAATGTACCTCATGGATTGCACTAGACCTGATATAGCTAATTCTGTCAATACATTGAGCAGATATACGAGTAATCCCAGTTATGAGCACTGGAAGGCAGTAGTTCGAGTTCTTAGATATCTAAGATATACTTCTAACTACGGACTACATTATACGAGATACCCAGCAGTAATTGAAGGGTATTCAGATGCGAATTGGATATCGGACTCCAAAAATATAAAATCTACGAGTGGATATATATTTATAATTGGCGGTGCTGCTATTTCATGGAAATCATGCAAACAGACATGCATTGCTAGATCAACTATGGAATCTGAGTTCATAGCTTTAGATCTTACGGCAGAAGAAGCTGATTGGCTTCGGAGTTTCTTGGAGGATATTCCAATGTGGTCAAAACCAATGACACCCATTAGTTTGCACTGTGATAGTCAGTCAGCTATGGGAAGAGCACATAACAATGTGTATAATGGGAAATCACGACACATTCGTCGGAGACATAAATCCGTGATAAATTTACTAAAAACCGGTGTCATTTCTTTAGATTATGTGAAGTCTAAAGAAAACATTGCTGACCCATTTACGAAAGGTCTGACAAGAGACCGAGTAGAGATTTCATCGAGGGGAATGGGGTTGAAGCCCATGAAATTGATTTCCAACCATGATGGCAACCCAACCTGAATTGTAAAATCCAATTTGCAGGTTCAATGGGAAAACCGAATTGTGGGGGGAATCGAACAAAGCACTCGGGAAATTGAGTTCCTTACCTATTCCTGTGATGAAAGAGTGATAGACCTGTACTTTGGGAAGGCTGAGCTCATGCTCTTAATGATTCTTCTATCTTGAGATGATAAAGTGGGGTATTACAGGATACTCTTTAGGAGAAATCTCATATGTCGAATGTGAAGGGGCCGCTTCTATGAGATGACCTGAGGGCTAACTCTCTAGAGCATTCGATGAAACATCCAAGGCAGTCCAGGGCCAAAATGGACAACAACGAAAGAACCAATAATAGTGTGGAGATGAAGCTGTGTGAGTATTGTTGTCTTGTTATACATAAAACGTCGAACAGTTCAAGGCATCGCGTCCACTGGTTGACAAGTATATCCGATGATACTTTACTAAGGAAGGTTCAAGGTTAATCACCACATATCCTGATGCAGTGGATTCTCAAAGTACTCTCAAATCTTCATCTAGGTGCATTGTGTAATTTTTTCGCCATATTGCATTCATGTGGGGGATTGTTAGGATTATTGGGTTTTAATCATTAAAAGCCCAATATTATTATTAATTTTGTT
The DNA here is from genome assembly GCA_907163345.1 of Haberlea rhodopensis. NCBI lineage: Eukaryota > Viridiplantae > Streptophyta > Magnoliopsida > Lamiales > Gesneriaceae > Haberlea > Haberlea rhodopensis. Next base: position 1,375,693 of record CAJQUN010000044.1, on the reverse strand, counting down.
AATGAGAACAAAATTATGGTAAGTTAATTATGAAAGGCAATTAGGCTAAAGAAATCCTACATTGAGTAATTGAGGCACTTATGGTTTGTTTATATTGAGATACAAATCATTAGAGTGTAGTTAAGTAGAAAAGATGGGTGCCCCTCGCGCGCCGTCCGTCCGTCCGCTCGGCTCGGCTTGTCTCGACTCGCGTGTCGCTGCCGCGAAGGCAGTCCTATCTTTTTACTACTCGGATTTCTGAAATGACTTTTCATATGCCTGACTTTTCATATTCTGCTGAGTATTAAGTTTGAGACTTTTTACCTACCTGCAGAATTGATGTCAGATTTAAGTGTGAGACTTAAATCCGAAATGAATATGATGTTAAGTGTTGAGACTTTTCATCTAACCCACTATGCATTGTCATTTAAGTTGTGGCCTTTGGTAGGCCTGCTGTTGCAGCTATATAAGCTGCTCCAGCCTCATTCTTTATCTCATCCCGAATTTGCATTTGCATATCATATCATCTATTTGAGAGTACTACACATTTTTTAGTGTTCGAGTGAGTCTGTCTGGGTTTCTGCTTCAACCCATACAGAGGTGTTTGGGACGTTGTACCTTGGAACTCTCTTGTCCAGGAGGCCAGAAGTTATAGGCGGGCAATTTAGAGCTTACGGGCACACGGTTTACTGTGGCCTCGTCCAACAACAAAGTTTCTGCCAAGTTTATTTAAACTGTTTGTTGTAAGTTTTTACTGTTTCGAGCATTTTATAATAACAGAGTATTTGTGATCTTCTTATGCTTTGTCTATTTGTTTTAAGATAACAGAACCAACACATCACACCAAACCTCTTACTCCTTCCTCAACCACAACACTTCAAAAATACTCCAAAACACAATAATATCTTCTAATTACCATACTACAACAACAAACTCATTCCTACCACAATTTAAGAAACTACCATCTCAATCAAATCTAACAAAATAAATTTTAGATTTATAACATCATATCTTTATCCCCTTACACTTCAATTCTTCAAATTTTTAAACCAGACAAGACAATGTAAAACAACTCCAAGAGATTTTGAAGAAGAGATGAACAAAAGTTTTGGGGAAGGAAGTTAGGATTTAGTATGTGTTATGGTGTAGTGTGTGAAGGAGTGTGATAAATGAATTATATGTCATGATTTACTTACTTATGCCATAACAATCCATTAATATCCCAATACCTCATTTCTCAAAACCATTAATATATCAACATATTAATTCATCCCCTAATTCATATCATCTTCAACAATTTCATTCATTTCAAAATTATCTACCCTGTGAGTTCATGTTTCACATCGTAATATCAACTCATACTTGGACAACATAATTCGGTAATTATTTCATAATTACTAATTTCGAATCATAACACATATAATTATTTACGAGTATCACACTTTTAGCTATTGCAGCTCATTATGATTGATATTTACATTAATGTGATGTCAATAATGCATTCTTACACGGGGATCTAGATGAGGAAGTATACATGACCCCACCGACTGGATATTGTAAACTAGACTACACAAAAGTATGCAAGTTAATCAAGAGCATATATGGTCTTAAACAAGCATTGCGACAATGGTTTCAAAAGTTTATGGTTTGTCTACTTCAATATGGTTTCTCCCAATCAAAATCGGATTATTCGTTATTAATTTATCAAAACAAACTCATTTTACTGTTTTATTGGTTTATGTAGATGATATCATTATACCAGGCAATATCATGATGAAATTGAAAAGATAAAAGAGACATTTAGATGCTAAGTTCACTATTAAAAAATTTGGAAATCTAAAATATATCTTAGGTTTAGAAGTGGCTAGAGCAAAGGATGGTATTAGCTTATGTCAACGAAAATATGCCCTATATATTTTAACTAATGTAGGATATCTTGGTTGCAAGCCTTCATCAACACCTATGGAATCAAACCTTAAGCTCATCTCCACAGAAACAGATTTACTACCAGATCCAACGTCATACAAGAAACTTGTTGGTAGATTATTATATATAACAATAACTCGTCCAGATTTATCTTATAGTATTCAATCTCTTAGTCAATTTTTGTCTAAACCCACTGAGTCTCATTCAGCTGCAGCCTATAGAATCTTGCGGTTTCTTAAATCAACTCCAAGTCAAGGAATATTTTTGTCAAAATCTTCGGACTTACAGATCAAGGCCTATAGTGACAATGATTTGGCAGGTTGCCTTGATACAAGACGCAGTGTAACATGCTATGCTATTTTTCTTGGCGACTCTTTGGTATATTGGAAGTCAAAGAATCAACCAACTGTGAGTCGATCATCCGCAGAAGCTGAATACAGAGCATTGTCCTCAACAACTTGTGAATTCAATGGCTTCTCTATCTTCTACAAGATTTCAAAATCACACACAACCATCCTGCATTGATTTACACCGATAGTAAATCGGCTTGTTCGATAGCTAATAATCCCGTGTTTAATGAAAGAACAAAGCACATGCAAATAGATTGTCACCTCATATGAGAAAGGTCCTGGAGGCTTGATCAAAATCTTACATCTTCCAGCAATGGAACAAGTCGCTGACATCTTTACAAAACCATTGGGAATTTTCAATTGTTCCGTTCATTTACTGCCAAGATGAACATGAAAAATCTATATTCGTCGTGTGGGGTGCTGTGAAGATAACAATCTAAATCCAAAGTCACATTCAAAATTAGTTTCAAATTAAAATTAAAATTAATTTTTAATTAGTTTGTTAGTTTTAGTTAGTTACAAATTAGTCATTTAACCATTAGTCATCAATGTACATGTGAGTATAAATAATACTCATCACTTGTATATTACTTCACTGTTCTCTCTTCATTTTTAATCAATAAAGATTGTATTCTGCATGAACGATCAAGTTCTTCTTCGATAGAAATTGAATTATACTTCTTCAATGATGAATTCAAGAAGTTAACAAATTTAGTCCCCTAAGTTGGTGTATTTTGGATTTTGGTCTTCTAACTCATCAAAGTTGGTTCTTAGTGTATTAACTTTACTTTTTTGCTTTTGTTTTTGTTTTTGGTAATATTTCATAGGAATGTTGATATGGCGCCAAATACGCCAGTAATGTTTGACTCATGTCAACAATATCCAATACAATATTCGATGCCATATCAGTATTCTGACAAAATACGACTTAATATCAAATCAAAGTGAAATTACTGTACAAAGACCCAACTTTGATAAGAGTTAATACTTGCACATTTGTGATGATATGATATGATCTTCTATATCGTCTCGTATAACAGTTGGAGTGACCTCTAGCAGAACAAGATCTTTTCAAGCCTTCCTAGATTCTATCCATGGTGGATCCGTTTCATGGACCCAAGAGTCCTTTGTCGAACTATCACGGGCATGTGAAAAGGTTATTTTGATGTTGTCATCAAAGACAGCGTTATTGAATACAACTTGATCATTAATATGACATACCCATCATAAATATACATACATACCCTACGTGCTAATAATTAAACGTACACACACGGTTGAGAGATGATTGCAATAACACTATAATTCAACTTTAAGTTCAATTCTCATTGGGCATTATTGATACATGTGAAGACATCTTTTAAATAATTAATTACAAATACATGTGAATGCAAATTTTACTTTAACAGCGACCTCATAATGGAGAATGGCCTCCTACTTTCTGAGGTAAATTTAATCATTTCACATAATTATTATACCAAATTCCTGCAACCCTTAATGATGGGATTTACATTATTGTTGTGATCTGCATTTCCACCCTACACGTGACCCCTACATCATCTATCTCCTCTCTTTTATTTAATCACAGTACAGTACGTATAGTAAATATGTACGAAACTATCATATATTTTGTAACCTTTACATATTAACAAAATCGACAAAAAACCAATATATTTTCTTAAACTCGACATAAAACACTCATCTGTTTTATAAAAAAGGAAAAAATCATCTCTTTTTTAAAAACCTTCTCCATTTGTTAAATAAAATATGCAAAAATACCCCTATATTCTCTTAAATCCTGCACAAAACACTATCGATTGTCCAATATGCTCTCCAATTTTTCTTCATCTACATTATTTTTTATTTTATGTAATGATTTCTTCTTTCAGTTCTAGAAAAACAATATTCAGAATTTTAAAGTGGATAATTTTTAAGGTGTTTGTTTAAAATAGATTATAAATGATATTCTGAATTTTTCTTTTTAATGTATGCATGCTTATTGACCAATTCAAATTCTTTTTTTTTCTCTTTTTTTTTTCAAGTTTTGGATATATTGAGTAAACAACAATTGCATATATAAAAATATTCATTTTTTAAAAGAAAATCATAAAATATGTTTTCACAATAATTAACATGTCTATAAACAAAAGAAGTTATATATAAACATATATAGTATGTATGAACGTTATGAACATGTTTTCATAAAACTTGCATATAGTTTTAATGAGATTAAATAAAATCTATTTATTTGTAAAATTAAGAAGGTTTTGTGCAGGATTTTAGAAAATAAATGGTTTTATTTCCTATTTTGCACACATGAGGTTTCATGCAAGGTTTCAAAAAATAGAAGGGTTTTTTCTGTGCTTTTTGTATAACACATGGAGTTTCATGTCGAGTTTAAGAAAACATAAGGTTTTTATTTTTGCCTATTTTGTTAACTCAGTGGGGTACATATTTACTATAACACAGATGATTTTTATACAATTTACTCCTATAATTAAATTTAAATTAAACTACAATTAAAATATAAAAAAATTTCAGTGTATACAATATATGTACACACACATATATATATATTCTAACATTAGCCTAAATTTTATCAGGGACATGTTGTTTGTTATCGACTCCAGGGCTCTACGAATGGGGTAATTGATTTAAGCATTAGGGCATTGGCTTATGCTAGAAAAAAATCAACCCTACGAAGGATTTCTTTGATACTGACGTGACGTGAGGACTCGTGTTAGATCCAATTATCCAAAATTTTGGATATTCGAGATTTATATATTTTTGTGGGGTTTTGCCTTCGTGCTAGCATCAAAATTTCCTCTGTCAAACTTGAACGAGCAGAGGCTCTGCCCAATGTTAACTCTAGAACCATTGGCGTATCTATCATATGGCAAAGGCGGGAATTTGCCCTGCAGGAAGTTTTGAAAATGATCTTAAACATTGTTTATGGGTTCTTTTCAATTTTGTATTGAATTTTTAAAAAAATAAAAATATTATATTAATAATTTAGAAGCTTTTGCCCAATCATTTTTCAAAATTCTGGTTACACCACTTTCTGGAACTTCATAATGTATTATCTCATGTAAATTATTTGTTAATTTTTTTATAAATATATTTCACATTTATTTGATATAACCCAAATCCATATCTTCAAAAAAACATGATATTTATAAAAGGATGAGTATTTATATTGCATGGATATCGATACGAGGATAAGAATATGACCTCATATGAATATGGAAAATATAATTTCAAAAAATAAAAAAAATTCAATAATATTAGTCATCTCTCTAGGTTTCTCTATGAGATTGGGGTGAAGTTCCTCGGTTTTAGCTGCATTTTGGAAAAATTTCTCTGGTAATATGTTGTTCCTCCTTCTCTGCGAGGTAACTCCGTTTCCCTTGTAGCCGATCATGTTATGGTACTCACATTTCAATATTTATTTAAGTCTGTAAAAATATCAGTATATGTCTATCAAATATTTATTAGACATTATTTGACGTAATCAATACTGATATGTGATCATTGTAAGAATAGCACATCACATTTCATTAGTTTGATGTTATCCACAGGATATTGTCCTCGGCGACATTATCACTATTGATATTGAATATTCCCTGTCATTCATAGTTGATTTTGATAAAGAAAATGGCTCAAGTCTTGTGGTTGTGGATGGAAGCAGAAGGCTTGAAGAGGATTTGCACGAAGAACCAAAGCTGGTGCTCGATCAATAAATATAACTGATAAATGGGAATGGCGGTTTCTAGCCGTTATGGTGGTTATATAGCATTGTAACTTTGATACTCATTGTAATCAGTATAAATAGTTTAGGCGATGGTTAATTCAATCTTGTACTTCCAGTCTACAAATCAATAAGAGTTCCATGTTCTTCGGATTTTTTTTGCTGTTGCGAGATCAATTCCAATTGTTCATTGCTATAGAATTCAAATCATTTTACACTTTAATTCTTCAATGTGAATTCGAAGCATCAATAAAAGATGGGAAAATTGCGGGTCGGTACCGTTTTCTGAAACTTAGTTCATCATAGTCTAGTCAAAAAACATTAGTTCATCTAGGTCAATTCTTGGTTGAAATGACAACAATAATCCCATGTGGTCCATATGGTCCAAGTGGTCCACGCAGTCCAACCAACCTTTAATAAAATTGCATTCTTAAACCTAAGAAAATGTTTAAAGAACAAATATGCATCTATATATTATTCATCATCGTATTTATAGCATTATATAAGCATGAGATCCTTCAGTTTCTGTCATATCGGGATGAACCCAAGAGCATACTTTTGCAAATGACTCAAAGTTCATATAACATTCGTCTAATTATATTTCAAAACCCGATTTGAAGATCATGTTAAAAATAAATAACAAGTTCATCATGCTTCCGTATTACAATAAAATTTTAACAAACTGAAATATACTATTTTGACCATAACGACACCGGATGAAGTGGGTTGCAACGCCACTAGTAAAAAATTACTGCCCCCAGACTGTTTTACGATTGACTCCTCACCATCCAACATCAGCCCCTTGGGCGATGTTAGTCTGCAAGTTATCCGATTCCTTCAGCACAACCCTAATTCGCTTCATACCTTAGGGCGTAAGGGATAATCAATATATAAGAAAGATTTAAAGAAATTTGGGAGATAGATCGGTAACATCCTTTATTTTATTCTGAAAATACTTATAATATCTATTACATTAAAACGTCTCATTTTGGGAGGAGACAGACTTGTTTAGCCTCTCATATAGATGAAGCTTGACTCAAGAACACATAAACTGAAATACAGAACAATATTACAAATTGTTACAAAAGAAAGAAAGAAAGAAAATATTACCAAGCTAAGAAAGTGAAAAGATTACAAAGCTTGGAGACTCTAATTTTTATTCTCGAAAAACTATGGAGAATTTTCGATGTCCTTAGCTTTCTGAATGGGTGCCCTTATATAGGCATGAATCCGAACTTCAACTTCGGATTCCAAATCTTAATAATTGTTGAGTGCGCCTGTGAGTGTGCCTTAACTTTCACGTGGTCTGGCATTTTTGTCTGGTTATGCCAACTTTTCTCGTGAGTGATCCATTATTTTTGTCCGAGTTAGTTGAACAGTTACCGCGCTAGTTTTAATGGTCCACGCATTTTCCTTTGTCGGGGAATCTTTATATTATTGGTTTTTGTGGTCCCCAAGCTTTAGAAAAAACGAGCTATATTGTCAGCATGTCTTTTGTCTTTTCCTGCCTCTGATCTGTCGGGTTTGGATCGGTATCATTTCCCAAACTCTGGTTCTTTCTGCTCCGGGCATGCTTGCCAAATTCGATCTATTCATCGGCCAATGTGTGCCATGTTGCAAAATTTCTGGTAAGTTTCTTTTCCCGCCGGAATCTTGTTTTCCCAAAGAATTTTCCTCTTTGTTTCAAAGGCTTCTTCGGCAAATCTCGTTGATGTTCCTGTCATGGAATTAGCATGAAGGTACCATTGGCTGAATTGTGAAAGAACTTAAATGAGTATTTGACTTTGTCCATTTTCATTAGACAAACCCAAAGACCCCATGCACGCCTGGTTGAAACTTCATCTTCAGTGATAGTTCCAGCCATGTGATGACCAGGGATTATAGGTGTTAATCCCGGAGTATTAATAATCCCTAAAGTGGTTTTACGTGGCGATTTGGGATTTAAGAGAGGTGTTGGGCCTTCTGGGCTCGTTTATTTGGGCAGTTGGGATCGTTGGATCCAGAGGTTGAGATTGTATTCACATTACGGTGTAAAACCTAAGAGTTGGGTTTTTGATGTGTCTCGGAATCTCGGGTGCTATGTGAGCACCGGTAGGGGATTTTGGAGTTAGAGAGAGAGTTTTTGAAAACAGATGAGTTTTAAGGAATCACGATGTATTTGTGGGGCTATTAATTTTTCGGGGTATTTTTGCTATAAATACCAAATGAACCCGAGATTTTAAAATCAAAAATCATTTAAGCCCCAAATTTCTTCTCCCTCTCCCGAACGCGATTCCCGTCTGCTACAGCACCCCCGCCGCTTCAAGCGGTGCGCCCGCCGCCGTCCGGCCGCCGATCGGCGCGTCCGACCTACCCACGGCGTCGTCTCGGCGAGGCGCTTCTTTCCCCTCCGGCAATTGAAGATTTCGTCGCGTTTTGGAGTCGAATTTGGCTGGAATGCGTCGATCCCCAATAGTTAGGGTTCATCGGATTTCGTCCGATTTTGCTTCCGATTTTCGTTGGGTAACCTCTCTAACCCCTTGTTCGTCTTTTTCATGTATTTCCATGCCTTTATTGTTTCGAATTTCCCCAATTTCGTAGGGTTTAATTTTCGAATTATTGGGGGTTTTTGGCAAAGGTGATGATTCTTGTCATTGATGGTTTAATTCACATCTTAGGTGTATTATGATGCTTAAGTGGGATCGAATTAAGATGTTATGGTTCGAATTTGAAGAATTGTTAGGGTTCGAATTTAAGGGCTTGTTTGGGTTCGAATTTAATGGTTTTGAGTTCGAAAATTTGGGGGTTTTTGTCAAGGGATGTTGATTCTTGCTTGAATAGCTTAATTGGCATTTTAGATAAATTATGGTATTTTATTGGGTTCGAAATTGTGAGATTAAGGTTCGATTTTTGTAGGGCATTCTTGAACAAATTTCGATTGTCTCATTTATTTCCTTCCCTGCATGTACCCTGCCCCGGGTCTTTTAAGAGGATAATTGTCGTGTATTGACAATGTTGTGAGGGATATGGGTGTGCTTGAGCATAGGTTACATGTTCGTAAATAATTGTGAATTATTTATCGTGTTAGCACATCATTCCTCGGGGCATGGAACTCGAGCAAGGCTTGGCTCGGACTTCGGAGATTTAAGGTACGTGCGACGTACGAGCATTACTATATATATGTGAAATGCATAAGGTATTTTTGATTGCATTGAATGTTTTGCGTATGGTTATACATATATGTTGATATAGCCAAGGAATGACCCAAATCTTGATATCGCCGCTTGTAGCGTGCGTGACATTAGAGTAGGATGACTCTTACATGATATAAGGGGTACTGGGTTTATATGACTATATTATGAGACATTTGAGATGTCTAGGTTTGTAGAATCATGCATTCTTCGTAAGACATTTGAGATGTCTAGGTTCGTAGAATCATGTATTCATTATGAGACATTTGAGAGGTCTAGGTTCATAGACTCATGTTTTCATTATAAGACATATGAGATGTCTAAGTATAATGGAAAGCAAGGTTATGAAATCAATATTAGATATTGATATATCTATTTTTGCATATATATGAACTTGGAATCATTCATTCTTGATATTTGAGAATCAGGCATGCGATGTGTAAATCAATGTGTTGATTTACTGATTTATGAGATTTGATGAGTTTGATGTTGTGAGAACAGGGACAGTACACGGAATCCCGGATGAGGATGTTGCCATCCAGGGAGTATCATTTAAATTCATTAGTATTTACTTGTGTTGTAAATTATGAATTTCATTATTATGATTATGGGATTTTGTGTATTGGTATGCTCACCCCGTCGGGGGCTGTCTCTGTTGGGACAGGTGGACAGGTACATCGATGGCTATGGAGCTGAGCTCGAGCTGTTGATTTGAGGTACTCCCAAGATCGTGGTACCAGGGCTTGATGGAGCACGGTATCGTATAGAGTACCTATATATACACCTGAGGATTTATACATATTCATGATGCTCGCATGTGAGCACAATTATACTTGTATATGGATTGTATATAAAGGCATGAGCCTTTCTCTCTTTCATTTAAGGTTGCATGCAATTAGGTTGAATTGCTAGAATGATATGAGAGTCATTGGTGTATTATGTGGGTGTTGGAACCCACTTTTGTTGACATATGTGTGGTGTCTTCCCTGGCTGGGAATCTACTTGTATTACTGCTTTCTGTTGAGTATTATGTGTTCCCTGGCCGGGAATTTTGTTATGTGTTGTACTCTTTTTTTTGGGATAGCTCTATTTATGGGGAGACTCTGCCCAAATTTTTATAGAAGTTTACAATGTTAAAAGTGGCACCAAGGGGTTGGTAAAGGGCAAACATATGAGTCTTTCATTGACAGGCAATGATTAAGTATCATCAGAGCTTCCCGATTGACATTTTATAGAAAGCATGTACCACACATAGTGGTTAATACACTAATCAAGGTTTAAGGGCTTGGGGTCCTTACATTAGTGGTATCAGAGCAGTGGTTGCTCATTGGGGCTGTTAAGGGCCTAGGAAGTTATTGATAGCACATATTTATGCATGATGGCATTAATGTTGTATAACATAACAAATTGTTTATGTGCTCTTATGATATGAAAAGTGGTATTGCTAACCATTGTGGTTGCAGGAATCGTGTGGAACACGATAGGATGGCATTAATAGCGATGTCTAACACTCTATATGCTACGTGCCAAGGAACCTGATTTTGGAAGAAAATCAGGAGAAGAAATATATGATGTATTGTCTGAGGACAGACTGGGTAGACAACCGACAGTGGAATACTTCGGTATGGTCTCAATTTTTATTGAAGACGCCATATGATTGGGTAAGATACCCATGTGGTAAGATGCCACACGATGATTATATTATGGTAAGATGTCACATAACAGGGTAAGATGCCCATATGGTAAGAGACCATACAATGTTATTATGTGGTAAGACGCCACAGGGTAAGATGCCCACATGGTAAGAGGCCATGCGATGTTATTGTGGTAAGATGCCCCACATGGTAAGAGGCCATGCGATGTTATTGTGGTAAGACGCCACGGGGTAAGATGCCCCACATGGTAAGAGGCCATGCGATGTTATTGTGGTAAGATGCCACGGGGTAAGATGCCCCACATGGTAAGTAGCCATGCGATATTATGCCACGGGGTAAGGTGCCCCATATGGTAAGAGGCCATACGATATTATTATGTGGATTTACGATGACTCATTCTTTTATGATGATTGACGATGATTTTACATATGCACGGGCATCCCAAGGGCAACATGTATTATGTGGTTAGTCATGTAACACAAGGTAAATCAAGGTATGCATAAGATAGTGCATTATGATATGATACATGTTGATACGCATCGTTTTGCATATGTATATTGTGAAATATAAAGTGAGGATTTCAATGCTTACACTAAGGTCCATATGAAGCGAGGAAGGATTCCGCTTATATGGAGTAGTGAGAAGCATTGAAATGCATTGATATTTCACGAGTCCAGGTTATCCTAGTGAGGATTTCAATGCTTGCGCTAAGGTCCATATGAAGCGAGGAAGGATTCCGCTTATATGGAGTAGTGAGAAGCATTGAAATACACTACTGATAAGTGACTCGATTCGAGGTTTATTTATAGCGATGGTTCATTCCGCTATATCTATTGGCGATGGTTCATTCCGCCAGGTGTATTTATAGCGACGGTTCATTCCGCTATATTTATTGGCGATGGTTCATTCCGCCAGGTGTATTTATAGCGACGGTTCATTCCGCTATATTTATTGGCGATGGTTCATTCCGCCAGGTGTATTTATAGCGACGGTTCATTCCGCTATATTTATTGGCGATGGTTCATTCCGCCAGGTGTATTTATAGCGATGGTTCATTCCGCTATATCTATTGGCGATGGTTCATTCCGCCAGGTGTATTGATAGCGATGCCTCTTTCCGCTACTAGGTGGACGATGATTCATGCTCAGGGTATAGCGAGGTTTCATGCCACTTATTATCTGACGAGGTGTCATACCGTCGATTCTATAGCGAGGGATCTTGCCGCTATGTACTCAGCACAGGATTTTTGCCGCCTTCGAGCGATGGGTGCTGATTACGCACTATTATTGAGCGACGGAGACAGGTATGACGCTATATCACTAGCGATGAGGTATGAGATATTGCTATTTTATTAGCTTTATTGTAGCTGGCATGCATTGATATACATGTTTTATTATGCCTATTTTACTAGCATGATAGTGGATGACATACGCTGATGTACATGTATCGTCACTAGTGGGCAATGTTTTAGATGCCATGAGTTGGCATGTGTCGTCACGGGATGACGATGACGATGGTGTAGGAGATGTCTTATTAGACATGCATCATCGTTACGATGATCGATGCGTTGAGTATACGTATTCTGTGGTATGCCTTGGGTGCCAGTACCGAGCACAAGGTGGTGTGTGCGACACCGATTGACGTGACCCTTATACCGAGCGGGTTGCTCGAGGAATGGATGGATGCGCTGTACATGTGATTGTACCGCAGCTTACGATTGGGGGATCATTTTACGAGTGGTGATACCCTTGAGGTATGCTCGTTGGAATGGCTTTTGGCCATGTGATTTGACGACAGGAGTAATCATGGAGGAAAGTACTCGCTTTCTGTCGATGTGACATGTGGTGGACATGGTCACACCACCCTTGAGGGTGTAGGATGGGTCCTAAGGGAGTAGGATCAGGTTATGTTAAGTACATAGGGACATTGGAGTGTCCAGGGTGTATCGGCATTGAGGAATGTTGGATAAAGACCCACTACTCTATTGAGTTTTCTTCCCATAGTATGTTATACCATGTGGAAACGTCCGTCTTGTTAGTAGGTTTGAGGTAAAACCTAAAGAGGCAGAGACTAGGTTGTCTGCCGCGTGTGTGTAGTACCATGATGGGCTTGCTAGAGCCGTTACACTGCTCGTTGGAACCAAGTTTGGCAAATCGTAAGGTGATACGATGTGGATTGTGGTGGACTCTAGTAGTCACCATGTCATTGAGGTTAAGGTTGTTCATGCCTCGCTGAAACGTGTATACGTTTATGTTTAATCTTGGAGACTTGTCTGGGACAGCTCAGGATGTTGGAGTACCAACAAGAGAGTCATCAGGTTGTTATTGACTCAATCTAAAGGAACCCGTGTATTGGGATACAATGGGTGTTATTGTATCCAGTTTTTTCCGAACGATGGTTCGAGACTTGTGGATCTCGAGTTCGATGGCACTTCCCTTGCGAGGAAGGAGGTAGTATTATACCTATTTGGGAATCTTTGAAAGATTCGGTAAGTTGGTACAAGTGGTGTTGATTTTGGGAATCACACCGTGTATTGTTAATCGTCGATTTTCATCCTCCACTGAGTAAGGAATGACTCAGAATTGACGGTTGTGTTTGGGGCTTAGGGATATGTGGTAGATACCCGAGCCGAGTGCATTGAGTATGCATGCGATATCAGTGCTTAGGCAGGTATACCGGTGAGTATACGGATGCCAGTTATTGATTTCCTCTCTGTTAAGCATAGAGTTATGCTATTTTTGGATGGTTAAATCTCTGATGAGATATGGAACACCTTGAGATTGGGAATCTCCATGGCACGATGATTATGAGGAATGATCGTGAAGTTAGTTGACTCCCTTGAAGAGGGATTTTCTTGCGAGGGTTAAGGTACTTCCCTTGTTGGTGTTTTCCTTCGAGTTATGCGACAACCTTCCCAAGTTTGGATTGTTAAATCCGAGGATTTTCAAGGGATGGCAGGATTTCGGATTGGTTGAGTGTCGCTGACGACACAAGCGTTGAGGATGCAATGGGTTTATTGCATGCCCTTAAGAATTTAAACTCTGCGGAGTCTCGGTTGTTATTTATGATCAGGACGTGATTCTTGGAACATCCGTAAGTGGACATCTTGCGAGATGTCTTTCGTTTTAAATTTGTGGCCATGAGTTGCCCAAATTAAGTTGCAATGAGGCGACTACTCCTTCGATGAAGGAAGTTTGAAAGTGGAAACCAGGTTTGATATGTGTACACCGTGGTTGTACTAGTGTTTCCCTCGTAACGATGTATGTTAGACATCGTAAGTCATAGTAAAATATCATTGGATGATATCTACGATAGAATCAAGAGCGATTCGAATCCTTGCAGTTTCAGTTGACTAACTGCTTTTGGACTGTTAGCGTTGAGTTGTGCTGACGCTCTTTGACGTTATGATGGATTTGGAAGTCTATTCCACTCCAGAGTTTGACACGAGGTCAACGTTCTTACGGTTGAGGTGTCATTCAGGACGTGTTCGTACTGTTGTATTAGATCGAAGGAGGACTGTCCGATCTACAGTCGTAAGTATTGGTTGATTTGCAGTCATGAGAGGCTGACTTTTGGGATGACCCGCATCGAGGTACGTTTTACCTCTTGGGTGTTATGTTGGTTTTGGTATGTCGCTCTGTTTCAGAGTTAGATGAGAGGTAAGTATCCTCGCGTTTATTAATACGATTCTGATATGGTCAGGAATCGAGGTTATGGCTTCATGTTGTTGTGCAGCCTGGGTGTTACGTGATACACCAGTGCTAATTTCGAGGACGAAATTCTTTTAGTGGGGGATATTGTGATGACCAGGGATTATAGGTGTTAATCCCGGAGTATTAATAATCCCTAAAGTGGTTTTACGTGGCGATTTGGGATTTAAGAGAGGTGTTGGGCCTTCTGGGCTCGTTTATTTGGGCAGTTGGGATCGTTGGATCCAGAGGTTGAGATTGTATTCACATTACGGTGTAAAACCTAAGAGTTGGGTTTTTGATGTGTCTCGGAATCTCGGGTGCTATGTGAGCACCGGTAGGGGATTTTGGAGTTAGAGAGAGAGTTTTTGAAAACAGATGATTTTTAAGGAATCACGATGTATTTGTGGGGCTATTAATTTTTCGGGGTATTTTTGCTATAAATACCAAATGAACCCGAGATTTTAAAATCAAAAATCATTTAAGCCCCAAATTTCTTCTCCCTCTCCCGAACGCGATTCCCGTCTGCTACAGCACCCCCGCCGCTTCAAGCGGTGCGCCCGCCGCCGTCCGGCCGCCGATCGGCGCGTCCGACCTACCCACGGCGTCGTCTCGGCGAGGCGCTTCTTTCCCCTCCGGCAATTGAAGATTTCGTCGCGTTTTGGAGTCGAATTTGGCTGGAATGCGTCGATCCCCAATAGTTAGGGTTCATCGGATTTCGTCCGATTTTGCTTCCGATTTTCGTTGGGTAACCTCTCTAACCCCTTGTTCGTCTTTTTCATGTATTTCCATGCCTTTATTGTTTCGAATTTCCCCAATTTCGTAGGGTTTAATTTTCGAATTATTGGGGGTTTTTGGCAAAGGTGATGATTCTTGTCATTGATGGTTTAATTCACATCTTAGGTGTATTATGATGCTTAAGTGGGATCGAATTAAGATGTTATGGTTCGAATTTGAAGAATTGTTAGGGTTCGAATTTGAGGGCTTGTTTGGGTTCGAATTTAATGGTTTTGAGTTCGAAAATTTGGGGGTTTTTGTCAAGGGATGTTGATTCTTGCTTGAATAGCTTAATTGGCATTTTAGATAAATTATGGTATTTTATTGGGTTCGAAATTGTGAGATTAAGGTTCGATTTTTGTAGGGCATTCTTGAACAAATTTCGATTGTCTCATTTATTTCCTTCCCTGCATGTACCCTGCCCCGGGTCTTTTAAGAGGATAATTGTCGTGTATTGACAATGTTGTGAGGGATATGGGTGTGCTTGAGCATAGGTTACATGTTCGTAAATAATTGTGAATTATTTATCGTGTTAGCACATCATTCCTCGGGGCATGGAACTCGAGCAAGGCTTGGCTCGGACTTCGGAGATTTAAGGTACGTGCGACGTACGAGCATTACTATATATATGTGAAATGCATAAGGTATTTTTGATTGCATTGAATGTTTTGCGTATGGTTATACATATATGTTGATATAGCCAAGGAATGACCCAAATCTTGATATCGCCGCTTGTAGCGTGCGTGACATTAGAGTAGGATGACATAAGGGGTACTGGGTTTATATGACTATATTATGAGACATTTGAGATGTCTAGGTTTGTAGAATCATGCATTCTTCGTAAGACATTTGAGATGTCTAGGTTCGTAGAATCATGTATTCATTATGAGACATTTGAGATGTCTAGGTTCATAGACTCATGTTTTCATTATAAGACATATGAGATGTCTAAGTATAATGGAAAGCAAGGTTATGAAATCAATATTAGATATTGATATATCTATTTTTGCATATATATGAACTTGGAATCATTCATTCTTGATATTTGAGAATCAGGCATGCGATGTGTAAATCAATGTGTTGATTTACTGATTTATGAGATTTGATGAGTTTGATGTTGTGAGAACAGGGACAGTACACGGAATCCCGGATGAGGATGTTGCCATCCAGGGAGTATCATTTAAATTCATTAGTATTTACTTGTGTTGTAAATTATGAATTTCATTATTATGATTATGGGATTTTGTGTATTGGTATGCTCACCCCGTTGGGGGCTGTCTCTGTTGGGACAGGTGGACAGGTACATCGATGGCTATGGAGCTGAGCTCGAGCTGTTGATTTGAGGTACTCCCAAGATCGTGGTACCAGGGCTTGATGGAGCACGGTATCGTATAGAGTACCTATATATACACCTGAGGATTTATACATATTCATGATGCTCGCATGTGAGCACAATTATACTTGTATATGGATTGTATATAAAGGCATGAGCCTTTCTCTCTTTCATTTAAGGTTGCATGCAATTAGGTTGAATTGCTAGAATGATATGAGAGTCATTGGTGTATTATGTGGGTGTTGGAACCCACTTTTGTTGACATATGTGTGGTGTCTTCCCTGGCTGGGAATCTACTTGTATTACTGCTTTCTGTTGAGTATTATGTGTTCCCTGGCCGGGAATTTTGTTATGTGTTGTACTCTTTTTTTTGGGATAGCTCTATTTATGGGGAGACTCTGCCCAAATTTTTATAAAAGTTTACAATGTTAAAAGTGGCACCAAGGGGTTGGTAAAGGGCAAACATATGAGTCTTTCATTGACAGGCAATGATTAAGTATCATCAGAGCTTCCCGATTGACATTTTATAGAAAGCATGTACCACACATAGTGGTTAATACACTAATCAAGGTTTAAGGGC
This sequence comes from Haberlea rhodopensis, assembly GCA_907163345.1. Classification (NCBI taxonomy): domain Eukaryota; kingdom Viridiplantae; phylum Streptophyta; class Magnoliopsida; order Lamiales; family Gesneriaceae; genus Haberlea; species Haberlea rhodopensis. The sequence goes on along the minus strand of CAJQUN010000044.1, from coordinate 1,358,486 downwards.
TTGGGGTCCTTACAAGCCAAGATTGATACGTCCTTTGGTAGCGCCATTTTTATATTGTTAAGGCATTCCCATCTGATCATCTGAGCTTGATAAAATGAAAAGCCTCAATGAAGCCCTTCTTTGCTGGTTCTGGAGCAGCACTGAAAAAATACAACTCCAAAATGTCTCATGTGATGCCCGGGAATTAATGGTGTAAATCCTGGTGTGGTATTGATCCTTAATGGATTTTAATTGTGGCAATTATGAATTAATTGCGGTGTTGGGACTCTCGGGAATTTTAAATGCGGTATTTGGGGTCGCTAGATCCAAGGGTTGAGATTGTATTCTCATCGTGGTGATAACCTTGGAATTTGGGTTTTTGGTGGTATATGGGGTCCGAGGTACTTTGTATTGGGGTTGGTATTGGAAATTGAGATTGGAGAGATAATTATTGAAAACAGATGATTTTTAATGAATCATGATGTATTTGTGAAGGAATTGGTATTTTGGAACCTTGGTACTATATATACCAAGTGGACTCGGTGTTCCGTCATTGCACGGAATCTCCTCTCTCACTTCTCTCTCTCACCACGCCCAAACCCCATTTCCCCTCCCCTTTTCTCCCCTTGGAGAAAATGGCTGGAAGCTCAGCTCGGGAGCCGGATTTCTCGAAGGAAAAGGTGGTAATCTTCTTCCTCTCGCCTTTACCTTCGTTCTGATTATGGTATTGTAGATTTGGGTTGAGTTTTGGGTTGGTTATGGAATTGGGAATTTTTGGAAACACTTCCATTCACCTCCTCTTCTATAAATAAGGGACCTAGGGCACGAATTTGAGGAGGATAGCAGACCTAATATCATAACACACACCAGTTTTCAGCCACCTTTCATCCTCCAACAAGAATACAAGTTTAGAGAAAAATCCTTTGAAGTGCAAGGAAGGAAGCAAGAGAAGAAGTATCGTTCGACTCAGGGATTCGACTCCTACGTTATCGTACTTCTAAACTTTAGTTGTTTTGATTTTCAAATTTATTGATGTTTATGAGGTTGAGAAACGATTATACATCTTTTTAGTTTGATTTGAATATAATTAAGTTTATTTTATCAAGGTTAGGGAAGTTTGTGATTGAGTTATTGATTTGATTGTGTTTGAGTGTATTAATTCTTTAGTGCATGAATTATAATCTTAATGCTATCAAAGCCTTGCTAACTTTGATTGAATTGGTGAATTATAATTGAGATCGAGAGATAAGTTATAATACGCTACAATAATTCGTGTTGTATGTTAAAGATTTAGATCGAGAGATTAAATCACATACGTGATCACTTTGAATTGAGAGATTTAAAGTTAACGGTTTTCATCGAGATTTATTCAATATTAAATTGGTTTAAGTGAACGAGAGTTACTTGCGTCAATTTAATATTAGTTTTAATAGCTTGAGAAAGTGTATTGATTATATTAGGGAATCCATCACCTTAAGAATTAATTGGGTAGTAATTATTCTTACAAACAAATCATTGACGATAACACAATTGAACCAATATCTTGATAAATTTCTCGAGTGGAATTCCTTCGCATCTTCAAAGGAGTTGATTTAGTTTTGAGTTTTTAAGATTTTAGTTTAAATTAGATAATTAATCATTTATTTCGTAGGCTAAATATAATTTTGCTAATTTTATTTGGTACTTATACGTTAGTCCATGTGGGTACGACATCCTTTCTTTTTAATCATTATACTAAAACTTGACACCGTGCACTTGCGGTCTAAAATCGCTAGATTGGAATTAATTGTGTAAAATAATAGCGATCAAGTTTTTGGCGCCGTTACCGGGGACTAATTTGTATAATATCATACGAGATTAGTTAATTGTAATTTAGCCATTTATTTTTGTTTTGTTTTGTTTGTCACTTTTGACCGTTGGGTTTACTACATTTGTATTTCTCCTTTTGGGTTGATTTTTACAGGTAGTCATCTTCTTGGTACATGCTAATGAGTAGCAACCCCACATTCGAGCCGTTTGACCCAGAAATTGAGCGAACATGTCTAAGGAAAATAAGGGAAGCTCGATCAATGGCAGATAACAATCAAGAAGGGGACGCGAATAATGAAGCACCGAATCCAAGATCTATGATGGATTTTGCTCAATCAGGTTTTCATGGATCAATGTCAAGCATTACAAGGCCAAGTATTCAAGCCAACAATTTTGAGATAAAGCCGGCAATAATTCAGATGATCCAGCATTCAGTGATGTTTGGGGGAGTAGCCACTGATGACCCAAACGCTCACATCTCCAACTTCTTGGAGATTTGTTACACTTTCAAACACAATGGCGTTTCTGACAACGCCATCAAGTTACGGTTATTTCCCTTTTCATTAAAAGATAAAGCCAAAGCTTGGTTGAATTCTTTACCTGCAGGATCTATTACCACTTGGGAGGGGATGACACAAGCGTTCTTGTCTAAATATTTTCCCCCTTCCAAAACTGCGAAGATGAGAAACGATATCACCACGTTTGGGCAATATGATCCTGAAACTTTATATGAAGCGTGAGATCGTTTCAAGGACTTGCTCAGGAGATGCCCAGATCATGGTCTTCCTATTTGGCTCCAGGTACAAACCTTTTATAACGGTTTATTTTCATCTAACCGTTCTATGATTGATGCAGCCTCAGGAGGATCCATTATGCGCAAAACACCGGAAGCAGCTTATGAACTCTTGGAAGAGATGGCTTCTAATAGCTATCAATGGCAATCGGAGATGAATGTGCCAAAGAAACCGAGTGGAGTTCATCAGATTGACGACATCACTACTCTTTCGGCACAGTTGGAAGCATTGAACAAAAAGATAGATAGCATGAGCATGACAACAATGCAAGCTCAAGTTATCACTTGTGACTTATGTGGAAGCAATCATCCAAGCATCGAGTGCCATGCAGGTAATCCATTCATTCAGTCTAATGAATCTCTAACTATGTAGGAAACAGGCAGCCCAATAACCCATACTCCAATTCTTACAACCCGGGATGGAGGAATCATCCAAATTTGCAATGGTCCAACCAAAATAACGTGTTGAACCCAAACAACAACCGGGAAATGTACATAAGCCGAGTATGGAGGAGCTCTTGACCAAGTTAATCTCATCGACAGAAACTAGGATGCAAAATCAGGATGCATCTATAAAAAACTTAGAGGTTCAAGTGGGGCAACTTGCATCTATAATACATGGACGAGCTCAAGGGACACTACCTACTGATACAGTGAAAAACCCGAAGGAGCAATCAAAATTGGACCACTGAGAAGGAGGTGACAGTCCAGCTTGGGACTATAAATTAAGAACTTTTATCTCTATCTCTTGTTTGTTTTTCAATTTTTAGTCTAAATTTTTATTTTCATTTTTGTTATTTTTCGAGCCTAACTCCGTGCGTTAATTTTCAAATGCAGAAAAATGGAATGAATCCAATTGGTGGGGCGGATCGAACATTGAAAATTTTTCTTGTGAAAAAGGGTCTGGAACGATCGATCGATTGATCGAGATTAAATCTCGATCGATCGTCCATGGGTTACAAAAAGAAAATGTTTTTTGGAGTCGTCGATCGATCGAGATATCACGCTCGATCGACCGAGGAAGGTTATAAAAGAAAAAAAATTCTCTGTCTCGCTCGATCGATCGAGCAGAGACTCTCGATCGATCGAGAAACAGATAAATTTGTTTTTAAGATCGATTACAGCAGATGTCTTGCATAACATTCTCAAACTTTTCAAAGAAAAAATCGTTCTTTTTGACCTAATCCCCAATTTCCTTCTATAATCTTTCCCACAAACTCACAAATCTTGCAATTTATGCTTCAAAGCTTCTTATAATTACATTTTTTGCAACATATTTGAAGATCCAAAGCTGAATTGGGAGATTTCATCAAAAAAGGGGAACTCAAGCAAATTCTAAAATATCACCTAGATTTCCATGGTATTCGGTTTCAACCCTTCTATATATCCATGAATTAGTGAATATTTTTTTTTGAGTATACAAGGATTGGAATTTTTGGTGAATTTGGGAATTGAGTAGTTAATATTGGTGAGTTCTTATTGTGGTTGGTAAATTTGGTATATTCTTGTTATGGTTGGGATTGAAGAAGTGGGAATTGTGAACTGATAAATGACTCCAAAGAAAAAGCAAAAGCAAGTCGAAGCCACCACTTTGTCTGCAGATTATGATGAGCGTCGATTTGTGAATTTCGTAGCGGCGGAATTATACCCCAGTTATCACCGTAAACCCCTCAGTCGCGAAAGGGGAATGAGTTTAGAACGACTTGAATGCCCTGTCATTCAAGAAGCAAGGCGACGAGGTTGGTTTGAGTTTATTCAACAACCTATTGATGCGGTGGTCCATGTTGTGAGGGAATTCTATGCTAATCTAAGGACACTCCACCAAAATTCAAGGGAGGTTGTGTTTGTAAGGGGTAAAGATGTTGAATTTGATCGATTCAAAATAAATGCAATTTTTCGGATGCCGTCAATAAAGAATAGTGATTACAAAGCTTTCAAGACGAGCCAGATCAACTATGATGATGTACTATCTGTAATCAGTATTGAGGGGACTGACTGGCAAAGGAACAACAATGGAGATCCCCAATTGGCCCTTAAGAAACATTTGAAACCAGAGGCACAAGCATGGTTCTCCTTCATAGCCTCCCGGGTCATGCCATCGACCCACACTTCTGAGGTTACCAAGGAGAGAGCTGCCCTGGTATTTGCCATACTCAGTGGGCAAACAGTGGATTTGGGGTACATTATAAATGACCACATCTGTGACATCGGCAGGAGTCCGCCCACCTCCGCATTACCTTTTCCATCTACTATCACAGCTCTTTACAAGAGATGCGGAGTGAAGTGGGATGCCGATGAAGAACTCCTACCACCAAAAGGACCAATAGTGGTTGATGGACCACCACCTCCTACAGGCCGACGTAGGGCTGCGCCATGGCCTTCGAGCAGCAGACATGCTGGGCCATCCTTATCTTCCGCTGCAGAGCATTCATCGATCACCTTGGGCTCCCTTCATAGGGATCTCGAAGACATACGCCTGGAGCAGCAGGGCATCCGAAATTTGCAAAGGGAATTACAGTGGGGCCAAGCACAGATAAGTCAGCACCAAATGGAGTTCCTGCAGTATCAATGTGCATGGAACAATGCCTTGGCCCAAGGTTTCCCATCTATTCAGTTCCCACTCGAGCCGCAATTTCAACCATTTCCGCCATACCAACCACCACCACCTGAGTACCAACCATACCAACCACCACCACCTGATTATCCGCCATATCCATCGTACCAGCCAGAGGAGCCTTACTATCCAGTACCCCCACCGGAGCGTGATGAGGACGACGATCACTGATGATCGTCGTCGAGGTATGTGTTTTGCTTTTGCGCTTATTGTTTACTATACATTGAGGGCAATGCATGTACTAAGTTTTGGGGGGGGGGGGGGTGTTTACTGGTATCTGCTGTTTTCTCTTGTTACTTACCTTGCATGACTAGTCTATCATAAGATTAGAGAGTTTTTGGGCACATAAAAAAAAATTGTTGAAAAAAGTTCATCATTAAGAAATAATGAATTAGACTTGCAACGGTATTACATGATGATATTAATCCCCATCTAAACTAAAGTCTTGAAGATTTTTGACTTGTTTGTGAATATCTGTGGTTGAGTTAATATTTCAAAATTGAGGAACATTTTGAGCACTTTTGAGTCATGATTGAGGGAAGTATATATTGGAAAATTTTGTTAACTATGATTTGTCTTGAGGATCTTAAAGCACTCTAGAACCTATTTGAGGGCACTTTGAGTCAAAAAAGTTTAATTAGGAACTTGACTTGGACATGATGTAGGCGATCTTTGAAACGTTTGAGCCTTTCAAGCTTACCATGTATATATCAATCTCTAGTTTCCTAATTTGAGCCTAATTGAAAAAAAGAATGGAGTATGTTTAACATACTATTAGCCCCCATTCAACATTCTTTGGCAACTCATTATACCCACCTACTTGAGCCTAAATTGAATATTTTCATCTTTACCCTAAGATGCACTTGAATTGCTACATTTGGATGAGCTCATTGTTGAAAAAAATTGATGAATGAGAAAAGAAAAAGATAGATAAAGCCTTGAGAAAAAGTGACTACATAAGACCCAAAGTGGCCAAGGCTATAAAAGAAAAAAGAAGAGAAGCTCAAAGTTGTGCTTCAAATTTGAATTTTCCATGATTATACTCTCTTATTTGTGTTACCCTATCTTTTCTTTGAAGCCAAACACTTAGGCCTAACATTACAAGCTTTAAAAGACCTATTAATCCTAGTCTAGGGAATAATTACATGAGTGGAGAAGTGCTTGAAAAGTAGGCTTATGGAGTGTTCAATAGTAATCTTGACTTTGAGTTAATAGCATTATTTGATCCTAAAAGTATATATGAAACTCAAGATTGACATTAACACACACGCAAGTTGCGATTTCGTGATAGATTACTTGGCTTATGAGAAAACACTTCTTGTTGATTTTTGGATTGACTTATGGTTGAAGTGTTAATGAGATTTCTGAGCTTTTACATTTGAGTTGCTAAGTTAATTCATTTAAAGTATTGATGATGAACTTTGCGTTTTGATCTTAATGCTTGCTCGAGGACGATCAAGTCTAAGTTTGGGGGAGTTGATAGGGTTGAATATTACGTGTATTTTTATTTTGATATGTATATATTTTCGTGTAGATTCCGGGATGATGTTACGCTTTTTGGTATTTATTTGGTTGTTTCAGGAATCTAGGTGGAAAATGGAAGAATTGAGCTAGAAGGAAGAAAACGGATCAAACCGAGGCAAGAATTTGGATTCTGGTATGACCGATCGATCAGAAGTGAAGCGCGATCGGTCGAAGGAGACAGAGTTTTGGCCAACAAAGAAAAACAGAGCTCGATCGATCGGAAACTTATGCTCGATCGATCGAGCGTGGCAGGGAAATTACAAGCGAGAATGAAGAAATCTCGATCGATCGGTAGTTCATGCTCGATAGATCGAGAGAGGCAGAAAAACTCAAGGCCGAGAGTTGAAGGTGCTCGATCGATCGAGACATTTGCACCGATCGATCGAGCCGCAGAATTTTCAGAAAAAAAAAAGACTTGATTGAGTTTGATCTATATGGAAACACTTCCATCCACCTCCTCTTCTATAAATAAGGGACCTAGGGCACGAATTTGAGGAGGATAGCAGACCTAATATCATAACACACACCAATTTTCAGCCACCTTTCATCCTCCAACAAGAATACAAGTTTAGAGAAAAATCCTTTGAAGTGCATGGAAGGAAGCAAGAGAAGAAGTATCGTTCGACTCACGGATTCGACTCCTACGTTATCGTACTTCTAAACTTTAGTTGTTTTGATTTTCAAATTTATTGATGTTTATGAGGTTGAGAAACGATTATACATCTTTTTAGTTTGGTTTGAATATAATTAAGTTTATTTTATCAAGGTTAGGGAAGTTTGTGATTGAGTTATTGATTTGATTGTGTTTGAGTGGATTAATTCTTTAGTGCATGAATTATAATCTTAATGCTATCAAAGCCTTGCTAACTTTGATTGAATTGGTGAATTATAATTGAGGTTGAGAGATAAAGTTATAATACGCTATAATAATTCATGTTGTATGTTAAAGATTTAGATCGAGAGATTAAATCACATACGTGATCACTTTGAATTGAGAGATTTAAAGTTAACGGTTTTCATCGAGATTTATTCAATATTAAATTGGTTTAAGTGAACGAGAGTTACTTCCGTCAATTTAATATTAGTTTCAATATAGCTTGAGAAAGTGTATTGATTATATTAGGGAATCCGTCACCTTAAGAATTAATTGGGTAGTAATTATTCTTACAAACAAATCATTGACGATAACACAATTGAACCAACATCTTGATAAATTCTCGAGTGGAATTCCTTCGCATCTTCAAAAGAGTTGATTTAGTTTTTAGTTTTTAAGTTTTTAGTTTAAATTAGATAATTAATCATTTATTTTGTAGGCTAAATATAATTTTGCTAATTTTATTTGGTGCTTATACGTTAGTCCCTGTGGGTACGACATCCTTTCTTTTTAATCACTATACTAAAACTTGACATCGTGCACTTGCGGTTTAAAATCGCTAGATTGGAATTAATTGTGTAAAATAAAAGCGATCAGTTGGTAATACCTGCATAGGAAAATAAACTAAATCATCATTAATTTGAACTCTAGAATTGCCAGTCATTGGCCTAAGGTTCAACTCTCCCTCTTTTACCCCAGAGATGATGGGTTGACTTGAAGGTTCAGATTGTGATGACACCTGACCCTCAACATTCGCTATAGCTTGTACATCCTCAAGGAATGCATCATCTGCAGCACTCATGCAGGGGTATTTGAATCCCTTGCCTCCGGGTTAGATGAGCCACGTTCTCTAAACACTCCTTTTTGCACAGTTGAGCGGCATGGAGGATGGGCCCCTTCAAGACTTCGAATAATCGTTCTTGGTCTCGAAAGCATGCTCGTATGTAATCAGTAACAAGTTCATGATCTGCTCGTTGAAGTCGTCATGCGACCTCTTCATTGAGACGAAGAGTCCCAAAGTCTTGATCAAGGATCTCCAGGTTTTCCCTGAGATGCCTCAGCCTCTAGAGGGTGTCATTAGCAATATGCCATCTGTTAGGATCGATTTCAGGGGTGGGTTGCCATTCCACACCCGAGTTCAACCAACTTGAGCTTCAATAGCTCGTGTTCTTGAAATGATGCACCGAGAGATTATATCGAGTTCGGTTACAAAACCGAGCGGAAGACACTCGACATAACCCGCTCTAAACCGATTACTCATTTGAAAGACATTTTAAAGATATGCAATTAAAGTAAATAAACAAGCATTTGTTATGGAAGTTCGAAGGTGGTGTAATCCTTCTACGTCTCCCCTTCTTCCAATTAAGGAAGGATTCCACTAGAAGACTTTGATTTATACAATCCCGTTGTACAAACCCGATCCAGTTGGGAATGACTCATCCAACTAGAACTCCTAGCACCTCAACTATATATGTTCTTTAATGTCTCACATACAAAGACCTCTCAATCGGTTGTGATGAATCATCAACCGTTACAATGATATTCACTCATCTATTAAGCTCTCATATACAATGAATAGAGTGAATATATATGACACAAATGATCTCTAACTAGATCTGATATAGCAAGGTAAGTGGTGCCAAAGGTTTGAGGAGTGCTCTTCATTTAGCAGCTTTTGTCTTTGAAGTTCCTCAATTGATCCCAAGTGGGTTTGCTTTGGAAGGGTTGGATTGATCTTCAATCAGCTGTTATTGAGCTTCCAAATCATGTATATATAGCCCCAAGTATTGATATATACGTTAGACACAAGAATATGCCCGTTGGAGAAGGTTCTGCACCATTCCCGAGCTTGCAACGGTCATATTCTGGTTTCTGGGCTCTTTGTATTTCAGACCGGACTGGTCTGGTCTGCTGGTCTGGTCTGCTGGTCTGATCTGCTGGTCTGGTCATCTGGTCTGGTCTGCTGGTCTGGACAGGTCAGTCTGGTCTGGACAGATCAGTATGATGCAAGACAAGCTTGATACAAAAACAGATTGATAAACTTGCTCTTCTTATCTGTTGCTTGTAGCTCTTGATTCTTTGATTTTTGGGCAAAGCGATCCACATAAAAGTTGTAGCCCTTTCTCTTATCTTTCCACAGAATCAAGAATCGCTAAATTTCGAGTTCTTATGAGAGAGTTATGCTCGAAATACGAGGCAATGCTCCTGCTGTCTGTTTGCTGGATGCAGCAGCACATGTCATGACTTACAGAAGATTTCTGGCTATCTTAACGTCCGATTCAGTCTTTCACTTCCAAAGATGACTTGTAGATATTTGTCTTAGCTTTCCAACTCATACTGAATCGTTCCGTTCCGATAAGCGAGCTAAGAGTTATGCCCAATAGACTGCCAGTTACTTGATGAAACAACTAGCTGTTTCTTTGCGGTACAGCTCGATCTTGCAGGCGTCTTTTATACTTGATAACATTCGAACTAGCCGATCTGTTGTGAAATATGACTTTTAGTATTTTGCGTTTGCTGTTCAATCTCTTTTAAAGCACGCCATTTCGATATCCGAGCTATTAGATATGATCGAAACAATCCGCTCTGCCAGGATTTCAGACTTGGTCCAGCTTGATATTTTCAAGCTACTTCTTTGTAATTCATCAAGCTTCTAAGTTATGATCTATGAACTGCACACTAGATGAAATATGTTAGCAACACAATAACAAGTTTTGTTAACATCAAAATCAAGATTATTCGGGTTTCCAAAACCCAACAATCTCCCCCTTTTTTATGATCACAAAACTTGAATAAAAATATGAACATTAAAGCACAATGTTGCATAACAAGAAAAATCATATTTTTTAAACAGCCTATTTCTCCCCCTTTTTGTGTGAATCAAAAAGGAAGACAAAAAAAAGTTACTCCCCCTCAAGGATTGAGATTAAACTCTCTCCCTTAATTTTAAAATGTTTGAAAATTTGAGCAAGTGAAGGGCAAATGGGGTTGGCTAAAGCAAATTAAAAAAATGCAATGCACATTAAATTTTTGAATAAAAAATAACCTCTTTTGATGATGGATGAAGCATACTTGGCAACAAGTTTGAATTTCTTGACAAAACTCAATAATGTTCATTTCATCTTTCTGCTGTGGCAGCACATGAGTCAACTTTGCAGAATAAACTGTTTTTCCTCGTGAATAATTAGGCTGCAAGACCTATACCGTTGCGATCCTCTATAAGTCTAGTTTGCAACGCAAAACACGGTTCGTCATTTGGACATCCGAGCAAGAAGTTATGCCAATATTTCCAAAGTCGTTGCAAGCTGCCAGAAAAACTAAAATGCTTCGAAAATTGTTATATAAAATCTCACAATAACAATTTTAAACTTAAAATGAGTTTAGAACATATTTTACGAGAATTTGAACATTTAAAATAGATTTTAAAATTATTTTCATGCAAAATGAATGCAATGGAATTGATTTTTATGCTAAAAATTTTCATACACCAAAATTTTGAAATTTATTCTATGAAAATAATTTCATGCTCTTGAAAATTTTTGTAAATGATTTTAAAAGATATCCGCTAAATCGGTTAAAATGCTTTCCAAGAACAACCATGCTCTGATACCACTTGTTAGGATCGATTTCGAGGGTGGGTTGCCATTCCACACCAGAGTTCAACCAACTTGAGCTTCAATAGCTCGTGTTCTTGAAATGATGCACCGAGAGATTATATCGAGTTTGGTTACAAAACCGAGCGGAAGACACTCGACATAACCCGCTCTAAACCGATTACTCATTTGAAAGGCATTTTAAAGATATGCAATTAAAGTAAATAAACAAGCATTTGTTTATGGAAGTTCGAAGGTTGTGTAATCCTTCTACGTCTCCCCTTCTTCCAATTAAGGAAGGATTCCACTAGAAGACTTTGATTTATACAATCCCGTTGTACAACCCGATCCAGTTGGGATGCCCATCCAACTAGAACTCCTAGCAACTCAACTATGTATGTTCTTTAATGTCTCACATACAATGACCTCTCAATCGGTTGTGATGAATCATCAACCGTTACAATGATATTCACTCAGCTATTAAGCTCTCATATACAATGAATAGAGTGAATATATATGGCACAAATGATCTCTAACTAGATCTGATATAGCAAGGTAAGTGGTGCCAAAGGTTTGAGGAGTGCTCTTCATTTAGCAGCTTTTGTCTTTGAAGTTCCTCAATTGAATCCCATGTGAGTTTGCTTTGGAAGGCTTGGATTGATCTTCAATCAGCTGTTATTGAACTTCTAAATCATGTATATATAGCCCCAAGTATTGATATATACGTTAGACACAAGAATATGCCCGTTGGAGAAGGTTCTGCACCATTCCCGAGCTTGCAATGGTCATATTCTGGTTTCTGGGCTCTTTGTATTTCGGACCGGACTGGTCTGGTTTGCTGGTCTGGTCTGCTGGTCTGCTCAGCTGGTCTGGTATCTGGTCTGGTATGCTGGTCTGGACAGGTCAGTCTGGTCTGGACAGATCAGTATGATGCAATACAAGCTTGATACAAAAACAGATTGATAAACTTGCTCTTCTGATCTGTTGCTTGTAGCTCTTGATTCTTTGATTTCTGGGCAAAGCGATCCACATGAAAGTTGTAGCCCTTTCTCTTAGTTTTTCACAGAATCAAGAATCGCTCAATTTCGAGTTCTTATGAGAGAGTTATGCTTGAAATACAAGGCGATGCTCCTGCTGTCAGTTTGCTGGATGCAGCAGCACATGGCGTGACTTGCAGAAGCTTTTTGGTCATCTTAACGTCCAATTCAGTCTTTTACTTCCAACGATGACTTGTAGATCTTTGTCTTAGGTTTCCAACCCATATTGAATCGTTCCGTTCCGATAAGCGAGCTAAGAGTTATACACAACAGACTGACAGTTGCTTGCTGAAATAGCTTGTTGTTTCTTCGCGGTACATCTCGATCTTGCAGACGTCTTTTCTACTTGATAACATTCGAAATAGCCGATCTGTTGTGAAATATGACTTTTAGTATTTTTAGTTGGCTGTTCAATCTATTTAAAAGCACGCCATTTAGATATCCGAGCTATTAGATATGATCGAAACAATTCGCTCTACCAGGATTTCAGACTTGGTCCAGCTTGATATTTTCAAGCTACTTCTTTGTAATTCATCAAGCTTCTAAGTTATGATCTATGAACTGCACACTAGATGAAATATGTTAGCAACACAATAACAAGTTTTGTTAACATCAAAACCAAGATTATTCGGGTTTCCAAAACCCAACACCATCAATCTCGTGTTAAGACATATGCAAGAACATTTTTATCAGATTTCACAATAACAATATCATAATCATAATATTGGATTTTGGCTTGCCATCTTAAAAGTCTGGGTTTTTGTGGTTTTAATCAATTTATTTTTCAGAAATGACTTAACACTTGTATTATCTATTTTAAGATAAATTTCTTTGCAAGTAAAAATAATGGCCATTTTTTAAAGGCCTTTTCGGACTGCAAAGAATTCTTTCTCGTTGATATGTCATCAGATGGCTTCACTGTCTGTGAAGATACCACTACAATATCCGCATGGTATTTCTCCGTGTGGTGTGGCTTTCATAAGAATTGATGTTGTTGAGCCTTAAACGCATTGTTGAGTTTAATGCTTAATTAATCTCCAAATTATTTATGGGTTTTGATGATCTGTATTTGTTGTACAAATGTGTCTACTTAGTGTACGGGGTTATATGGACAAATTGGATGACAAGACCAATGAAAGAGGATCCAAGTTACACAATGTCATTTGCGAGTTCATAGGACACCGTGGATTTTATAAAGGAAGCTAACAAGAGGAAAGACATCTATGAACGACCAAAATTAGTGTTCAACATGTGTGGAATGATGTTGAAACAATATTCAATGTTGGGATGAAGACCCACGAACCAATGGTCCGTTGACGGGTAAATTCGTATGGAAGCCACTTGGAGCGCAGTGCAATGTTTTGATTATATCTCTTGGCTCGATGATTCGAATGACATGAATCCAAATAGGTTGGAAATCCAACTCAAAATTATAGATTTCATATTTCAAGCATCTCAGTCCAATTCCGATTGCATCATGGAGCAAAATGGCATGGAAGTCATAGCAAGTGCAGATTATAGCAAGGTTTGAGCGGCTGTAGAATTTTGGGCATAACTTCTTCATAACCTAATGCAATGCAATGCTTTTTTGTCCACACGTAGATAAGAGGAAGGGCTACAACTTTCATGTTTACCACTTTTCCCAGAAACGAGCTTAAGATGGTTGAAAAGTGCAAAGTTTGAGAGTGTTGAAATCTGGCAGATAGTTTCAGGCGATCCGGGCCATAGTCTCAGGTGATTTGTGCCACGCCGCTCATCATCGACTGAAGCGATGGCACAGTGCGCTTGCTGGCGATCCAGATCACCCCAGGCGATGGCATGGTCACCCCAGGCGATCCAGAAACTTTCCTACTGCAATGCTTTTCAAGAACGATCGTCCCAGGCGATGGTTTGTTCGCCCCAGGCGATGGTTTGTTCGCCCCAGGCGATCCAAAAACTTTCCCACGGCCATGTTTTTCATTGAGGATCGCTCCAGGCGATGGGGTGATCGCCTGAGGTGATCTGTGTGATTTTTCAAATATTTTGACCTTTAAGCTGAGGCGATCCAAGATAGTTTCAGGCGATGCAGGAGCGATTTTGGCCTTAAATATTGCTAACGGCTAGTATGACCTTTGGGAGCCTCCTACACTATAAATATGGATGATTGGCTCAAGTTGAAGATAAGAAACAAGAGGATACAATACAAAAAAGCTTTGTTCAATTAAATTCAATCTAGCATTGCAAACTTCATACATTTGTGTTGTATTGAGAGTTTGTAATTCATTTCTTGTGTGAGAACTTTTGTTCTTCATTTGGTTACACCGTGAAGGTGTTATTTGAATCGTTGTAAGGTCCTCCAACACCGACGCAAGTTGAAAATTGTATAAGTCATCAACAAGTGAAGTTGGTGCTTGCTTGTGGCTATCCTTGGAGTCCTTAAGGCCAAGAAGACTAGTGAAGAATGTGGACTCGGGAAGAGTTTGTTTGTGGCTATCCTTGGAGCCCTTAAGGCCAAGAAGACTCATGAAGAGTGTGTGACTCGGGAAGAGTTTGTTTGTGGCTAACATGGAGCCCTCAAGGCCAAGATCGAAGTGTTCTAGTGGAACCTCGGTTAGACGTTTTCTAACCTGGAAGAGGAGACGTAGGCAATTCATCGCCGAACTTCTATATCAAATATTTATGTTCTTTATTGCTTTATTTACATTATGCATGTACTTTATTATTTCTTATTGTTCATTGTTCGATTGACATCAAGTCTTCCGCAGCGCAAACTCGACTTTTGCAAAATCACTTTAAATCGCTAAAGTAGCCAATGAACCTCATTCACCCCCCTCTTGGTCCCAACAGCTGCCCACCAATGATCACTGGCATCTGTATATAACGTCAGTTCATCCTCGTCGTTTGGGCCTGCAAGCTTTGGTAGTTGCCTGCAAACTTCTTTCTGATGTTTGACAGCTTGTCGATGGTCTTCATTCCACTCAAATTTAACATTTTTTTTAGTAACGGACTGAACACCTTTCTGTGGTTTGCCAGATTATTAATGAATATTCTAGCAAAATTAACAACTCCCAGAAAGCTCTGAAGTTGCTTTAAATCTTTGAGATCATCTGGATAACCATGCACCTTCTCAACAATGTGGCTTTGAAGGTTGATTCCAGATTCATCAATTTCGATCCCAAGAAACTCGATTTGTCTAGTAGCAATTACTACCTTCCTTTTGGACAACACTAATCCTTCCTTGTAGCAAACATCTGAAAAGATTTCCAAATATGTAAGATGATCTTTCATGTTTCTTGACACAATGAGGATTAGGGATGGCAATGGGGCGGGTCCAAACCCGGACCCGTATTGAACCCGACCCGCCGGGGCCGGTTCAAACCCGCTTCAACCGGGTTTGGAAGCGGGGCGGGGCGGGTCCTGGGATTGGCCGAACCCGCCCCGCACTCGCCCCGCTATGCATTTTTAATTTTTTTTTAAAAAAAATTAATATTGAATATACATTTCACTTCTTTGATTGTACAATAATGTGTTATTGTTTAATTTCATATCAAAATTCATGTGTTTATGGTAAAGAAGTTGAACATTTTGAATGGAATAAAAACTAAATAATAAATATTTGATAGTTTAAAGATAGTTTTACGATGCTTATTATAAATATTTACTAGAGGAAAAACATTAAATTCAATTTCAAAACTCAATTTTTGTGTTTCAAAATTACTTTCTACAAAAAATTTTTTTATAAAAAAAAAAATTGTTTGCGGGGCGGGACGGGTAAACCCGCGAACCCGGCGGGTCTAAGCGGGGCGGGGCGGGTATGGGTTTTATGTGTAGCGGGGCGGGTCTTGGGATTGGCCAAACCCGTCCCAAACCCGCCCCGTTGCCATCCCTAATGAGGATGTCGTCAATCTACAAGAACTGAAGCTGAAGTAATTCTTGAAAAGATTATACATCTTCCTTTGAAATATCTGGGGTGCGTTTGCAAATCTCATTGGCATTACATTCCAGATATAACGTTCTTGTGGTGTGGAGAATGCTGTGAACTTTTTGCTTGTTTCCTCCATCTTAATCTGGTAAAATCCAGACTTACAATCGAACTTGGAAAATACTTCGGCATTCTTGATGTTGTTTACCAAATGTTCTCAGCTTGGGATAAAGTATCCATCGAAATCCAAGACGTCGTTGATTCCTTTGTAGTTGATTACTAATCTTGGCTTTCCTCTTTTGATTTCTCCGTGATTCCGAACAAGGAATCCTGGACTGGTATATGGAGAAACACCTGCTAAGATTAACTTAAGGTCAAGATGTTCCTTAAGTATATTCTGCAAATCCATCTGATCTTCCATATTCATGGGGATTGGTTTGAACCTGACAAACTCATTTTCTTTTTTGGCTTTCACATTCAAAGCAGCTTTGAGCTCATTCTTGTTCCACCATGCCAGAGGATCATCGTTGTAGTTCCTCCGAATCTTCCTTTTCACATCCTCTAGAGTGATTTGCTCTTCGAGGGTAGTTTCAGGTTGTGTAACTTCATCTTGTAATGCCTTTTTTAGTAACAACAGGGTTTCTAGAGTGACTTCTTCCTCATCATGTTTCTGAAAGAGATAATATTAACCCAGTCAAAAGTTTGGGAATCCTTTTCACTAGGACCTTGTTGTCGAAACTGAAGGATTGCTTCACCAAATTTCCGCTGGTCCTTCATCTTTGGGTGTCGAAGTTTGCCTTCATCACCACGCTTGCTGCGAAAACTAATAGGGAATTTTCTATGGAACGCCTTCCGTAGTCACTGCACAATAATCTTATGATCACAAAGGGTTGTGAAAATAAGTCCGTCTTGTCTTTTCTCATGAGTGAACCACTTGAATGTCTATAGTTGTTTCCTAGGAGCATATCAGTTCCTGTATCATGGAAATAAATAGGTGGGGGTACCGCCTGCTCCTCCGATAATGATTTCCACTCCCTGGACTCCTTCATTAAGAATAAGGATCCGTTTGGAAAAGTCTCTTCCGGCAATGGCTGGTAATTTCTCACCAACTTCTTTGGGGAAGATGTCTCGCCTGACAGTACATATTCCAGCTCCTAAATCAATGTAGGCTGTAAAATATTCTGCCCGATATTTCTCATATAACATCCCGACTGAGATGTATACTGAGAATGGACTGGTGGTCATCGAATTATGTATCTCTTTCCTTCCACCGTAAATTCCATTCCGTCTTGTAATATTTCCCAAGGTTTATGTTCCTTGAGAAATTCAATCCCAAGAATAAGCTGTTCTGGGATCATATCTGCAGTGCCAACAATTGTTAGATCAGTTTCACAAATTTGAAGGTTTCCTTGATACATGTCAACTGTAGGTTATTGCAAATAATATAAGCCATCACAAGGGAAGATATTGTTCTTCTCGGTAATGTCGAAGATTATCTGCACTTCTCTCCAGCCTTCTGGGCATTTCAGCATTCCTGTTGTTTTGAATACACCAGAGATTTTCTTAATCCTGCTCGAGACGACTTTTTATTTTTCCTCGGGATATTTGCTATATCTATCATGTTGGAAAGACATCCTTCTCGGCTCGATCATAAGGTTCATGCTTCTGTTTAGAACCGGCTGGTCCTTTATCCTCATGTCGATCTCTCCTATTGTCGGGGTATCAATAATGTCCGGCAATACTGCTTTGGCAAAATCTTCGATGATTCTGGGGACTTCGATGAATTCCTTTCTCAAGAATACCTCTGAATGACGAGTATTCGAGAGCGTATGATACATTGTAGGTGATCGGGTAAGGCATGTTCCCTTCTTTCATCAAATCGTTTCTTTTAAAATATTGATGAAGAGTAAAAACCTTGTTGAAGTTTCGATCTCCCAAATTGTATGCAATTCTCGAATAGATGTTGAAGGTCATCTTTCCTGCATACAGATTTCCTGCAACTGCTCCCAAACAAGAAGCTTTGAGGTTTGGGATTCTCTTGTCAAAGATCGCCAGGTTGAGAGGCGAATCAATTCCTTCCTTGAAAGTTGCCTTAATTATTACCCTGATGGCTCCAACATGAATCCATGAGAGCGTGTTAGCAATTTCTCTTTTAACCTTGTTCTTAATCTCCTGAATTACTATGTAGGGGATTAACTGCATCTCAATTTGGTTTCCCGTGAATTTCATCGGGATTGCAAATTCACTTGTTGTCACCCTATGGATAATCTGATGGTTCCTGCTTCGAAGACCAATCAAATACATGGCTTTTTTATTGCTCCAATTATAAACCCATCATACATCTGAAGCTTTGGCTCTTCCTTCATGATCCTCATAAGAATTTAATGAGAAACTACTGTATGAGAGAAGAATCCAGACGGGTCTTCTCTGATCATGTGTTGGAGAGACTCTCATTCACTCTGAATCTGAACTAGATTCACCTCCTTCGTCAGAATAGATCTCTTCTTCGTAGATACTTTCATCTGAGGGAATTTCCTCAAATTGATACACCCGCACCAAATCCTTGAAATATACAGCATCCTCAAACTCTTTGGTATGCTCAAACTGTCTTACTCCACGGCTTTGGTTTTCTGGACAATCTGTAGAGATATGTCATCTTGCTCCGCATGTACAGCAGTTACAATCTTGAAACACTCATTTGCACGAGTATGTGTGCGTCTGAAAGCTCTCTTCGTCGGTGCTCTGCTAGAACTTGCTTGATTAGAACCCGTTATCGAGGTTCTACTCCTGGATGGTCATAATCTTTGCCTAGATCTGTAACTTCGAACTTTCTGTTTTGACCATAACTTCCTAGGCCTCCATGAAGACCTATTTCCTCTGTTGCTACTTCCTCGGGCATATGGACGAGCTCTGTGCTTTCTCATCTTTCGCCTATGGGGGTAGTTTTCGATGATTGTTGTAATATAATTCCACTTACAGCAGAGAGGAGATGTCTTGTTGATTCCTCTTAGCTTCTTGTAATTCTTTTGGAGTTTCTCATGATAGCACCACTCCGACAGCTTCATTTAAGGAATGATATTCTCCTGGACACCGTCTCAATTGCTTGTGGTGTATATTCCTGGATAAGCATTTCTCTCCATGGACTCGGTATTTTTGCAAAGAACAGTTATGCTGCATCATTTTCTGCCATTTTTGCCTTCCATCTATACTCTATGAAGAGTTTGATGTACTCGTCTACATAACAGATATCATGTAGTTATAGGCTATATAGAGCTTGTCTATATTTTTTCGCCTTCTATTCCTCCATTCCTTCAAAGTAACCCACTCAAATGAAACAAATTTTAAAGAATTTAGACATCTTGTTCACGATTTCTTTCAGGGACTCTCCGGTTAACACTTCTTCCTTGGTACCTGGGTCTCCGAGTTCCCAGGCAATTTTGGCTGATCCTTCTATACTCATATTAAGGAGTAATATGAATCATTCTTTGTTGAGATCAAGCGTTCCTACTGCTATTCTCATTGCTGGAGCTCATTCATCAATAAGAACTTCTATGTTTTTAAAATCCAAGATATCCATGTTGAGCATAAGTCCATATGGATGTATCGGATCTAGCTGGAATTTTCCGTAAGGCGTTTGATATAGGTCTGACCTGCGGGAACGACTCATTGTTCCATCTGGGGGATCTAAAGTTGTTGAGGTAAAATCTCCCTGGTGTGGCATACTTTGATCTCCTTCGGGTGGATTGTGTGACCCGAAACTCTATTGTGGTGGAGTCCTGGTTACAATTTCACCCGTCTTGAAGTCGACGAGATTCAATCCCGCAAACGAATCAGCAAGATCATGTAGATCTTCCAGGTTGATTCTTTCCATCAATTGTAGGAAGTATTGGATCTCCTCGAAGGACTGCAATCATTTTTTCAGTCTCAATCAAATGCATTTGGACCTTCTTCGCTTTCCATTTTTGGTGTAAAAGGGGTTCTGTTCCATAAGACGGTGGTAACCACCATCCTTTTCATCTTCCTGTAGGACTTGGTCGTGACTCCAACTCGTTAACTCGGGTTTGAACATCACGAAGGCTTTCAAGAATTTCCTCCTGATGTTTAATCATTATTTCCATCTGACTTTGAATCTGATGGACATGTAAAGGGACATGGTACCTGTAGGTATCCATACCGTTGAGGCTACATTTATAACTTTTTTTATAAATATAAGGATATAAAAGATAATTAAATATTATATATGGTTTTTTTCTAAACCAAACAAAAGCCTGAGGAATAAAATGCAACTTACCAAACCATTGAGGGGTAAAAGAGTCAAAATAAAACATTTAATTGATTTAAAACTTTGAAATTGGACCTATTTGAATAAAGGTTTTTCAAATTTGGATTTTTCTGCACTATCATTTTTTCCCAAGACTTAAGTGTATTAAGTTTCCCAAAAGGGTACCTCCTTGCAATTCCCTTAATATTTACATGTCATGTGGAACACATCAATTATAAATCAGTGGTGAATACTAGCACAACCCGTGAAGGTAACATTAAATTTTCTCACACTTACTAGAAAAATGAATGTTAATATTGGATCATTATATTAAAGTATAAATATCAGCCCCAAAGAACTACGTTTTGATTTTTTAGGCGACTTTTATTAATAACCATTCGGGTTGAAGGATTTGATATATTTGGATTATTTGGCTAATTTTAAAATCCATGGATTTTTCACCATATTCAATCTTAAGATATTTTTTACCATCCGAATAAGAGTAAGTTAGTATGGAAAAATAAATGTGATGGTTAGAGACCAAAATTAGTTAGTACACGAAAATCTCACTTGTAGAACAATGTACATAATCATAGCACATCACAAACAATTATTGTATCAAGAATTTAGTGACAAAAAAATTTAATCGTCCATCCTATATAATTTTTAGTATCATTTCTTTAAAAATATAAATTTTATCCCAAAAAATATCAGTTGCCCCATAAAATTCAAGTTTCTTATTGTACTTGCTATGCAAAGCTGTTTCTTATTGTATGCATATATTATATATATTAAAAAAAATTGAATTCGTATTTTTAATATATATGGTTTGAATAAATATAGATCTCCTCTAGTTTTCAGAATTATCTTTTTTAAAAAGTAATATATATCTCATCTGCTATGTATATTAAGCTAAATCATATATAGAGGATATATATGTAATTTTTCCTCCATTCATTATAAATAAGAGAGTGAATTTCTGGTACAACTATTTTACAGATTATATATATATATATATATTTCAAACATGATTTGGGCTGCACACATAGTCATCTCAAGGAAACAGTTTATAACATTATATTGGAAATATCGGCTATTTGGGCTTATTCCAAGAGTCCATTTTTTGTTAATAAATAAAAAGGGAAAGTTCAGGCCGGTACCCAACAGTAAACTTTCTTTATCCTAGTCCAGAAAAAAAACTTGCAATCATTTGTCAACTTTAGGTTAAATGACAAAAGTTTCCTTAATAAGAAAAAGGCGGGCAATCTCAAAAAATTTCAATCTCTTACTTTCAGCACTTCGTTCGATCTCTTTCTTTCACCACTGCGATTCAAATCTCCTCGTAAATCTCTATCATCAGTTACGGTTTCTTACAGTTGGTTTTTCTCTTCATCTCTTCGATTTTCTGTTTCATCACTTCGTTCCAGATTTTTTTTTCATTCTGGCATGTGTGTGTGTATGTATGAGTGTAAGAGTAAATATATATATATATATATATATATATATATACTGTTTGTATATATACTGTTTTTTTATCTTTTGAGGTTTTTTAGTTATTATGCATTGGTGTTCGTGCTTCTTTGCTCATTTTCACAATTTACAGTCTGAAACTTGCAATGAAGAAGATGACCCACAGAAAAATTAATTGGTGCACAAAAATTATAAAAAAATAACTGGTGCACGAAAATTATTAACAGTAACTGGTGCACGAAAGATTGAAATCAGTAACTGATGCACGAAAATGAAAATCAGTAACTGGTGCACGAAAATTAAAATCAGCTACTGGTGCACGAAAATTAAAAATCAGTAATAAATGCATGAAAATTAAAATCAGTCATTGTTGCACGAACCATAATCGCAAGTGGGTGATGCACGAACCATACAATTAAGTAAGTGATGCACAAACCAATTAATTTCGTGCACCAGTTATTATATTTCGTCCACCAGTTTGTTTTTTGTAAATTTTGTGCATCAGTGTTATATTTTCGTGCACCAAGGTTATATTTTCGTGCAACAGTTACTTTTTTATAATTTTAGTGCACCGTTTACTTTTTATCATTTTCATGCACCAGTTATTTTTATGATTTTGGTGCACCAAGGTTATATTTTCGTGCACCAGTTACTTTTTTATAATTTTCGTGCACCAGTTACTTTTTATAACTTTCGTGCACCAATTACTTTTTCTCTGGGTCATCTTCTTCGTTGCAATATCTTGCTGCCAGGCTGTAAATTTTGGAAATGAGCAAACAAGCTCGGACACCAATGCATACCTTACACTTCTTCATCTATATGCATCAGTCAAAATCATGAGAGGTTTTTTAAAAAAAAAAACATACCAACAGACTTTCGCTATCTAAAATTTAGCATCGGTATTCAAATTTACATATACACATAGTATACACACACACGATGGAATGTGCATAGCAGATCCAGAAATTATATGTGCAGAGTAGTCCGATGTTTTCTTCGATTCAAAAAGATTTCAAATGCTACGAACAATTTAGATAATTCGATTCAAACTTTTTTTTATGTGCATAATATTTTAGCAAATAATTTTAAGGTCAGGGCAACGAGATGAGGCGACAAGATGATGAAGAAAATAATGATCTAGGAATCGCCGGAAAATTGGAGGTTTTACGTGCAAAAGGGGTAAGAGATGACGTAAAGAGTTAATCTGAAATTAGGTTTAGAGTTTTTTTATAACTTAAGGATATTTTGAGAACTAAAAATACATTTGCAAACCAACTCTTTAAAAAGTGAACTTATGTGAATATAATTCTCTCATACGTGTATTTTTTTGTAAACATTATTTTTTACCAGACTTATTTGAATTAACTTTATGAAAAAAGCACCAATATGCAATTTCCCCTAAATAAAATCAAGTTGGGCATTTAGCAATGGCCCAATTATGAAAAGAACTATTGATCTCACATGCTCAGTCACCAGTGTAGCTCAAACCTACCATAAAAAGTAAAAAAAAAAAAATTTGAAAAAAAGAAAGAAAATCGACTACTTTACCAGTGGACTAATTATTAACTAAATCGACTAGTTTAAAAATGAAAGAAAATCGACTACTTTACCACTGGACTAATTATTAACTAGTGCTTAAAAGGGGTTTTCTTCAAGGTTAATGGCGCCTCGTCACTTCCGTCTCGCTCTCTTTCCGATGGTTGTTTGTAAGTTTCTTCATGTTTCCGCCCTTAACGGGCTCGGAATTGATGTTTTCTCTCTTTTGGCTGTGGATTTTGGTGGGGGGTTTTCGGGGAGTGGAGATTTTGATGTTGTATCTGGTTCTGTGCACGGGTCAGGTGGTGATGGCCGCGGTGGTGATTTGGGGAGAGGAGGACGCCGTGGTATTGTCGCTGGTTTAGGTGGTGGGGATGGTGGTGGGGATGATCGGGACACGGGATTTGGGGGTGCATGTGGCTTTGGAGTAGTGGCTGGTGGTGGTCATACTATTGCTAGAGGTATTGGTGGCAGGGGTGGTTACGGTGGTGGTGACCCGGAAGTTTATGATTTCATGGCCTTTTTCTGCCTGGGATTTTTCTTGGCGGTGGTTGCGCGGCAGCCCTGCCTCCCATCATGAGTGGGTTCTGTTGGAATGCTCGGGAATGCTCGGCGACTGGGAGATTCCCGAGCATTCCTTTGCTCACGACCTTGGTTTTGTGCGCTTTCTCCCTTTTTTATTACAATCTCTCCTAATTGCTCTTATTATTATTATTATTATTATTTTGTGTTATATTGTGGTGCTTTACCTTGAAGATCTTGGCTTTCATGCCATTTTGTTTAACACTTACATCAGTTGGCGATCTCTTGGGTTGAGCTCTTGTTTGTGTCTTGGTTGGGACACATTTTGGCCTTTTGGCGCTGGTGCTATTATAGATCATTGCTTGTGGTTTTTTCCTGATTTTACTTTAGGGTCCTTTTGGTGGTGGCACCGTAGTGCTCGTGCTTTACCATTGCCGGGGATTGGACTGGGTTTGACAGCTGGAGTTTACGGTTTCGTACCCCAAGCAGTGTTTTCTTTTGGTCGTTTCTCTTAGGTTGCGGATTTTGGTTCGGGAGCTTGTGCTATTTGAGTTTGTTATCAATTAGTGCCTCTTGATTATCCTTTTGTGTACCTTTCGAGTTCATGGAAGACAGGTCCCTCCTTCAACCTTGTTGTGGCCTGCTTTGGTTGAGGGGACCCGATTGGCTCAAGTGGTCACTGACCTTCTGTTAGGATCGGTCCGTAGTGTTTAGAGGGGGGGTGAATGAACACTCCTTGTAAAAATTAATCCCTTGTGATTTCTTTCGGATTAGTGAAAGAAATCTGTTTCTTAATCAACTCTTGTACAGAACAGACCACTGAAAGTATAAGTGCGGAACAGTCTGTTCTTGTATATGTAAGAACGGCTCGATGGCTAGTATGAAAGAACAAGTGCACAAAGATAATACACAGGATATGTTTCTGGAAGTTCGAAGGTGGTGTAATCCTTCTACGTCTCCCCTTCTTCCAATTAAGGAAGGTTTATACTAGAAGACTTTGATTTATACAATCCTGTTGTACAAACCCGATTCAGGCTGGATTTATCTCACTACCAGTCTGAAACTCCTAGTCACTCGATCTGCTCAGACACACTCTGTCTGACAGTTACAATATGTTTCTCACTTCTATTTTTCAACACAGAATACACAAGATGCGCACAGTGATCCTAAATGATCAAATATTACAAAGTAATCGTGCTTAAGAATAATTTCAGCTTGAGAGCTTCTGAGCTTGTAAGCTTGTGTTGTTTTGCTTTCTTGTGCGTTTTTCAATTGATCAGCAAGAGTCACGTATATTCCTTTTGTTGCATCCTTTTATAGTTGTAAGTACCAACGACATCATTTCCCTTAATGTGCAACTTTGACTCTGCTTGAGCTCTGAGAAAGCTACAGTCTTCTTCTTCAGGATACTTGCCGTTCTGGTTCATACTTTCGGCGACTGTCAGATAGGCTATTCTTTGTCTTCTTACCTTTTATTGCAATCTTCAGTCTTTGGTCCTTTGTAGCATTAATTACGACATTAAATGCTACAATAAATAGCCGTTAATGATTCGGACTGAGTAGCCATTCTTTATGTATCCTTGACTACTCTGATCTGATAAAGATTGAGATCGATCTGAAGCTTTGATAAAGTCAGTCTGAAATCCATCGATCCGGTCTGATATGCTTTATCATCTTATCAGCTTGATCTGTTTTGGGCGATCGATCTGGTCAGTCTGATTTCACTCGATCCGGTCTGAAATATTTTGTCATCTTTAAAATCTCATCGATAAGGTCCGGAACTAACAAATTCCCCCTTTTTGATGATGACAAAACCTAGCTTCTAAGTCTGTTTAACCAGTCTGATAAGAACTCTGAAGCGAAAACTTTCGGATCGATTACTTCTTCTTTGTTCAAAATAAATGAATATTATTAAGTTGGATCGATTAAGCCTTTATTAAAGTTCAAAATAAATGAACAAGGACTTAATAAAGAAAGATTTTTATTGATAAAAAATCTCGCATACAGTCAGTCTAAAAATTTAATCAACGAGACTGCTAATTTCTTGAAGTTTGAGGCGGCTTGAAGTCTTTCTTCTTTTCCCCCTTTTTGTCAGCAGCAATCTCTTGAAGAAAATCAACAACTTGTGCTAGCTGCGCGCTGATAGCGTCAAGACGAACGTCTTGAGCGCGGAGGGAAATGGCAACAGATGCTCGGACTTCAGTGGCCAGCTTGATCTGCTCTTTTCTCAAGTTGTTCTTATAAGTGGCTTGCTGAGAAAACAGATCTTTCAGTCCTCGCTGAAGGCTGCTTATACTGGCTGTCATCTTCTCTTTGAATGAATCAAAGTCCAAAGCTGTAAGCCTCTGACCTTGATGAACTTCTAGAACACGTTGAGAGAGTGACATGCAGTTATCAGAGAAATACTGGAGAGTCCGTGCCAGTGATGGAGGTGCATCAGATAGCGGGCTGGGAGAGTGATCTGATGATGACATTGCAGGATCATCTTCTTCAGCAATCGGCATAATGGAAGATATGGCATCTTGATGACTTTCGGATCGGATCAGGGTGACCAAATCCGAAGAAAATTCTTGAATGAAGGCCAGATCTTCAGCTGATTGTCCCGGAGGAGTGCTGGGACTGAGAGGCTCCTCAATTTGTAAACCTGCAACAACTGTAGACACCACTAAGTCCGGATCGACGAAGGCTGGTGCGTCAATTGTTGCAAGTGCTGCGGTTGGACTGATTTGTGCACGGGAGGCTGATGACCCCAAAGGAATAGATGTTGTGGGAGAGTCCAACAACACATTCAATGGTTCATCATCTGTAGCAGACGGAGCATTAGGCAATGGCTGCTCCGCTGTCTGATCTGGTACTAGCTCTGCAGTCTGAGCTGCTGCTTGATCTGCAGTCTGATCTGCGGCTGGTTCTGCAGGCTGCGCTGCTGGCTGATCTTCAGTCTGGTCTGCTGCCCCAGAAGGAATAACCTCAACGAAAGGTTCTGCCAGAGTTTGGCTTGCAGAAGGATGATCCGGGCTGGTTGCTGGAGTGGATACACTGATCTTCTGTCGTTGAAAACGGACAGCTAAGTGAAGAGCATGAACATCCATCTCTAATTGAGCAATAACAGCCCCATCATCTCTGACAGTTGGAGCATTCGGATATAAGTTCTCCTTCTTAGCAGCTAGGAGCAGAGTGGTCAGTCTGAATCTTTGAATTGCCGTAAATAGCTCTTTGCACTGCACGGCAAGCCGAACATCATCGGTCTCTGTTCCTTTCAGAACTTCCTCTTCCATCTTCTTCAGTCTGCTCAACTTTCTGAAGAACATCTCAATGTGGTTGATAGTCCGGTACTGGACGTATTCATCAAAGACCACAATGAGTGCCTTCACCTTCTCATCAACATCCTCCATAGCAATGTCGATGGCTGTCTGCGCTGCAGATTTGGGTTTAGAGGAGAGGGGTTCGGAGAGAATGGCTTTTCCCTTGCCGGTGGAGGAAGGGGACTTGATCATTGATTGGGTAGAATCTCCCAACTCAGTGATAACTATCCCTTTGACCACGGGAATGGCAGAGGGAAGTCTAACGGTGACTTTGGGTGCAGGGGTTGAAGCTTGTGAAGGTTGGGTGGAAAGTTGGGGTGCAGGGGTGGCTTTAGTTGGTGGCAATATGGGTAAGGCTTTTGGTTTGGTAATCTGGGTTCTTGGCTTTTTGGGAAGTGGCTTGGTTGGTGGCGAGGGAGAAGACTGAGTTTCTTCAGAATCAGTCTGGATTATTAGCTTTCGCTTGACCCGAGGTTTGCGCGCAACAGCGTGTTCTTCGCCCTTCTCAATCTTGACTGCAGCCAGAGTAGTAGAACTAGGCGGAGCACTCTTGGACTTCAGCAGTGCGAGCCCTTTGGAGTTTAGAATCTTGAAGGGACTGAGAGCGGACTGCTTTCCCAGCTCGATGTCTAAGGACTCCAGTAGCTTGCTGAGAGGAACAGCAAAGCATACGGCCTGTTTTGATGCAATTACTGTTTCCATCAGAACTCCAAAAATAATCACGGACCAGTTCATCTTCTGTCCGGATTCAATAGCCGCCATAGCCCTGAACTTCTCTGCGGTTACAGCGTCAAAACTCCCTGCTTTGCCCAAAAGAGGTTTGCCAACGATTTCGCACAGCACCTGGAAATGAAAAAGCATTTCCTTCTTCTTAAACGAGGGTTGCAGGCGGTGGCCAAAAATAGAAATCCTCCCTTGAAGAGCTGAGAGTGACGCTTGAGGAATCTGTCCAAACTCTGTCAGTCCGGAATTGGGGAGGCCAAAGGTTTTGGCCAGCGTCATCGGCGAGATCTCAAATGATTTGCCCTTGACAGAGGTGGATAATGATGTCTTCTGGGAGACGGCATTGGCGAATAGTTCGCGGATTTCAGATTCATAAACAACTGTGCCGCACTCCAGAAAGTTCCTTAAGCCAGATGATTCCAAAGCTCGGAAGATGGACACCATCTCTGCATCTTCTGCCCTGTAAATGTCATTAAACTCAACGGAGAGAGAGTTGTGAGTAATGGTAGCCATTGGAATGAAAGGTAAAAGAGTGCGAAGATTTAGGAGAGTGAGAGAATAAGAAAACAGATAGCGGTAAATTGTAAAAAGTGAAAGGAGATGAAATGTTCAGCCCGCTAAATAGGAGAGAGAAGACACGTGCCTTTATCTCGATGACTGATAAAAAGAAATTCAAAATAAACGGTCAGGATAACAGATAGATAAGGCGATTAAAATGCGATCAGTCCGGGCTGTTTTTGTTATAAAAAAAATTTATTGACCAGACAGATCATAGGATAACATCAGATCGACATGGATCGGTCTGAAAGTTCGGACCGGTCTGTGTCTTTCTGAACATTGTATTATCGATCTCTGGCAAAAAAAATCTTTAAGAGCGAAAGTAAGAAAACATCTAAACTATTAAGATAAGTCAATTAAACCAAGAATTTGACGGAAATAATTAAACTTAGCCTCTGGGAACGGTTTGGTGAAGATGTATGCTGCTTGCTGCTCTGTTGAGATGTGCTCGATCCGAATTTCCTTTTCGCCAACATGATCTCGAATAAAATGATGTCGTATATCAATATGCTTTGTTCGAGAGTGCAGAACTGGATTATACGTTATAGCGATTGCACTTGTGTTGTCGCAAAATATCGGAGAGTCAACAGCTTGGATGCCATAGTCTTTGAGCGGGTGTTGAATCCAGAGCATTTGAGCGCAACAGCTTCCAGCGGCTAGATACTCTGCTACAGCTGTAGAGGTGGCAATCGATGTCTGCTTTTTACTGAACCAAGAGATCAATCTTTCACCTAGAAATTGACATGTTCCACTGGTGCTTTTACGATCAATCTTACACCCAGCGTAGTCTGCGTCTGAATATCCGATCAAGCTGAAGTTTGAATCTTTGGAGTACCAAAGACCAACGTTTTGAGATCCTTTTAAGTATTTCAGAATACGCTTGGCAGCAATAAAATGTGATTGCTTTGGTTCTGACTGAAATCTGGCGCACATACAGACTGAGAACATAATATCAGGCCGCTCGCTGTAAGATACAATAGCGATCCGATAGTCCTCTATACATGGTTACTTCAACTGCCGTTCCCCCTTCATCTTTGTCTAACTTGATTGTTGGACTCATTGGAGTTGATGCAGTTGAGCATGTTTCCATTCCAAATCTCTTGAGGAGCTCTTTGGTATACTTGGTCTGGTTGATGAAAATACCATTGTTGAGCTGTTTTACTTGGAGACCCAAAAAGAATGAAAGTTCTCCCATCATGCTCATCTCAAACTGTCCATGCATTAACTTAGAAAATTTCTCGCACAATTTGGGGTTAGTTGACCCAAGATTATGTCATCAACGTAAATCTGTACTAGTAGGGTATGTTCTCCCTTAATAAATTTAAAGAGAGTTTTATCTACTGAGCCGATCTGAAAATCATGGTTATGCAGAAATTGAGATAGAGTGTCATACCAGGCTCTTGGAGCTTGTTTCAGACCATACACTGCTTTATTCAGTAGATACACATGATTGGGATACAAATGGTTCTGAAATCCAAGTGGTTGCTCAATGTAGACTTCTTCCTGAAGCTTTCCATTAAGAAAAGCGCTTTTGACGTCCATCTGATATACTTTGAAGTCTTTAAAGGCAGCATATGCAAGAAAGATTCGGATAGCTTCAAGTCTGGCGACTGGTGTAAATGATTCATCGAAGTCGATTCCTTCTTCTTGTCTGAATCCTTGTGCCACCAGTCTGGCTTTGTTTCTAACCACAGTTCCATCTGCGTCCAGCTTATTTCTGAAAACCCATCTGGTTCCAATAACAGGCAGATCGCTTGGTCTGTGGGTTAGACTCCAAACTTGATTTTGTTCAAATTGATTAAGCTCTTATTGCATTGCCTTAATCCAGTTGAAATCAGTCAGAGCTTCATCGATCTTCTTAGGTTCCAGAGTTGAGATGAAAGCAGCATGTGTGAATTCATCCATCATCTGTCCTCTGGTTCTGATCGGTGCAGAGGGACTACCAATCACTAGATTAGGTGGATGCTTCTTAGTCCATCGATAGCTTGACTCTGGATTGTCTGGTCCGGTCGGATGAGTAGTAGTAGCATGATCAGCATCTGCTTTAACATTTGAGTGAAGGACATCCGGATCAGCTCGATCTGAAGAAGCTTCAATGCCTTGATCCGGTCTGTTTGGTACTTCTGGTTCTGGTAGATTGTCTCTTGACCTGTTAGCTACAATCTCATCATCACTGTTAGCCTCGAGATATATATTTTCCATCTGATTTTGAATTGATTCTTTGTTGCCCTCAACACATAAAGATTCATCAAAAAACTACATGAACAGATTCTTCTACAGTTAAGGTACGATTATTGAAAATTCTATAAGCTTTACTAGTTGATGAATATCCCAAGAATATTCCATTATCTGACTTAGCTTCAAATGCTGTAAGATGATTCTTACCATTGTTATGAACGAAGCATTTGCAGCCAAAAACATGAAGGTGAGAAATAGATGGTCTGTTACCAGTCCATATTTCATATGGAGTAAGGTTCAGCTTCTTGTTGATCATAGACCGATTTTGAGTGTAGCAAGCAGTGTTTACAGCTTCTGCCCAGAACTTTTGCGAAATACCAGAATCAGCAAGCATTGTTCTTGCTGCTTCCTTGAGCGTTCTGTTTCTTCGTTCTGCAACTCCATTCTGTTGAGGAGTTCGAGCGGCTTCTGATTTGAAAATTCAGTGCCTTTGTCACTGTGAATCCTGTCTATGCTGGATGATTTCTCATTCTGAGTGCGTTTCAGCAGCTTGATCAACTTCGGACCGGTCTGATCTTTACTGCTTAAAAATATAGTCCATGTAAAGCGTGAGTAATCATCAATAACAACAAGAGTATACCGCATTCCCCCTAAACTTGTTATTGGTATAGGACCAAACAAGTCCATGTGCAGTAGTTCTAAACAACGTGAGGAGGATTTGGCATTCTTGTTTTTGAAGGATGATCTGATCTGTTTGCCCATTTGGCAAGCTTCGCAGATCTTATCCTTAGCAAAATCGATCTTGGGTAGACCGATAACTAAATCATGTTTACACAGGCTGGAAATAGTCTTAAAGTTTATATGATTCAAGCGCTTATGCCACAGCCAATGTTTATTATCATTGTTAGCGATGAAGCAAGTAGGATTATCAGGTTGAGCATGATTCCAGTTAATCTTATATGTATTTCCATTCCTGATTCCTACAAGCATGGTTATACCGTCTGATGATTAAACAGTGCAAGTGTGTTTGTGAAATTCTACAGCATAACCATTATCACAGAGTTGACTTATACTAATCAGATTATAGCACAGATTTTCAACTAACAGCACATCATTGATAATAATGTTACCATGGACAATCTTACCCTTGCCCACGGTCTTACCCTTTGAGTTATCTCCGAAGATGATCTTGGGTCCAGTACATTCTGTGACTTCAGACAGCAGCTCGATGTTTCCAGTCATGTGACGAGAACACCCACTGTCCAAATACCAGTCTGATGCGAGTTTCTTCGGTACCTGTCATCAAATATAATTATTGTTGGTACCCAATCCTATTTGGGTCCAGAACGGATTAGCCCTTTGGGAACCCACACATGTATCAGCTTCAATGGCTTGTGTGTGTAAGGTGTGCTGTGTGCTGGTTTGTTTTGATGTTGTGTGTGATAATGTGTGCGCTGTGGAAGCCTTTGATTCTCATAAGGTAGTCTATATCTTCGTTGAAGCGGTTTTGAATTATAGTAATTGTATTGTCTTCCTTGCCTTCGATCTTGCACCTTTGGATTTGGTCTGATAGACGCAAATCTTGCTGGTGCCTTTTCTTTGGCTTGGTCAACATAACCAATCCCTTTTCTCAGATTTTGATTCACGTAAGAGACTCCCGTTTGAATTTTAGGTGCTTCAGTCTCATATACTGTGCTGGATTTAACAAATGTCATTTGTTTGACTTGGTTCTTTACCAGCAACAGCTCAGATTCATCTTTGGTGCATTCTTTGGTGTCAAAGCCTATGCCGGTGAAATCACCGACGTTTCTTTGAACCTCTTGTAATTCTTCCAAAGATGTTCTGGATTTTGTCCATGTTTTGAATATATGAGAAAGCTTAGCATTTTGTGTGTTAATTCTCTTATTTTCTTCATGGAGCTGATCATGGGAGATTTTCAGCTTTTTCAGCTCGATCTTTAGATTATTGCACTCACCCTGCTCAGAGCTGCTTGGTTTATTGTGCTCATCTATTTGATTACTGGCTTTAGCTTTATTTTTCTCAAATGATTCAGCTAAGATCATATAATCATTAGCCATGTCTTGCAGTGCGGACATGAGCTCTTCTCGTGTAAATTCATTTGAGTCAAGATCATATACCTCGTCTTTCTGACTCATCTCTTCGTCTGCCATAAGACATTGAATATCTTCTTCGCTTTCGCTGGAAGAATATTCAGAGCTTTCCGAGTCTGAGTCTGTCTGAGCCCATTTGCTGTTTCCCTCTTCAGCTACTAGGACTTTCTGGGATTTTCCATGATTCTTGCGGTCTTTGTAGTGCTTCTTCTTCCTATCATCACGATGCTTCTCTTTCCGTTCTTCTTTCTTCGGTCTGGTGCAATCTGCAATAAAATGTCCGGTCTTACCATAATTGTAGCAAGCCTGATCGTTAACAACATCATCTTTTCTTGATTTATAATGATGAGAGGGTTTGAAGTTCCTCTTATTCTTAGACATGAATTTACCGAATTTCTTGATAAATAATGACATAGCATCATTACTTATATGTTCAGCGGATCGGTCTGATGTTGAGGCGGTCTGGTCTGGAATGGCTGACAGGGCCTTGTTTGGTTGAGAGATGAATGGCTCTGCTTCACCTCTGCTTATCAGTTCAAACTCATAGGCCTTAAGATCTGCAAACAGATCATGAAGTTCAACCTTGTTAAGATCTTTTGATTCCCTCATGGCAATGGTCTTAACATCCCATTCCTTTGGCAGAGCTCTCATAACTTTCAGAGCGATCTCTCTGTTAGAATATTCCTTCCCCAGACCATTCAGTTCATTTATGATGCCAGTGACTCTTTCATCAAACTCATTTAGAGTTTCTCAACTCTTCATCTTTATGCCCTCAAATCTTTGAAGAGCAACAGTCAGCTTGTTTTCTTTGGTCTGGTCGTTGCCTTCGCATAGCTGTGCTATCTTCTCCCAAATTTCTTTAGCGTAGAGCACATTTTGATTTTGCTCATGTTCTTGTCCAATGTCTTGAACAAGATGTCTTTGGCAACGTTGTCGAGATTTGCCTTCTTTCTTTCCTCATTCGTCCAGAGGGATCTGTCTTTCTCTACCATTTGTGGTTCACCACCAGTAATGGCGACTGCTGTATTTATTTTTAGAATCTTCATTGGTCCATCAGTGATGACGAACCACATATCGTCATCCTGAGCTGCCAGATGTGCTTGCATTCTGATTCTCCAGTCATCATAGTCTTCTTTTGAGAACATAGGAATTTTGTTGAATGATGCCATCAGCTCGAGTGATTTTGCTGATTAAGATTACCTGCTCTGATACCACTTGTTAGGATCGGTCCGGAGTGTTTAGAGGGGGGGTGAATGAACACTCCTTGTAAAAATTAATCCCTTGTGATTTCTTTCGGATTAGTGAAAGAAATCTGTTTCTTAATCAACTCTTGTACAGAACAGACCACTGAAAGTATAAGTGCGGAACAGTCTGTTCTTGTATATGTAAGAACAGCTCGATGGCTAGTATGAAAGAACAAGTGCAGAAAGATAATACACAGGATATGTTTCTGGAAGTTCGAAGGTGGTGTAATCCTTCTACGTCTCCCCTTCTTCCAATTAAGGAAGGTTTATACTAGAAGACTTTGATTTATACAATCCTGTTGTACAAACCCGATTCAGGCTGGATTTACCTCACACCAGTCTGAAACTCCTAGTCACTCGATCTGCTCAGACACACTCTGTCTGACAGTTACAATATGTTTCTCACTTCTATTTTTCAACACAGAATACACAAGATGCGCACAGTGATCCTAAATGATCAAATATTACAAAGTAATCGTGCTTAAGAATAATTTCAGCTTGAGAGCTTCTGAGCTTGTAAG
This sequence comes from Haberlea rhodopensis, assembly GCA_907163345.1. Classification (NCBI taxonomy): domain Eukaryota; kingdom Viridiplantae; phylum Streptophyta; class Magnoliopsida; order Lamiales; family Gesneriaceae; genus Haberlea; species Haberlea rhodopensis. Next base: position 1,323,936 of record CAJQUN010000044.1, on the reverse strand, counting down.
CTTGTGCTGTTTTGCTTTCTTGTGCGTTTTTCAATTGATCAGCAAGAGTCACGTATATTCCTTTTGTTGCATCCTTTTATAGTTGTAAGTACCAACGACATTATTTCCCTTAATGTGCAACTTTGACTCTGCTTGAGCTTTGAGAAAGCTACAGTCTTCTTCTTCAGGATACTTGCCATTCTGGTTCATACCTTCGGCGACTGTCAGATAGGCTATTCTTTGTCTTCTTACCTTTTATGGCAATCTTCAGTCTTTGGTCCTTTGTCTCATTAATTACGACATTAAATGCTACAATAAATAGCCGTTAATGATTCGGACTGAGTAGCCATTCTTTATGTATCCTTGACTGCTCTGATCTGATAAATATTGAGATCGATCTGAAGCTTTGATAAAGTCAGTCTGAAATCCATCGATCCGGTCTGATATGCTTTGTCATCTTATCAGCTTGATCTGTTTTGGGCGATCGATCTGGTCAGTCTGATTTCACTCGATCCGGTCTGAAATTTTTTGTCATCTTTAAAATCTCATCGATAAGGTCCGGAACTAACACCTTCCTAGTTAGCGATCTTGCATTTCTGTTACGACGCACTACCCTCATGGTCTTTTAGTTAACCTTTACATGAATGCTTATTGGCCATGTGTGGCACTTGTGTCTCTAGTTCTGTTGCACTTTGTTGCGTTTTATTTTCTAGTGTTTGGTTGTATTCTTCTTGTAAACGATGTTAATTAATATTATGGTTTATGCTAAAAAAAACTAGTGCTTAGTGTTTTTATTGTTTTCTTTATTTATTTGAATGAATTTATTTCCCGTCTTAGAAAGTCCATAGGAATTGGTGAATACTAATTTCTGCAGAGTTTGCTTGTTGCATCATGATCTACTTCTACAAATGTGTTCGGTGTATAAATTGAACTCAAAGAAACCATACCAAGTATGTGATATAACGTGAAGAAACAAAAATTACCAAAATATGAAAGATAATACGTGATTACGTTGTGATATATAATAAGTAACGACCCCGAATTATCGTAATGAAATGAATATTGGATATCTCTTGAATGAAACTGAAGAAATTAACACAATTGCATAGATATGACTGACGATCATATAATTGATAGCGTCATGAAAACTGATATAAAGTAATTATCGTTCTACTACAGAGTTCCTTTCTCGAAAAAAAGCTCTTAAAACAGTGATTATGTTGAATAATATTTATTGAGCTATGAGAAAATCACACGAGGTTTACTATGTCAAGAAATTAGAGATAATTTCAATGTGATCAATTTCAACAAAAATACAAATGACAATTTAGTCATTTTTATAAACTCTTTATAAATTAATCATAAATGTACTACGTCTTAATTAGTTATTTAATTTATATTGTATGATGTATATATGATTTCTCATATATGTATTAGCTTTAATAACCAGCTCTCTGTCCACTTCTCTTTTGTTGATAGGCTCGGTAGGCTAAGTAAGTACTTCCATTGGATTGAACTCGACGAATTGCATTTTGCTAGATATATTCTTTTAGTTAGAAAGATTCTCTATTTGAAATTCAAAATAAATAAAATTAATAATGGCGCATATGCGGGAAGGGCCCCCAAATACTTTTTCATCCAGGGGGAGCTTCAGGTGCTGTCTTGTAGGGATAAACACACAAAGCAATAAAACATCACAACAACTAATTATCCATATCTTGTGTGAAACACGTAGGAAACAATATCAAATAGAGAGCCAATAGTTTCAGCAACCACAATCAAATGTAAAATAAATGACACGAGCGCTTTTTAACGTGGAAAACCTCCCCGGTGTGGGAGTAAAAACCACGGGACCGTAGTCCACCAAAATAATCTCCACTATACTGAATAATGAGATTACAATCTGTCCACAACCAGAAAACAATCAATACACAACCATTAGTAACTTTCGAACTAACACAATCTTGAAATAACACAAGAATGGAAGGATCTCTTCCAAAGGTCTCCAAACCACAAACTGTTCCCATATTTAAAATAGCCAAATTCAATCTCCATCGTTCAAAACATACATCAAGATGTTCTAAACATACTTTCCAAATTTGAGCCCAATCCAACTGTTCAATTTCTGTCAAATGCCTTTGCAACCAGATTGCTCCAGATTCGCTCGAGAAAATAGCAGACTCGGTTCAACCTTTCAAACGCAATAGAAACAACAATAAAACATGATCTCCATTGTTCACTATTTAGTAGACTCATTTATGAATGTACTGTCCAAATTACAGCTCGATCCAACGGTCGAGTTTGCAAAAATGCTTCTTGAAGCTGGCTGTTATGCAAGAATTTTCAGATCCAAAAGTCTCACTTCTTTCCTCACTTTTATTGTGTTTTTGCTCTTGAATCTGATGGTGTGCTAGGGTTTGACATGCCTTTAAATACTTCATATGAGTTTGCATCACATGGATCAATTTATTGGAATTTGGCCATCTCCAAATATCCCTCGTTTTCAACTATGTGGAGAGACACGTCATCCCAACAATCAAACGACAAACCTCAAGCTTCTCTCTTGGGCAATGCTTTTATCATCATATCAGCACCATTGTCATCTGTGTGAATATTTTCAAGTTCAAACAATGTATCATTGATAACATTTCTCGTCCAATGATATCTAGCATCAATATGTTTCGATTTTGAATGAAAAAAAGAATTCTTACCAAGATATATAGTACGTTGATTATCACAAAATACTATGCATCGCTCATGCTTGACACCACGTTTCTCCACAAACTTTTTCATCTATAACTCTTTTCAAGCTTCTGTTGTTGCTATATATTCTGTTTCTGTTGTAGAAAGTGCAACACATTTTCGCAATCTTGATTGCCACGATACAACACCACCTGAAAAAGGTTACCAAATATCCTGAGATAGATTTTCTAGTATCCACATCATTTGCCATATCTGAGTCGGTGTAGCCAATTAACACTAGTTGTCCACTTCCAAATATGAGTCTCAAAGTGGAAGTACCTCGCATATATCTCAATATCCACTTTACTGCATTCCAATGTTCTTTCTTGTATTGGATAAGTAAAGACTAACAACACCAACAGCATAAGCTATATATGGCCGCGTACACACCATTGCGTACATTAAACTTCCTATTGTTGAAGCATACATAAATCTTCTCATGTCTTCTTTCTCTTTATCTGTAGTAGGACTATGATTAGCACCAAGCTTAAAGTGTGCACAAGAGGCGAGCAAACCATTTTAGACTCACGTATATTGAATCTTTTGAGCACTTTCTCAATGTATTGCTTCTGTGACATGTATAATATCTTATTCGCCCAATCACAACAAATTCTAATGCCATGAATTTGTTTTGCTTGTCCCAAATCCTTCCTTGCAAATGATTTATTCAATTGCTTCTTCAACCCATGAGTTCTCGAAGCGTTCTTGCGAACAATTAACATGTCATCCACATAAAGTAATAATATAATAAAGTTATCATTAGAAACCTTTATACAAAGACATAATGATCAGAAATTATTTTATTGTAGCCTTGCTTTTCCATTACTGCTTCAAATTTTGATACCATAATCTGGGTACCTACTTCAAACCTTACAGACACTTTATAGTTTGCATACATGATCCTTTTTTACTTTCAGTGAAAAACCTTTTGGTTGTTCCATTTATATTTCTCTATCCAACTCACCACGAAGAAAAGAAGTTTTAATATCCATCTGCTCAATCTCCAAATCGTAACTGGCTGCTAAACCAAGCACAATACAAATAGATTACATTTAACCACCGGAGAGAAGATTTCATCAAAATCGATACCTTTCTTTTGACTGAAACCTTTAACAACCAATATAGCTTTGAACCGTGGTAATGAAATGTGTTAATTTGGCTTCATCATGTATACCCATTTATTTTTCATTGCTCTTTTCCCCTAAGGCAATTTTACCAGCTCAAAAGTATTATTTTCATATAAGGATTTCATCTTATCTTGCGTAGCATCAACCCACTCATCTCTTTGATCATCTTTCATTGCTTCATCATAGTATTCTAGTTCTGCCCCATCAATCAACAACACATACTCACTGGTATGATATGGTTTTGAGTGTAAATGCAGTCTAGAAGATCTTCCAACCGGAACCTGAGTTTTTTATATTGGAGTTTGATCCACAGGATCATTCTCAACCTCTAAATGACCATCAATATCATCAATAACATGCAAGTCAGCCTGAATACCATCTTCAACCTGTATTGGTACTTGATTCTGAGGAACTAAATCAAAATCAATCAAATCATCATTAGACTTACTCACTATCTTATCTGCCTTGTCAATATCTTGGTATGATTCTAAATAAACACTGCATCTCGACTTCTAATGAGTTTTTTTCCTCTGGTTCATAAAACCTTTAGCCAAACTCATCCAGACCATAGCCAATAAATATACATTCTCGAGTCTTGATATCAAGCTTAGATCTTTTATCTTTAAGAATATGAACAAAGGCCTTGCATCCAAACACACGTAACTATTTACAAGAGACATCCTTTTAAGATCGCACTCTGTCTGGAACATCAAAATTCAAAGGAATACATGGTGTAAGATTTAATACATGTACAACTATACTTAAACTCTCGCTGATAAGTGTCTTTTTTGCACTTATATTTCTATGTTTTCTCGTTACTTTACCTTATTCTTGAACGATATTAAACTTGTGATATGTATTTTGCATGCTTTAGGAATATAGGTAGAAGTGCAAGAAAACGATTAAAATGAGACAAAATAACACGAAAGGTGGAAAAGGGTCCAAACAGCCAACGCGTTGAAGAAAAGATGGAAATCTTGAAGTTGGAGAAATTTGGCTCGAAGATGTTGGACGAAATTATGAGACTTTGGCCCATAATTTTAACCTAGGACAAGCCATTACTCCATCTTCCATCCAACAACATCCAACATCCACCACAATATATATCCTAGGAATTCGAACAACCCAACAAGGAGATTAAAGAAGGCGATTGAGAAAGAAGCAAGAGAATAAGCAAGGATCTACAAAAAGGAGTCGACGCTGGGAGTTTAGTATTGTCTTAATACTTTAGTTTTAGATTATTTTAATGTCTTTCAATTTAATTGTGAACTAAATTTAATTATCAAGATAAGGGAAACCTTTGTTTTGAACATGTGACTTGATTATTCTATCTTGATTGAATTCTTATATTCTTTGTGTATAACTTACTATTCTCCATGCTTTTAAAGATTTGGCCACATTCGAATGATTATATACATCGTAATTGATATCGAGAGAAGATATCACGATACGACATAGTAAAATAGGCCGTGGATTTCAGATTGAGGTCGAGAGATGAGATCAAATACACGTGTGATAGCCATAGATTACACAGTCGAAAGCTAGTAGTATTCATGGATCTTAATGCAATATTGAGTTGTTAAATAAGTGTACGACAACTTACTGCAATTTGATATTAGGTTTAATATAGCTCGAGAGAGTATATTAGATAAAATCATAGAACTCTTCACTTATAGATATATGGATATTCAATCGAGGATCATAGGGGATTATACTGGTACCGATGTCTTGATAATCTTCTCGAGTTGATTTTTCTCGTCATCTTTGGTTGGAGTAGTAGTTTAATTTAGTTAACTAATATTTTATTGAATTAATTATCGTAGGCTAAATATAATTAAAAGCATCTTATTTGGTACTTACAGTTAGTCAATGTGGGTTCGACACTCTTACTTCTCATAATCTATACTAAAACTTGACAACCGTGCACTTGCGGATATGTCGTGCTACACTGGAATTTTATTGTGTAAATAAAGTGTGATCACTCACCCCAGAATGACATTGGCAAACCTGCTTCTGAAAGCAAACATCTCACCCTTTCAACTAGAGTTATATTCATCCTTTCTGCTATTCAACTGAGAAGTTTTGGAATGTGTCTTTTGGTGACGAATACATTGTTTCCTAAAATATTCATCAAAAGGACCAGAATACTCACCTCCATTATCAGTTCTGATGCACATCAATTTCTTTCCAGTTTGTTAAGGCCTTAAACTATTAAACACATCAACAACTTATCTTTTGTTTTCAATGTTTAGACCCGCACTTTTCTTGAGTGATCATCTATAAAGTCTCAAAATAGGATGCACCACCAATATTTTTTATTTTCATAGGACCACAAACATCAGAATGAATTAAATCGAGTATACCTGGCTTTCTCGAGGGAGTAGATGTTTAAGGAAAACTCTAGTCTGTTTTCCTGCCAAACAATGAGAACACTTCTTCATACACTCATTTTTTATTTCAAGAATCATATTCTTTTTAGCCAAAGAATCATCAATCCCTTCTCAATGATGTGATTGAGTCTGCTGTGCCACAACTCAACATTGTTTTCAGCTTCCACTGTATTTATAGAGCGATCAGGTAGCTTTGCTTGCATCAAATATAGTGAACTATATTTCTTGCCTCTAGCCACAACTAATGAACATTTAGTAAGCTTCCATTGATCATTAGAGAAGGTGTTGCAGAATCCCTCATCAGTAAGTTTTTCAACAGAAATCAAATTCAAACGAAGGTCAGGTACATGTTTAACATTTTTCAAAAATAACATCGTACAATCATCGTCTCCAAACATAATCTCCCATGCCAATGACTTTTGAAAAGCCATTATCACCCATCCTAACTTTTCCACAATCACATGATGTATATGAGATAAATAAATCTCTACGAGATATAGCATAATAAATGCACCATTGTCAACTACCCAACATGTCTCATTATGTGAATGATAAGGAAATCATCAGTACTAGTAGAAACCTGATCGTCACCAGTATCACCATCATTTTTTTTTCTTTTACCTTATCTTTCTTGTTTTCTTTTTTTGATCGAAATACTTTGATATATGTCCAGTGATACCACAATTGTAGCATTCAATATTGACCTATCTGTTGGACTTGCTTCTGCCTCTATCTTTGCCTTTCGGACACCTGTTTTTACTTCTCCCCCTTTTTTTCTTTAACCAGGATATCTGAATGTGAATGAGAACCTGTGACTTTCATCTCATCTCCTCACTCAGAACACTGCTTTTAGTCAAATCCATGGTAATGACATCATATGTGACAAGGTTAGATAAAGAAGTCTTGAATGACTCCTATGATAAGACAATGTACCAAGAAGCCATAAACCCCGCATTTCTTCATCAAACTTGATAATCGTTCTAGCTAATTGATTAATAATACCCTGAAAATCATTCAAATGATCAATAATAGGATTTCCATCTTTGTATTTCAAAACATCATCTATTTGATCAAATACAACTTGTCCAGTTTCCTAGCATATAACTGCTCAAGTTTTGCCCACAAAGATCTTGCATCTGTTTCATCACTGACATGGTTCAAAACATTATCATCTACCCACTCTCTAATAAAACCACACACCTGTCAATGCAATATTTTCCATTCAGCATCACTTTTCTGTTCGGGCTTTGTACTTTCAAACAGGTAATAATAATTTTTCACATATAAAATATCCTCAATTTTTCTCTTCCATATATGATAATTAGAACTATTCATATTTACCATTCTACTTGTCTTGGTTTCCATTTTCACCACAAGGCAGAAGTAAGAATGTAGCTCTGATACCACTTTGTAAGGATAAACACACAAAGCAACAATCATCGGAACAATTAATTATCCATCTCCTGTGTGAAACTAGTAGGAAACAATATCAAATAGAGAACCAATAATTCAAGCAACCATAATCAAATGCAATATAAATGAGAGGAGCGCTTTTTAACGTGGAAAACCTCACCGATGTGAGGAATAAAAACCACAGACCGTAGTCCACCAAAATAATCCCCACTATAATGAATAATGATATTACAATCTGTTCACAACCAGAAAAACAATCAATACATAACCATTAATCACTTTAAGATAACACAATCTTCAAATAATACAAGAATGGAAAGATATCACCTAAAGACCTCTAAATCACAAATTGTTCCCATTGGTAAATGTATTTAAATTCGATCTACACCGTTCAAAACATACCCCAAGATGTTCTGAACACACGTTCCAAATTTGAGCTCAATCCAACGGTACAATTTCTATCAAATGCCTTTGCAACAGACTGCTCCAGATTCACTCGAGAAAACAACAACACTTCTCAACCTTTCAAAAACCAACCGAAACGACAACAAAACCCGATCTCTACCATTACTAGTTAGTAGACTCACTTGTGAACATGTTGTCCAAACTACAGCTCGATCAAAAGGTTGAGGTTTGCAAAAACGCTTCTTGAAGCAGGCTGTTGTGCAGGAATTTCCAAATCCGAAAAGTCTCACTTATTTCCTCTCACTTTTGGTGTGTTTATGTGAAAACGCTTCTTGACGACAGGTTTTAAATCTAATCGGGGCAAGGCTTAGACACAGCTTCAAGAGAGACTTCCAAGAGATGGTTATGCGTTCGCTTATTAATTTAGCACGTTATCTTTAAGTCGGGATCAATTAAAAATATTTTTTAAATAAAATTATTAATTAAACCAGTATTAAATTATCGAGTTTTTGCTGAATACTTATTTAAATTTTGTTTTGAGTCCGGAGTACTGGATTTTTGCCTTTTTTTTGGCTATACATTTGATTTTAAGTTGATTATCTATCAATGTCAGAAACATTTCTAGATAATTTAATTAGTGTGCCGACTTAACTAACACTGTCCACTTTCAATACTAGGACAAGATTCTATGAACCAATTGAAAATTTTAATAGTGAAGTGTACCAAGTAAATGAAAAATATATTTATGAAATTAATTTTTTTCCATGTTCATTTTCACCACTCGAAGCCCAAGCCATGTTGTTTGATAAATGAAGCTTGAATAAATTCAGACTATTTGATTATGGTGATGTTGCGAGTTAGTGACATTTTATCTATATATGATATCACTAATAGATATTTATCTCATGGTTGGTTAATATGTACTATACATTTTTTACAAAAAAAGGTTGTTTTGCACATATTTATAAATCACATGTGGTTAAAATGTTTATTGTTTAACCAAAAGGGCAGGGGCGGACCCAAGGGGTGCCGGGGGCAGCCGCACCCGCCAGAAAAATATGTTTATATATATATATATATATATATATATTTAACAATAACGTTCATTATAGTGTGGTGGTGGATGGTACAATATGCATTTGAGCCACCCTAGTTCGATCCCTGCTTGCAACAATTTGGCAGGTTATTCTTTTTTCTCCTATTTGCTAAAATGCCATTGGTTTGCTCCTTATTTACTAGAATGCCATTCCAACATAATCTTATTCCTGGTCAATTTTTTATGATAGTAATTTATTTTTAAATTTATATCATATTTATTATGTTTTTTTATATAAAAAAAATACATCATTTAGAATGATTTTTCTGAGAAAATTTTGTGTTTAAAAAATAAAAACTTAGTATTAAAAAAATAAATAATAAAATTATTTATCTTATTATGTTTTTGCTTCTGTGTGTGCGCATGTGTTTGTAGTGAAGCCGGGTGCTAAGGCAGATGTGTGACGGAACCGGCGCAAGGTGTAATCAAAATTTTTTCACCCGCCAAAATTATTTTTCTGGTTCCGCCCCTGCAAAAGGGTGTAAATTACCTAAAAAACCACCCACACGAAGACTTCGTTGCTAAAAACCGTGATGGTGCACGTTCTCTTATCTGTGAGCACATTCCATGAATATGCTTTGGTACCTTGAAAGTTGACTTTGAGTTTGTGAGTGAGATGTATTAAATGATAATTTTGAAATATATATTATGTCCCAATCTTTGAAACTTCCAAGTAAAATCAACCTCTACAAAGGATTCGTAAAGAAAAAGATTCCCTCTTAGAAAATACGTAATTTAAATACTTGGAAATAATTATACATCTAGTTGTGCCAAATTATATAGATTTTTAAATACATATATCTTTTCTCTCCCTTTTCAAAATTCATGGAATCAATACACATTTACGTAAACTGATAAATCACGACTTTCTAATAATTTTATTACATTTCTTGCTTGTACTCTTCCCAAATTCCATGAATAATGGCATTATATATAACGAAAAATTACGACAATCTCCATGTATCATGAATTCATCTTCTCTAATTTATAACGGATAAGGAAAAATTACAGATGTTTTCTCCATAACAGATGATGTACACGTTATTTTTAAACTAACAAACAACTATAAAAACTAGAGGTGGAGTATATGTAATTCGTATATATATTCCTTAGATTACGAATCGTATGATAGATTAATATGAAAATGATATTGCCAAATTCCATCTTCATCCTTTTCTTGATAACAACAACCGGTGTTTCGCCGGAATATACCCGTCCACATCCCCGGCCGCTCATTCTCAGGCAACATGAACGGCCGGATTCACACCCTCAACAGGTTAGTCACAAATCTGGAAGTATATTTTACGTAACACAGAATCTCCATCTCAGAATACATTAAAACTAATTCATTTATGTATTTTATCGATTTCCAGGTTCATATTTCATTAGCAGGGCAGGATTATATGAGGGTTTCATGGATTACCTCCGACAAAAAAGTTAAATCAGTAGTTGATTACGGGAAAAGGAGCGGAGAATATGAAGCGTCTGCAAAAGGAGAGCACAGCATTTCGTACAGTTACTTTCTCTACAGCTCCGGGGAGATTCACCACGTGAAAATCGGGCCATTGGAGCCTAGCACGGTTTATTATTACAGATGCGGCGGCTTCGGCCCGGAGTTCAGCTTCCGCACTCCGCCTTCGGCTTTTCCTATCGAATTTGCGATTGCAGGTGAGCCAATACGTCACGTCTTTGAGTGTGTTGTGTGCAATGTGTGCGAGACTTGCAAGCAATATTTTTGTGTATATTTTCTTTTCTTTCTGGATTTTGTTTTTTTTTTGTTTTTGTTTTAGTTTATTTAGTATAGACAAAAAAGCTTTATGAAATTGATTATCAAAATTAAATAAAATTTTGATAAATTAATACTCGATAAATTAATATCCTCTCAAAAATTATATTTTTTCTGGTCCCAACTCTATCTCAATATTATTAATTTAATACTCGAATTAATAACTCTCTGAATTAATAAAATTGTATGATAACAATATTATTAATTTATAGAAATTTACTTTATGTTTTTTATGATATAATTATTGGTAAAAAATTGTCAAGACACATATTTAATCTATATGTATCCAATATTTTGTAAAAAAATAATATATATATATATATATATATATATATATATATATATATATATATATATATATATATATATATATATATGCAATATAAAAATCCTTGAGATGTAGTTTCCCACATATCATAATTTGGATCGTCCATTGGATCGAGCTGGCCCATGTTCCGCTGGGACAAATAAAATTATATGTTGGATTGTTCTCCGATCGAATATTTTGTACGATGCTAATTTATCTTAAATGATAAAATTATATTGATAAGTTATATTTTGATTATTAATATTATTGAATATGATATATAAGTTATGAGTAAATAATAATATGTTTATTTTAAATTATTAAAATTAAGATTGTAAAAATTACATTATAAATTATTATTTTTGTTCGCGTACCCTTAATAAAATATTATGTTTGATTTTCTTTATCTACTTTTTAAAAAATAAATAAAAATTTGATTATTATCATTCATTTAATTTTAAAAATTATTTTTGAAAAATATAAATTTGATGTATAATCTATTTAAAAAATTGTTGTATAATTAAAAAAAATATTCTTATATCCTCAGAAAAATATTATTATTTAGAATAATTTAACTTCTAATTGAAAGAATTTTATTTTGTTGAAAATACATTTGAAGTTTAAAATCACAAATCCCCAAAAAAAAAAATATTTAGAGCGGATGTATTAATCAAAAGTTTAATTTGGTTAAAAAAGTTTAATTTGGTTGAGAATAAATAAAATGTGTTAATGTTTATTATTTATTTATAAGGGTAGAAGGTAAGATTAATTATCCCACGTAAAATTTGGTATTATTTATCACTCTTAACAAAATAATCAATCCCAAGAAATTTTTAGCATATTTTGAGGGTAATCACTAGATAGCCTTAATATTACATTGGATCGGATAGATCATTCAATAGCTCTATTCTTTCAACACTTCTTTATACTATCCACTTCATTTTCTTATCTCTAGAGTTCTGAACATATATATAGGAGACCTAGGACAAACAGAATGGACAGCGTCGACCCTAGCTCATGTCGGTGCTAAGGACTATGATGTCTTCCTCCTACCTGGCGACCTTTCCTACGCTGATACTCAGCAGCCACTATGGGACTCGTTTGGACGTCTAGTCGAGCCATATGCCAGCTCTAGGCCATGGATGGTAACACAAGGGAACCACGAGGTCGAAACGTTTCCCATCATATACCCTCATGGTTTCAAGGCCTACAATGCTAGATGGCTGATGCCACATCAAGAAAGTAGGTCCACGTCGAACTTGTACTACTCGTTCGATGTGGCTGGAGCCCATATAATCATGCTCGGATCATACACGGATTTTGACGTGGACTCGGATCAGTACAAGTGGCTACAGGCCGATCTCGGGAGCGTTAATAGGAGTGAGACGCCTTGGATCTTTGTCTTGATACATGCACCGTGGTATAATTCCAATCTTGCTCATATGGGGGAAGGGGAAAGCATGCGCAAAGTGATGGAAGAGATGTTATATAATGCTCGAGTAGATATAGTTTTCGCAGGACATGTTCATGCCTATGAAAGATTTGTAAGTAAAATATCTTTACTATTCAGTCACATAAATATTTACTTGGTTTCAAAAAGATAATAACAAGAAAGATTATTTACTCGTTTCTTATGTTATAGTCTGATGTATTTTTAACTATTTGGTTGAAATTTTTGTTTCATTCTAGACTAGGGTATATGATAACAAGGCTGATCCATGTGGTCCGGTATATGTAACCATTGGTGATGGAGGGAATAGAGAAGGCCTTGCTATGATGTAAGTAGCTCTAAATTACCTTTTATTACGGCTGTCAAAACGAGCCAAACGGGCTGGTCCGTCTGGGCCTTTCTCTATGCCGGTTGGAAGCAGCCTAGCCCAGCCAAACCCGAGATCGGTTGCGGGTTAGGCGGCTGGCTCGTTGGTGACGAGCTAAAATTTATGACTCAACCCGTCTATTTGGCCTGTCAGGTTGGCCAGCCAGGCGAGTCCAGCCCATTCTGACAGTTTTACCTTTAAAGTAAACATTTTTATATGCTAAGGTGGCAACAACATAACGATATCAAAAGTTATATGACTTGGAAAGAAACTTATTGAGCGCATTGATGTTTTATATATGGATAGGTTTCAGAGCCCTAGCCCTTCCATTTCACTCTATCACGAACCGAGCTTTGGACATGGTCGATTGAGGATACACAATAGCACGCATGCCCACTGGTCGTGGCACCGGAACAATGACTCGGACTCACTTCAAGCTGACGAGATATGGTTGGAAAGCTTGAGCTCCTCCAGAACTTGCAAGGATACAAAAAAGACATCAAAATCTTTGAAAGATGAATTATAGTCAATTATTTTCATACATTTGATGACCTGTTGTAGTTAACTATCATAAACATATTGAATTTGATGAAATTGTAATATTGCATGAGACTGTATCATTGTTGTTCCTATATATCAATTATAATAAAATATATTGATTAGATCACAGGATTTTTGACCTTATAGTAGTTTACATTAGTGAATTAACAACTATGGGATCCTTAAAAATGAGATGATTTCAAAATGGTGACAATCAGGCACGCAATATGTTCACATGAAGTAGCGATTTGAACTTGGCTATTTGTGGATTGGCATATATGATTGTATTTTGGGAAACAAACGACTATCGATTCTCAAAGCACCGTGTGACGGACAAATTCATTTTAAAGAAGCTATGAGTTTTACAGGTCTCGGAAAAGAGATTTATTTTGAAAAATTAAAATTATTTTATCTTTACCGAGCAGTATTTTCGGCCTTTCTATATTCGTTTTAATAATATAAACCAAAGAAGATATGAAGTCCCTATTTCGAGGACTAGAGTTAGGGCATCTTTAACCCACTTGCAAGTTGCCCTATTGGACTTTGTCCAATATGGCAATTTCAAGTGGGATTGCATGGTTAAGAGATTGGATTTCAAATTTGAAAGCTTTCAATTGTTGAAATTGCATTTGCAATGCCATGTGGCATTGCAAATGCAATTTTTTTTTGTTTTTTTTTAATTTTAAATTGTATAATTATTATATATAAATATAATATAGTTATATATATAATTAAGTATAAAAATATTATATAAAGAATATTAATATTAATATGATGTAAATCTTATAAATATTGTTAATATATAACTATTATATATAAAATAATATTTATAATCAAATTATATAAATAATATAAATATTAAAATTATATATTATTATTATTCTTATAATTAATATAAATATTATATTTTTCATTAAAATATCAATTTGAAGAATATTATATAAATAATGCACAAGAATTTATAAAATTTCATAGAAATTTTTTAAAAGTACGAAATAGAATTCGGACAAAAAATTTATAGTATACATGAATAATATAAAAATAATTTTTAATTTTAAAAAAAATCATACTATTTTGGATTAATTTTAAAAATAAAAAATAAAGTTGTAAAAACTATATTATAAATAAATCTAAAATATTTAAAGATTTATTATACATATGAATAAAACATATTAAAATATATTAATTGCAAGATGAACTTGGTTCTCTGCTGCCGATACCGTTTTTGATTGAATTTTAAATATCATCCCAAACAAAAGTAACATACTCCCAAAATGTATTTTGAGAAGAAAAAAAAACTAAAGCTGTTAATATATATTTATAGAGAGATTTAACTGCCCAATTGGTTAGGCTCGCTTAGTCTGAATTCTTAGATGAAGTAATTATTGAATATATATTATGGCCAACTCGGGTTCTCGAGTGCATTTGCTATCCTTCATTTTATCAAGTCTTCCATAAGAAACTATACTTATTAGTCATAATGACACAACTTATTCTTATTAGACAATCAAACTTATCTGTTCGATCAGTATTTACCCATCTGTATCCGTCTGTCATAACACTCGAAAAAAGAAACTGCAGTTGAAAATTGAGCAACCTACACTTTTGTGGTGGGGTAGTAGATTGTGACACAATTTTTAAAATATTACGAAAAAAATAAAAAATTACAATTTTAGTGACGACATGTACATTAGTTTATGAACTTATAAGATACACTAATTATAATTTAGTTCTATTTGAGCCGCTAACCGCTCGTAACCACCCACAACTGCATTCACCCGAACCGAGCAATTTTGAATATTTATTGTACAGTTATGGTTAGACAATTTAACAACTCGCGTGTATTGGGTTGAGTAATATTTTAATGCCTACATACTCAAACCCACTCACATACACCCTTCCTTATCACAGCTTTGATACTATGTTCAATTTATCATACATCATCAAAATGAGTAAGATAGGACAGATGTGAGGCATTTAAAAATTTATTGCCCTTGGCGTACAAGTATTGCGACGATTACCCATTTCGAGTAAACTAAGAAGATATCGAGGTCAATATGACAGAGGGCAGAATTAATACAATCACCAAACTGGGACAGAACATTGCAGCACAAGACCAAACTCGAGCTGAAATTATGATCGAAATCAAGAGCTTGTCATGCTCTAGACAAAACCGAGCTTATTCTTTGCAGTAAGTGCCATAGACATTGCTCTACTCCATGTTTATAGTTTGATCAATTAAGTAAGTGAGGAACCAAAACCAAACCTGGATGATCTCCATTTTGGAGAAAATACGGGCTATTGGAGTCATCGGAGGACGGTCGAACAAACTGATTGTTGTTAGCTTGACCTCCTGTCACCATTGCAATTGATGAGAAAAAAAACAGATCTTGAAGTTTTTGATGAAGTTCGCGAGAATAAAAAAATTCAAGAGATTGACAATGAAATCACGAACATGATGTTGCGGAGCTCTGGTATCAACTTAAAATCAATAGGTAATGAGTGGAGTAATCTATATATCTTATAAAGAGCTAACATATCTTCTAGTTTCCGAATGTGAGATAACTCTCAACGCACCCCTTTGAATTATATAAGTCAAACATGTGGACTGATAACGTTGGTGACGGTGAGCATGCGGGCGGATAAACCAATCACGTGAAAAAGTTAGCTCTGATACCATATTACGACGTGCGGAGAAAATTCATTATCAGATTAATCAAATTTACAGAGATAAAATCAGAGTTTACAAAATGAGAAGCATTCAAATAAAATGCAAAACTATAATTAACAGAATAGGAAAACATAAGCATTTATACAAGTGACTCAATGACTCAACTAACCTGTTAGCTGTACAAACATAATTCCACGTAAGCATATGGATGTTGTAGCATTCCAATACTCTAATTCTTTTTATAGGATAACATTTTAGCACATTGTTTACACTTAAGTTTTGTAGCAAATTGATCGCGGTTTATTTAAGCAATAAATTTTAGTGTAGCACAATTATATCATAAGTGTATGGTTGTCAAGTTTTAGTATAGATCAAATACGATATCTTTAAACTATATTTAACATACGATAATGAATGAATAATTAAACTAATTAACAAACATAAAATACAGATAATAATCCAACCAAGGTAATCAAAGTTAACAAGAAAAATCCAATTGAGAAGATTGTCAAGACTTTGGCTCACCAATGCAATCTCCTACAATTCTCGATTGAATATCCAAATATTTCTAGGGTGACGAGTTTTCCTAATGCATTCGTTATACTATGATCAAGCTATAACACGTCTAATATTAACGTTGCAATAAGCTACTCCCGTATCTTTATTGAACAATCAATATCGCATCAAGATTTGTGAAAACTACTAGCCTTCGATTTTGGTAAATCTATTGCTATCACGCGTGTGCTAGATTTTACTTGGTCCGTCTCAATCTAAAACCCACGGTACAATTTTCTATATCGTATGGTCAAGTCAATCGCAATATAATAATAATTCAAAGGTGGCCAAACCCTCAAAAGCATAAAGAACAATAAAATATACTCATAGAATAAAGGAATTCAATCAAATAAAAATCATCAAATCATAGGCTCAAAACAACAGATTGACTAGCCTCTATAAATAATTTTAGTTCAACATAATCAATCAAAACAAATAACACTAATAATTAAAGATAAAGAAAAACTCATGGCGTCAACTCCGGTTGTAGATCATAGCCTTCTTCTATTGCTTCTTTCTCGATCGTCTCTTAAATCACCTTGTTGGAGTTGTTCCAAAATCCTGGGATGAAAAGTGGATTGTGGTTGATGGTGGAGGTGGAGATGGAAGATGGAGGCTCAATACTAGGTCAATTATGGTGTGTTTTAATCTGATTTTCGTCCATAGTATTATAGAAGAGAGAAAAATAGGTAGTGTCTTTGTTGAAATCGAACTCTATAAGGAAATATTTTTCGAGCGAGCGATCGCCATCTTCCTGCCAATAGATCACGCTTCGATCTTTTATTTTTTTTAACACACAGCCATTGGCTATCGATCGCCATCTCCTCAACAATCGATCGCAAGCTCTGATTTTTTCCAAACTTTGATATTTTGTCTGTTCTTCGCTCGGTTTGCTTGTTTCAATCCTTTTTCATCATTTTTAGCTCATTTCCTCCATTTCTATACACTTAGACCTTGATTCCTGAAACATACAAATATATATAAAAAAACGTAAAATCGTCCAGGAACCAATACAAAAACCACTATAAAATCACAGTTAAATAAGTGTAAAAACGACACTTATCAACTCCCCCAAACAAGGTAAAGTTCATTCTAAATACTTGAAACAAATTATCTTATGGCTAGCATTATCCTCAGAAATCTCACTTACACACATTCAAAAGTTTGAATAAGACATGTTTTCTCCTAAATCAAGCAACACATTTCAAATTGGAACGTGTGTGTGTGATATTGTCAATCTCAAATTTTATACACATCTTCAAGATCAAATTATGCTAATCAACTCACAATCAAGATTATCGTTGAGCACCCCATATGCCTATTTTCAAACACTTATCCACTAATGTAGTCATTTCCTAGACTTGGATCAAAAGGTCTTTATAAGCTTGTAATGTTAGGTCTTTGGTGTCGGTTACAAAGAAAATGTAGGATAAGCACAAATAAGATAATATAATCATACGACTTTGGTTTTTTTTTTATATAAGATTTTCTCAAGGCTCTTTCTTTTCCTCTTTTCCATTTTCTCATTCATAACATTTTTCACTAAGCTCATCAAGATATAACAATTTATGTGCAATAAATGAGATTCATTATACTCCCTTAGGGTGAGGACTTTTTTTTCATTTTAGGCTCATAATAGGGTAGGTATAATTAGTTTATCAATAAATGTTGAATGATGGTCTAATTATATGCAATGCATATACCATTCATTTTCAATAAAGCTGAAAATGGGACATTGGTGATTGATATAAACTAGGTAAGCTTGAAAGGCTCAAACATGTCAAAGATCGCCTAGATCATTTCCAAGTCAAGTTTGGTAACTATAAAATTTTGTCTCAAAGTGTCATCATCAAATAGGTTCTAGGATAACTCTAAGATGCTCAAGATAAATCATCGAGTTCACAATACTTATCACTATTCAACATGCAATCCACAAGATCATGACTCAATGTGCTCAATGTATTCCTCATTGTTGACATGCTAGCTCAAACAAAGGATATTCATGTACAACTCTAACAATCATCAAAATTCAGGTGCATATGCATAGTGAGACCAAAATCGTCATCGAATATTTACTACTCTAATTCATTCTTTTCTCAAGTTTGAACTCAAAAAAAAAAATTCAAAGTTATTGGTCCAGAAAACTTAAATCAAACATTGTCTTCAATGTTTAAAAGAATCAAAAGGGAAACAGAAAACTCCCCTGATCAATACGCTTGCATGAGGACTGATGGAGATTGGCTTTTGAAAGCTCTGAAGTTGTAGGGGTTTATCACTCCAACTGAGTATCTGGCAAGAGAAGAATGCAATAGTAAAATAGTTGACTCGAGAGAAAATAAAACTAAAAAAAACTGAAAAATAGTAAAAAAAAAAAACAAAATAGTAAAGGATATTGCTTGGGTTGCCTCCCAATAAGCGCTGATTTCTATATGTTAGCTTGACCATCAAAGAGCGACTGTCGCCCATAGTAAATATCGTATGATACCACAAGCTTGGCAAGATGTCTACAGTGTAAGCTCGTCGGTCCAACAACACTCTTGAATTGGTAGGCATGGGAGAAGGAATCTTGGTTTGGCTTTATCTCATGGAGGACATAGTATGGTGAAGTTGGCATCAATGGGAAGAATGGATCAACATATGGCATAGAACACATCACCATCGAAGGCTCATATCAACATTCTCGAAAATCAGCTCATCCTCAAACTTCACACTTGGCTCATCTTCACATGAGAATTCATCGGATAATTCCGCCAACATAGGCTCAATTACTGTAGGAGGCTCGCATTCACTTAAATCTTCCACATTATTTGGATCACTCCCCTAAACTTGGTTGGTTGAGTGATCATCGTCATGTAACCCAACTCGATTCGTCGCCTCTGGATTTGTAGCTCTCGTGTCTTCCTGTTGGCAGCTCGTGGAAATTGTTTCCATAAGGATCGCTATTTGCTGCTCCAGGTGACGCATAGAGTTGGGTTGGCTCTCCAAACTGGTCTCAATTGATTCCATGAATCTTATTAAAACATCCTATAACTGAGTCGTGGCGTCTGCAGAACTATCTTCCTCTCTTCGTGGTGTTCAAATGGTTGGGGTGTATCATCAGGGTAATGAGGCTCTGGCGGGTATTGGTGGCTCCAACCTTGTAATGAAGGATCCCAATGCCAATGGTGGCCGAAGTCCGCCATATCATTGAATAGATGCAACACACCATCTTCATCTCTATCAAACAGGGGACTCCCAGTTGCCAAAGCTCCACTAAATACACATCCTTGTGTCTCTGCATCCAATCCATTATAGAAAAATTGCAGAATAGTATAGTTCGAAAAGTTATGATACCGGAAAGTTGTTTCCAAATTGTAGAATCTCTCACACGCTGCATAGAATGGCTCTGAAGGTTGTTGGGCAAATCTTGTGAAGACTTGTTGATGAATCATCACAACTACCTCGCAAGAAAAACAAAAGCAAAACAATAAAAATAATTTTTTTTTTCAAAAATAAAATTTCGAAGATGGTTAATTACAGTCAAAGAATCCTGTATGATAATATTAAAGTTAGTCCATGACAATAGCGTCAAAAACTTGATCACAATTTATTTAAAGCGTGATTATACCGCAAGTGCACAGTTGTCAAGTTTTAGTATAGATGATTAATGGAAGGTTGTCGAACCCACAGAGACTAACTGTAAGTACCAAATAAGATGTCTTTAAACTATATTTAATCTACGATAATGAATGAATAATTAAACTAATTAAAAAACATAAAATACTAATAATAATCCAACCAATGTAATCAAAGTTAACGAGAATAATCCACTAGAGAAGGTTATCGAGACTTTGGCTCACCAATGCAATCCCCTCAAATTCTTGATTGAATATCCAAATATTTCTAAGGTAACGAATTTCCTAATACATTCGTTATACTATGGTCAAGCTATAACAAGTCTAATATAAAACGTTGCAATAAGCTACCCCCGTATCATTATTGAACAATCAATATCGCATCAAGATTTGTGAAAACTACTAGCCTTCGATTTTGGTAAATCTATTGCTATCACGTGTGTGTTAGATTTTACTTGGTCCGTCTCAATCTAAAACCCACAGCACAATTTACTATATCGTATTGTAATATCGTATGGTCAATTCAATCGTAATATAATAATCATTCAAATGTGGCCAAACCCTCAAAAGCATGAAGAACAATAAATTATATGCATAAAATAAAGGAATTCAATCAAATAAAAATCATCAAATCATAGGTTCAAAACAATGATTGCCTAGCCTCGATGAAATATGTACCGGATTGTCTGTTCTTCGCTCGGCTCAAATCATAGGTTCAAATCAAAACAAAAACAAACATATTTCATCAACTGTAAGTACCAACACCGAATGTCTGTTCTTCGCTTGGTTCGCTCGTTTCAGTCGTTTTTCATCATTTTAGCTCATTTCCTCAACTTTTATACACTTAGACCTTGATTCCTGAAACATACAAATATATATACCAAAAACGTAAATCGCCCAGGAATCATTACAAAAACCACTATAAAATCACAGCTAAATAAGTGTAAAAACGAAGCTTATCACAAATGCATTATTATCACACACAAAATTGCATGTAAATGATGTTCTTTCTTGGAAATTCTAACCTTTATGTCATTTTGTTGGGTTTTGAATACCCGAATAATCTTTGTTTTGATGTTAACAAAACTTATTATTATGTTGCTAACATGTTTTATAACGTGTGCAGTGAATAGATGATATTATACAGCTTTATGATGTGCTAGGAAATGACTTGAGTTTGGTCGCTAAAATGAGAATTCAGCATCCAGTAGACCTCAAGCACTGCTAACTAAATTGATCATATCTCATAGCTCGGACATCGAAATGATATGCTTCTAAAAGGGTTGGATAGCCAACTTAATTCTCTAGAACTCGTATTTCAAGCTTGCAGACCAAATTCAAAGGTTTACATGACGAAAACATGTCTGCAAGAGCTTGCTGGTGCAAAGCTGAAAGGTCAACCGGATTGTCTACCGGATCATCTATCAGACCGTCTACCGGACTACCAGTAGACACTACAAGTAGACACTACCAGTAGACACTATAATTAGACATTACAAGTAGACACTACCAGTACACACTACAAGTAGACATTACCAAGTAGACACTACAAGTAGACATTACCAGTAGACACTACCAAGTAGACATTACCAAGTAGACACTACCAGTAGAGGCAAGCGGACTTGAGCAGCAGACTCGACCTGCGGACTTCCAAAAATAGCCCAGAAAGCATAATATGATTGTTGCAATATTTGAAAGATTACCAAAATTGTCACAACGACTATATTCTTGTATAACGTATATATCATTACTTGGGGCTATATTTATATATATATATATATATATATATGATTTGGAAGCTCAATAACAGTTGATTGAAGATCAGTCCAAGCCTTCCAAAGCAAACCCACTTGGGATTTAATTGGGGAAGTTCAAAGACAAATCTGCTAAATGAAGAACAACTCCCCAAACTGTTGGGATATGCCCTAAGACAAATTATTGAATGATTGTTTGGACATACAATGTTTATGATTTTATGAAATGGCAAATTCATTATTATATATTATTCGATTAACTGTGCAATGTGAATTAATATATATGTTAATGTCCTTAGAATAATATTGTATTATTCTTAAAGATGTCCTTAGTCAAGTATTATCATGAATTGGGATAATGATAATACATAGAGACTAGTATGTGTTGATTGATGAATTATTCATTGATATGAGATATCAAATCAACACATGGGTACATGTTAGAGAACGATGTACTGGACAGACCCACCATGAGAATGCAACATGGATAGTTATATGATTGTCATATGCAATTCTCATAGTGATAATAATGTATGTAATCCTTACGACTTGTGATCATCGGAGATCCCAACATAAGGAGTTATGTATCTTGATATTGTCAAACGTTACCCGTAACATCGTAAACTATAAAGGCGACTATTGGATACACTACGAATTATGTAGAGGGATGTTGACTGATCGAGATAGGATTTGTCCCTCCTATATAACAGGAGAAGTGTTTGGCCCCTGATCAAGTGAGAACTAAAATGCATGGCCATGCTCGAAAAGTCGATATGAGATATCGAGCTTATTCGTTTATTCTAGTTCTACTTGGGGATCAAGAAATAAAGATTGAATATACGAGTATGACTATTCCATGACTCGTGTTCAATCTAAACACAAAGAACAAAGGGATTAAGTTGCATGGTTAATATTATCACAAGTTCTAAAGGTTATGTCGAGTCATTGACATTCTTGTAATTTGGGTAGCCTTGATGTGTTGCTAGATACCGCTCATTGCTTTTAACGTAAAATGAGATTTTATGTCACTGCCAACATTACAATATCCTATCGGGTCGCACAAAAGATTAAATCGATAAAGGAAATTAAATTCATGGGATGAATTAAATAATTAAGAATAGTCTTAATTAAATGATTATAAGGATTTAATTAAATCATGGGTTTGGGCCCATGAGGCTTTAAGAAAGCCTTTAATTAAATCATATATAATAATAACAATGTGATTAACTTGTTAATTCATTCCTTGATATCAAACATATCAAAACCTAAACCAAGCTCAAGCTTCTCGGCCGCCTATTCCTTCTCATCTCACGGCCGCCGCCATTTGTTAGGGGTTTTGGTTGGCCGCCGTTGATCGGTTTTGAACCGTGAGTTCGGTTTTGGTTCAAGAATAAGTCTAGCAACTTGTTCTTGAACGTCCCTTGTTCGTTTAATCGTGTGGATACCGTTGAGGCAAGACCTTGGAGGTGTTGCTCGTGACTCGGGATCGTTGGACGTGGTGCTCCGTGGAATCTCTCAAACACGCTACAAGGGTGAGACTTTTGTTATCCCTAATCCGATATGAAAACCTATGTATAGATCCGGTGTCTTGTAATCCATAAAAAATTTATTCCGCTGCGTTGCTATGCATGATGGATTACTTACAGTGGTATCAGAGCCGTGTACAAGGCTCATATCGGATTTATGTGGTTAAATTGTTTTAATCATATTACAATTAACATTGCATGCTATTTAAAACTGTATGAACATATATGATATGTTAATATTAAGTTTGTCAAATTATCATGAAATTATATTTGATATAATTGATGTTTAATGTATACGATACACGAAGCGAATAATCGAATCAATTGCATGATGTTTCGGCCACCATCTAGTGCACTTGACCCACGGCTTAGCCACGTGAGGGCTAGGGGTTTCGGACTCCTATGCTCGAGATGGCATAGTCGTTGTGGTTCATGTTCGTGCATGGAGGTTTCGAGACATGGATGAGTTTTGAACTCTTTGGCTCGATAATGGTTCAAGCATGCATGGTTAAGTGGCTTCACCACGTGAGAGCTAGGGTTTTCGAACCCTTGGCTCGAGATGGTTGAGCCACCACCGTGCATGACCTGACCATGATTCATGGCTCAAGAATTCCGGCGTTTCGAACAAG
Source organism: Haberlea rhodopensis (assembly GCA_907163345.1). Classification (NCBI taxonomy): domain Eukaryota; kingdom Viridiplantae; phylum Streptophyta; class Magnoliopsida; order Lamiales; family Gesneriaceae; genus Haberlea; species Haberlea rhodopensis. The sequence continues at coordinate 1,299,585 of CAJQUN010000044.1, read as the reverse complement.
TTGGCTCGATGAAAACACAAGGTGGTGCACGGCGGCTAGGGTTTGGAACCCTAGCGCCGCCGCCGCTCGCTCATTAGTTCGGACCGAGCCGTGGGCTAGGGTTTCGAACCCTAGGCCCATGATTGGTCCAGCTATGGTCGCTAATGGTTCGAACCATGATGGTTCGTAATTTAGTCGCTTTAGTTCGTGGCATGTGATGTCCCGAGCGTACGATAATTTTTCAAAATTTTATTTTACAGTTTTAATTAGATTAAATTTTAAATTGTTTAGAATTTAATTAATTAAATGTTAAAGCATGTTTTATGTGTTGTTTGAGCATGGTGCATGGTTATAGCCCTTTGACCTATTAGATAGGATTTGTAAATGTTTGTAATTTATAATACGACCTGCAGTATCGTGCCTTCTCTATTTTATTCTAAATGTTATCCCTCCCCTATGTTCCCCTCGAATGTGAATCGAGGAATTCTATATCTTGTAATAGTGTAGTTTATTTGTTGATGGTGATCAATGAAGATGGAGCATCGTGCCGGGATGAGGAGGCCATTCACAAATTGGAGCCAAAGGAATGTGCTTGTGAAGTTACCTTAGGATGACTCTTAGGATTTTCTCATTGGCTTGAGAAAATCGCTAGTAGGGGCTATAACCATGTCACGTTTAATTATGTATGTTGATGCATGATTTATCTTATGTTTTAGATTGATAATTGTATTACACATATATGTAAATATGTATACACCTATATGTAGTTGACATATTTTAAATTATCAAACTAATCATGAGATCAATAAATCCCTCTAAAATATTAAGTTTTAGATGCCTTCCAAAATTAAAAGTACTCGTCAAAACTTCGATTGTACATGTGTGGGTTTGCCAAAGCAAAGCACCGTGGCAATCTTAGTAAGGCGCGAAAGGATAAAAGTTATATCCGTTATACTTTAAATTGGGTACGACTTAACTAGGTTATCTCAATAGGATTGGGAACCTAGAGGCATGGGTTGGATGATAATTCATTTGATGAATTGAACAAAGTGTTGTTCTTCCAACTATCCAAGAATTACATATGATGTAATTGACAAAGTGTTGTCTACCTAAATAACCGAGTTTTGGGCGATTAGCCAAAGCTAACTCAAGATTAGGCGAAATATGGATCTTGGCCCACTAAAGGTTTCGATGGTTGATAATTTTAAACAAAATAGTGGGAGTATCATTTAATATAAGACCATGTTAAATGATTAAATCATAAACTTATTTTGCATATTTATATTATAGATATCCATGGCAACTAACAATACAACAAGCACATTATCACTGCGATCGGTCCTTGAGAATGACAAATTAAATGGGACAAACTTCCTAGATTGGTATAGGAATCTGAGGATAGTCCTCAAGCAAGAAAAGAAACAATATGTCCTAGAGGAACCCTTACCTGTTGAGGAACCTCCCATGACGGCTACTAAAGCCGATAAAGATGCTTACAAGAAGCATCAGAATGGCGCACTTGATGTTGGCTGCCTTATGCTTGCCACCATGAACTCTGAGCTTCAGAAGCAACATTAGGAAATGGAGGCGTTCGATATGATCGAACACTTAAAGCAATTGTACCAACAGCAAGCTAGACAAGAGAGGTATGATGTCTCTAAAGCGTTGTTCCAGTGCAGGATGGTAGAAGGAAGCCTAGTTGGAACTCATGTACTCAAGATGATTGGGTACATTGAGAATCTGGAGAAGCTGGGTTTTCCATTGGACCAAGAGTTGGCCACCGATGTGATCTTGCAATCGTTGCCTGAGAGCTTCAGTCAATTTGTAGTAAATTACAATATGACTGACATGGAAAAGACTCTACCACAATTACTTGGTATGTTGAGAACATATGAAGCGAATACAAAGAAGACTAAGGCCACAAATGTTCTTATTGTGAATAAGGGCAAAGGAAAGGCCAAAGCTAAAGGCAATAAGAAAACAAAGAATGTCTTTGTTAAATCTAACCCAAAGTCTTATGCACTGAAGCCAAAGGAGGGATAGCAAAGGAAGGGAACTGTTTCCATTGCGGTGAGACCGGTCATTGGAAAAGGAACTGCAAAGTATATCTGGAGGATCTCAAGAAAGGAAGTGTGACTTCCACTTCAGGTATTTTTGTTATAGAAGTCAATTTATCTACTTCTTCATCTTGTGTATTAGATACTGGATGTGGATCTCACATTTGTGTAAATGTGCAGGACCTCAAAAAGAGTAGATTGTTGGCGAAAGGCGAAGTAGATCTCCGAGTTGGAAATGGAGCAAGAGTTGCTGCATTAGCTATAGGAGATTATCATTTATCTTTGCCTTCTGGTTTATCGTTGATTTTAAAAGATTGTTATTTTGTGCCTTCAATTACCAAAAACATTATTTCTATTTCTTGTTTGGACAAGTATGGATTCTCATTTATTATAAAGGACAATTGTTGTTCCATTTATTTAAATGATATGTTTTATGCTAGTGCACAAATGGTGAATGGTCTTTATTTACTAAATCTTGATATGCCTATCTATAACATAAATACTAAAAGGATTAAAAATAATGATTGTAATCCGACTTATCTCTGGCATTGTCGCTTGGGCCACATAAACGAGAACCGCATATCTAAACTTCATAAGGATGGAGTATTAGATTCTTTTGATTTTGAATCATATGAAACATGCGAATCTTGTTTAATGGGCAAGATGACTAAAGCCCCTTTCAAAGGACATGTTGAAAGGGCAAATGTTTTATTGGAACTAATACATAGTGATGTATGTGGACCAATAAGTACACAAGCTAGAGGTGGTTTTCAGTACTTCGTTACATTTACTGATGATCTCAGTAGATATGGGTATGTGTACCTAATGAAGCACAAGCATGAAACCTTTGAAAAGTTCAAAGATTTCAAGAATGAAGTACAAAACCAACTTGGCAAAAGTATCAAAATCCTTCGATCTGATCGAGGAGGTGAATACTTAAGCCAATAGTTTCATGACTATCTAAAGGAGTGTGGGATAGTCCCACAACTCACTCCTCCGTATACTCCACAATGGAATGGTGTATCCGAGAGGAGAAATCGAACCTTGTTGGACATGGTTAGATCAATGATGAGTCATGCAGATCTTCCGATATCGTTTTGGGGACACGCTCTAGAAACAGCGATTTTCTTACTGAACCGTGTTCCATCTAAATCAGTGGAAAAGACACCATATGAGATATGGACTGGGAAGCGTCCTAGTATGTCTTTTATGAAGATTTGGGGTTGTGAGGCTTTAGACGTCACGCCACTAACAAACTTGGACCCAAATCTGATAAGTGTTTATTTGTGGGGTATCCTAAGGAAACGAAAGGATACTATTTTTATTATCCCACCGAGAACAAAGTAGTTGTTGCTCGGACTGGTGTATTTCTTGAAAGAGAATTTATTTCTAGAAAAACCAGTGGGAGAAAAATAGAACTTAGTGAAGTTCAACCACAAGAAAACACTGAACCTGAGATTGAGATGGAAACAGAGCAGACACCGCAAGCCGTTGTGGAAGAAGTACCTGCTCAAGAGACACAAGCCCAGCGTAGGTCTGTAAGAGAACACCGGGAGCCACAGAGATATGGATTTCTTGTGACTCAACAAGGTGACTTACTACTTATTGATGAGGATGAGCCGCCATCTTATCAACAAGCTATAATGGGCACTGATTCTGAGAAATGGCAAGAGGCCATGAAATCTGAGATGGAATCCATGTATGCAAACCAAGTATGGACTTTGGTTGATCCACTTGAAGGGGTACGACCCATAGGGTGCAAATGGATTTTCAAGAAAAAGACCAATATGGATGGTAATGTACAAACCTATAAAGGTCGGCTAGTTGCAAAAGGATTCAAACAAATTCATGGTATTGACTATGATTAAACCTTTTCACCAGTGGCCATGGTTAAATCCATAAGGATCTTACTTGCAATAGCTGCATTTCATGATTATGAAATCTGGCAGATGGATGTCAAAACAGCTTTCCTTAATGGAAATCTGCTCGAGGATGTGTACATGACACAGCCCGAGGGTTTTTGTCGATCCAAATGATGCTGGAAAGATATGCAAGCTACAACGATCCATTTATGGATTGAAGCAAGCTTCTCGGAGTTGGAATCTTCGTTTTGATGATGCAATCAAAGAGTTTGGTTTTATCAAAAACGTAGATGAACCTTGTGTCTACAAGAAGGTCAGTGGGAGCATAATCATTTTCCTAGTGTTGTATGTAGATGACATACTTCTCATTGGGAATGATATCCCTGCCTTACAATCTGTAAAGATTTGGCTAGGGAACTGCTTTTCGATGAAAGACTTGGGAGAAGCCACCTATGTATTAGGAATTAAGATCTATAGAGATAGATCGAGAAGGCTTCTCGGCCTAAGTCAAAGTACATACATAGATAAAGTGCTTAAAAGGTTTAGCATGCAAGAATCAAAGAAAGGATTCGTGCCTATGACACATGGTATATATATCTCGAAGGAACAGTGTCCTTCAACACCAGATGAGAGACAACGCATGAGTAAGATTCCATATGCGTCAGCTATTGGATCTATCATGTATGCCATGATATGTACTCGTCCCGATGTATCGTATGCTTTGAGCATGACGAGCAGATATCAAGTTGATCCAGGTGAAGGTCACTGGATTGCTGTCAAAAATATCCTGAAGTACTTGAGAAGAACTAAGGATACATTCTTGATTTATGGAGGTGAGGAAGAGCTCAATGTAATGGGTTACATTGATGCAAGCTTCCAAACCGACAAAGATGATTTTCGATCGCAATCTGGATATGTGTATTGCCTAAATGGAGGTGATGTGAGCTGGAAGAGTTCAAAGCAAGAAACAGTAGCCGATTCTACAACGGAATCTGAGTATATTGCTGCCTCGGATGCAGCAAAGGAAGCTATTTGGATCAGGAAGTTCATTTCTGAACTTGGAGTGGTGCCTAGCATTAAAGATCTGATAGAACTCTATTGTGACAACAATGGAGCGATCGCATTGGCTAAGGAACCTAGATCTCACCAAAGATCCAAGCACATACTTCGGCGTTCTCATTTCATTCGAGAAATCGTTGAAAGGGGAGATGTTAAAATATGCAAAGTACCAACAGATGATAACGTATCTGACCCATTGACGAAGCCACTGTCACAGCAGAAGCATGATCGTCATACTAGATCTCTAGGCATTAGGTATATGTCTGAGTGGTCTTAGTGCAAGTGGGAGATTTGTTGGGATATGCCCTAAGACAAATCATTGAATGATTGTTTGGACATACAATGTTTATGATTTTATGAAATGGCAAATTCATTATTATATATTATTCGATTAACTGTGCAATGTAAATTAATATATATGTTAATGTCCTTAGAATAATATTGTATTATTCTTAAAGATGTCCCTAGTCAAGTATTATCATGAATTGGGATAATGATAATACATAGAGACTAGTATGTGTTGATTGATGAATTGTTCATTGATATGAGATATCAAATCAACACATGGGTACATGTTAGAGAACGATGTACTGGACAGACCCACCATGAGAATGCAACATGGATAGTTATATGATTGTCATATGCATTTCTCATAGTGATAATAATGTATGTAATCCTTACGACTTGTGATCATCAGAGATCCCAACATAAGGAGCTATGTATCTTGATATTGTCAAACGTTACCCGTAACAGGGTAAACTATAAAGGCGACTATTGGATACACTACGAATTATGTAGATGGATGTTGACTGATCGAGATATGATTTGTCCCTCCTATATAACAGGAGAAGTGTTTGGCCATTGATCAAGTGAGAACTAAAATGCATGGCCATGCTCGAATGAGTCGTTATGAGATATCGAGCTTATTCTTTTATTCTAGTTCTACTTGGGGATCAAGAAATAAAGATTGAATATACGAGTATGATTATTCCATGACTCGTGTTCAATCTAAACACAAAGGACAAAGGGATTAAGTTACATCGTTAATATTATCACAAGTTAAGTTATGTCGAGTCATTGACATTCTTGTAATTTGGATAGCCTTGATGTGTTGCTAGATACCGCTCATTGCTTGTAACGTAAAATGAGATTTTATGTCACTGCCAACATTACAAGATCCTATCGGGTCGCACAAAAGATTAAATCGATAAAGGGAATTAAATTCATGGGATGAATTAAATAATTAAGAAGAGTCTTAATTAAATGATTATAAGGATTTAATTAAATCATGGGTTTGGACCCATGAGGCTTTAAGAAAGCCTTTAATTAAATCATATATAATAATAACAAGGTGATTAATTGTTAATTCATTCCTTGATATCAAACATATCAAAACCTAAACCAAGCTCAAGCTTCTCGGCCGCCTCTTCCTTCTCATCTCACGGCCGCCGCCGTTTGTTAGGGGTTTTGGTTGGCCACCGTTGATTGGTTTTGAACCGTGAGTTCGGTTTTGGTTCAAGAATAAGTCTAGCAAGTTGTTCTTGAACGTCCCTTGTTCGTTTAATCGTGTGGATACCGTTGAGGCAAGACCTTGGAGGAGTTGCTCGTGACTCGGGATCGTTGGACGTGGTGCTCCGTGTAATCTGCTCAAACACGCTACAAGGGTGAGACTTTTGTAATCCCTAATCCGATATGACAACCTATGTATAGATCCGGTGTCTTGTAATCCATAAAAAAATTATTCCGCTGCGTTGCTATGCATGATGGATTACTTACAGAAACATCTGCCACCTATTTCAAGCTCGTATTAGACCTGTTAGGAGATCATTTGTGCCTTTGTATTCACTCTATCCATTGTATTTGTGAGCTGGAATAGAAGAGTGGATACCATTATAACCGTTGGTGATTCATCACAACTAGGTGAGGTCTTTCCATGTGAGACGTTAAAGAACATGCTCTTTGTGATTCTGTGTGGGCTAAGAGTTTAGGCTATCTGTGTGGTATTAGCCTAAGTATGTTGTATACTGAAAAATGTAAACCAAATCTTCCAGTGCTCCTTTCATGAGATGGAAGAATGGGAGATGTAAAAGTGTTTGTGCTCGAACTTCCAGAAACAAATTCTTGTGTTATTTACTTTACTGCATTTATTTACCTTACTGTTTTTACATATTTTCTTGCATACTTGTAAAATGTCTTTCAAATGTTTACAGGATGGGTTATGCCAAGTGTCTTCCTCTCGGTTGTGAAACCAAACTCGATATAATCTTGTTATGCAATACGATATCTTCCTTTTTTATGCCAAGTATGTCTTTCAAATTTATTGTCTTCCTTTTTTATTCACATAAAAAAGGGGAAGAAATACGATATTTTATACAAATATGATTTCTTGTTATGCAACATTGTACTTTAATGTCCATACTTTTATTCAAGTTTTGTTATCATAAAAAAGAGGGAGATTATTTTTAAAAATATGATTTCTTGTTATGCAACATTGTGCTTTAATGTTCATATTGTTATTCAAGTTTTTGTTATCATCAAAAAATGAGAGATTGTTGGGTTTTGAAACCAGAATAATCTTTGTTTTGATGTTAACAAAACTTATTATTGTGTCGCTAACATATTTCATCAAGTGTGCAGTAAATAGATGATATTATACAGCTTGACGATGTGCTAAGAAATGACTTTGAGTTTGGTTGCTGAAATGAGAATTCAGCATCCAGTAGACCTTGAGTAATGCTGACTAAATCAATCATATTTCATAGCTTGGACATCGAAACGACTTGCTTCCAAAGGGGTTGGATAACCAACTCAATTCTCTACAAGTCTTATTTCAGGCTAGCTGGCCAAATTCAAAGGTTTACATGACGAAAATATGTCTGCAAGAGCTTGCTAGTGCAAAGCTGAAAGGTCTACCGGATCGTCTACCGGATCGTCTACCGGATTGTCTATCGGACTACCAATAGACACTACAAGTAGACACTACCAAGTAGACACTATAAGTAGACACTACCAAGTAGACACTATAAGCAGACACTACAAGTTGACACGACCAACGAACTTCCAAAAATAGCCCAGATAGCAGAATATGACCGTTGCAATATTTGAAAACTTACCAAAACTGTCACAACGGATATATTCTTGTATTTAACGTATATATCATTACTTGGGGCTATATAAGTTACAAATTGTAAATTTTAAACGGGAAAATACTTCAGTTCCTGATTTCTTATGTATTATTTAGGTTGCGCTTGGTATGTGTGATATGATAAGTGATGGATAGATAATTGGATGGATAAATAGATGATAATTAAAGTAATGGATAAATAATATTGTGTTTGGTGAGTATGATTAGTAATAGTTGGAAAAATAATAATATGTTTGGTATAGTTGATAAAACATTGTAATGTAAAATTGGTAGTAAAATTACTGAATTACCCTTGATTTAAATCATTGCCCACGCTAACACCAATTAGATTAATAGGAAGCCCATTTTCCCCAACCCTCATCTTCAACGCAAGTTAGTTGCAGACGACACTAGTGAAATCGGGTTTTGCTGGAAGAACTCATTTCTGACGATGTACTCATTTTTTTGAAAACACATTTATGAGTATTTCCATTGTAGAGAGCGATTTAGTTGAACGATTTTTTTGGTTACATAAACTGTATTGTCACATGCAAATATCCAATGCCAATATATGACTTGAGGCATTGTTTGTTTTGATTTCTGAAACTGTATTTTCACAAATTTTCAGTAACCTGTGAGGTGTAGTACTTTGGTATGGAGTATTAACTATATATTTTGTAGTTTTACTTTGTCTTACTTCACAAATCTTCATTAACTTGGTATGGAATTTCGTTCTTATTACAGTAATTGCAGGGATCATTGTCCGTGCATATTACTTTGTCTTACTTCACAAGATTCCATGCACAAGATTTCTTCCCCTTTAAAATAATATTCTCCTCCAAATTTCCTCAATAATGCATGTTAGAGTGTCCGTGCATATTATTTTCTTAATATTTGCCAGCTTGCATTAACGCACGATTTTTAAATCTCCATTTTCTCAATTCTTTGACAGAATTAGCAGCGCTTGGGCGCTGGTTTGGCAGCGCCCAGCGCTGCATATTCTGCCAACTTTATTTACACATCTGCCAGAGACATTCTCATTTAACAATAAAGTGAAATCAGCATCACACATTGTCAATAAACAAACACAGCCAAGTTAGTAACCATAATATTACAAGCATCATCACTAATAAATACTTCTTAGCATCATTTCATACACAAGTTCACTGATTATCCAGAAGGATTCCAAAAGTGGGAAAATGATTACTACCATAACTCCAACAAAATATTTATGCAGAACATAATTAGTCTCCACACAACAGCCTCCTGGCCAAACTTAACCTGCCAGCATTCCCTAATCTTAAAAACAGTGCTAATTTGTTTTGGTTATCAACCAACAACTCTGCAACCATCACTTTTTCGTCATAGATTAGTTCTGGTATAGTTTGCATGGCAACCAATACATTGTCAACTGCATTTGACATGTTATGGTCTGATGATAACTGAATTATCAGATCTGTCATTGTTTTGTTTGTGAGTTCTGCAAAATTGTTAATGGCAGACACTGTTGCATCATCACAGTGTTCTTACCCTTCGACTTTGAACTTCCTGCTGGTTTAGAGGATGGGGTTATGGATACCGACATTGACTCATCAGCTTCCTCATAATTATGAAATACATCTTGTTGCCCGACCACTTCCTCTTGTGTTTGCCCGACCATTTGACATTCATCTTGTTAACATAAAAAATAAGTATGGAACAAGTGTATAACAGAGCACCTTGGAAAATTAGGGACCCAATAACACTTATGTCTTCTTTTAAGTAATAGATCTGTTTGTTTTATTATCTTACCAGACGAAAAAAATTTGGAAATGGACAAAATGAATGGAAATTGTTCGTCATTCTGGAAAACAACAAGAACCGAAAATAAATTGTTCACTAATGTTTATACAAATTTTTTACCTTAGAGAAGAGATGACAAAGCACATCGACGATGAGAAGTTCTTGTCTGGCGCTTTCACTTTTAGATTTTGTATTTTGTCGGCAACTCAATTGATAAAGAGAGCCAAAATAATTTGGTAAAAGGGCCTTTAGGTAATTTTAAAGCATTATCACTTGCACTATACAAGAATGGTTTGCTAAAACCATGGGAGTATGTGAGCTTGTTTATCTGCCTTAATACCACATTTTCCTTTAATTAAATGATTATGTGGGATTCTTAACAAACCAAGCAAACAATGGTTTAAGCCCACAATCATTGCATAAACCTATGCAATCACCCTTACCAAACAGGCTCTTAGAGTATAATTTGTACTCATCTTATAATTAATTTATTTTACCGATTAAAAAAAAGTTATTGATTAATTGGGAAACAAAATGTTCAAGTTCTTTCATTATGCATCTTGCAATAACAAAAAAATTATTTTGTATTTTGTGAACTTATGAATTGTCGTTTTTTGTATATGTACAGTTTAAAGTTGTTGATGATATTTTGATAGTTTAATTTATTATGTTTTTTGTTTTATAGTGTGACGTTTTCAGTTTCAGTACAAGTACATAATTTGGATATATACAGTTTCAAGATATTGGTGATCTATCATTTTAACTATATTTGATTTTTAATTGCAAATAATTTGATAATTATGTTTCGAATAGTATTTTTCTTCACATTATTTTAGATATTTTTTAGGATGCTCTATCATTTTATTTAATCTTAGTTTTGTTTTATTGTTACCGACAATAAATACTTTAGTTTAAAAACTTCTAAAATGCACTAATTTTATAATACATCAGGAGCTAATGAAACTATTTTAGTGGACTTTAATTGTTTCAATTCCCAAGGGATTGCACCAAATATTCGAGTTCCTTATGGATTTCATACCGCTGTAATTATTTCTATTTGAGCAGCTAACCACCTTCACCCACCCACACCCGCAATTACCCGAACCACGTGATTTTATATATTTATTTGTGTAGTTGTGGTTTGAGAATTTAGCAATGTATTAGATTAGGTGATTTTTTAATGCTTATTCACTCAAACAACACATGTACACCCCTACTAATCACGGTTTTGATACTATATTGAATTATCACACGTCATAAAAAAGAGTAAGATATGAGACTCCGGCCTTAGCCGGACGGTAAGTCTCATGTCCCTCTTTCGGACGAATCTTGTTTAAATATCCCCATCATCATATCAAAAAAAAAAAAAAAGAATGAAAACGTGCAAGACTAAAAAGATGCGAGGCATTTAAAAATTTATTGTCCTTAGCATACAAGATCGCAACGATTGCCCATTTCGAGTAAACTAAGATATCGAGGTCAATATCAACAGAGGGCAGAATTATACAATCACCAAACTGGGACAGAAGACATTGCAGCACAAGAACAAAGGCGAGCTGAAATTAGGGTCGAAATTCAACAGCTTGTCATGTCGTCTTTATTGAGATTCAATACGAGCAGAAGGTGAAACCAGAGCAGCAATCCTTCTGGGGGTCGGTAATGAAGAGCATGCTCGTGGAGACAGGTTAGTAAGTTCCAACGCCTGTAACCTCAACTCCACAGGGTAATCAGCAATGCAACCAATTCGGGGACCGGCTCCAGTAGACCATTTGATCGAGAGTTGATGGCCCAATTGATATGATTTTGCAGCATTCTTGGAGTTGATCCTTTGAAGAATTGCGGTCTTTGGAACGTCAGCTTTAGGACTCTGGAGACCACCAGAGAGTGTCCTCTTATACTCGGCCCTAATTCCAGGCTGAGAAGCTGTTTCTGGATACATGTTTTTCTCTTCTATTGGAAGATCAGATGGAACTGAATCTGATGGTAGAGAAACTTCGGACACAGTCCCATCTTCTGCCAATTTTTGGAGATCAGCATACTCATAGTCTTCATTTGCCTTCCCAATCTGATAAAATAGGACATAGGACAAGATTATAAGGTGAAAAACTAAGAGCGGAATTTAACGGGAAACAAAAAGGTATATCAAAGTGAGACTACATGAGAATGGGAAGCCGCCCTAAAAACACGACCTAATCATGCGAAATCTGTTGAAGCAATTTATGCATGCTTCTTGCCTCCCTTATACAAACCCATCTAAGAAGAAGTAGTATTTGTTCCGACAATGTAGTCATTGATTGCTTATGTTCATCCAGAAAAGAGAATATCACTCTCCATAGGGCAACTTAAAAGATGTGCACTGACCTAGTTTTAAGTGAATAGTGAGTCAGAGCAAATGTGGTGGCATACCTCTACTTCTTCCAGATTGACTCCATTTTCCTCGAGAAAGGATAAAAAGCAGTCAAGGCTCTCATCAGTTGGTTTATAGTGTCCACTGTATGGTGAGATACGCTGAAGATAATGAAGCTAATTGTGTTAGGTCAAAATCATTGAATAATATACTTCAATGGAACAATAGAATTTAAAAAGGCACAGCTTGTTCTTGCGATTGAAATTGCTGAGATACACATTAACTGTATTAGTCAGAGAAACATATATCATTAAGAAATAGCCGAAGATTGACTTAAAGTGTTTTAAGTTGCAGGTGACTTCTCAACAGCGTCCTAATTATGATGGCTCAAGAACAACTTTGAGCTGCATGTTTCCTCTAAGTTTACATTGATAAAATCATGTATCATAGTATTTGGCAGGTTTAGCAGTGTTGGGGACATTACAAGAATGGCAAGTTGGTCTCTGGTTAACTTAGAGGAACGCAAATGAAACTTATGCACCGTCATTCAACTGACGGTATAATTGGAGGCAACAATTGGATACATAACATCTCATGTAGTACCTTAAGCACTCCATCCTCTGTCACGAGCCTTCCAGCAGCTAGAGTAGCACCTCCAGCAAGAAAGCTGGAATGATGAAACAATCCTTTTTTTTTCTGGAGGTAATTAATTAGTATGTATGAGTTAAAATGGAGGATAAGAAAAACATCAAGTATGTGATTCTATTTGAAAAGCTGATATTACCTCTCCAGCATAAAGTCTCTGGGAAGTACTCATCACGAAGATCCATTTGGATCCTTGTGATCCTCCATTTGTATCAAGAGGTTTCTCACTGAGTTTGTTCAACAATTTCCCGTCAACAACTACATATTCATAGTGTTCTCTCTCTTGCTGCCCAAAGCAAACATACAAGAGGTAAATTGTACTATTTCTTAGAACGGAATGAATCAGATTTGTAAATTAAGCAAGATACCATTGACTATAATATGCATAGCTATTGTAATAAGAATTATATTTTTATCAGCATTATAATGTTTCGAGTTTCCGCTAAATGGAAAAAAATCTTAGAAGAAAACAATTTTCTTAGTAAAAACTAGTTGAAATTTGGTCACGTACAGGCCCAAGATATTTGATACTTTGCTGGCGAAGCTTTGATCTTGGACATTCTTTGAGATCAACCTCTTTGCCATCTCCAAGATCCAACCTGCATAAAAAAATAGTGCTGAGATCTCAACCTGCATCCAAATCTAGACACCATCTAATCAAATATAAATGATATATCTGAGTTTCATATGTTTAGCTTTAAAGTATCAAACCCAAAGAAGATCAGAAATTCATGTACCCAAAACTAATAGAAATTTCACCAATCTTCTCAACCTATATATTCATATAATCAAGTACAACTTTCCCAAACCATAAACTATTACATCAAAATATTTAGATCGTAACCTGGTGTTCTTATCTTCTCGTTTACAACATAGACTTTGTTTTTTCACTATACCATACGATTTACACCGAGCCATCATTTTTTACCACCTTTAAGTGAGCACTACGACAGTGACAATTTCAGGCAATTGATTCAAGCACAAAAGTATCATCATCACACGAACAAGCATACATGGAGAATGGTTCATATTTTTTCTCACCAGAAGAAGAAGGGCTGGCCAGCATTACTTCTACACCACTCTTCATAGTAAATGTGTAAACTGTGCCCATATCGATGCCTAGGATCAATCTACACACAAATAAAACAAATAAAACATGAAACAAATTCGCTAAATTATACCATTACCAAACCACGGCAAAGGAAAATTTCCAAAAAACAAGGGGAAAAAAATAATAAAGCACTCACAGCTTCTATCCAGTGCTGAAAGGCCAACTTTTGAGCCTTGGCATCTTTCGACAAACCTTTACCCACCTGTCACCATTTTTTTTAACAAACACAATCACACAACAGGAATAACCCATATCCGTCTCTTTATTTCATTATGTCATTCTTTTGTTTAATACCAAAAAAAATGGAGAACCAATCGCGTTCAAACCTTGGAAGCATTTAAACTGACACGATTCCACCGTAACACTGCAGTCTCCGGCTTCAGGAAGTTGAAAAAGGAGATTGTACTGTGATTTAGCCGTGCAAAATTAATCGCTTGCCACCTTCAGATTCATCATGTGACGGACGTTTTATTAATCAAGTAACTTTACCAACATCTTATGCATAAAAATAATATAAATCACACGCCACGTATCTCCCTATCATTAGACAAAGAACATTTATCACACTAGCAAAATCATTCATCGTTGATCACCAATTCGGGAAAAAATACCAAAGCCGGAAGCTCACCATAGCTCTTCAGCAACTACGGCGGAGTCAGCCAACATGCGCCGAGTACGATAGCTCCGGTAGACCTTCTGAACCTTCATAGCCGCATTCCGAGGACATGTAGCCGGATTAGTGGCGGTTTCCTCCGTCTCCTCCCATTCATCACCGTTCTCCGCCATCAGGTCACGCAACTTCTGGAGCTCCGGAACCTCCTCCGAGGATCCGGAAATGCCAGAGATCCGAAATTCGGAATGGTCTCTGAAGGGAAAGGGTTGAACGTTATCGAAACCAGGGAGCGCGTGAGGCTGGACCTCCATTGACAGGGTGGGAGGAGGAGTTTTAGAGAGAGAAACAAGAGAGTGGAGTGTGGAGCTCCGGAGCTCGAAAATGGTGGATTCCCCGGTGATTGTACCCGCCTTTTTAATGCTGCGGATGAGCGTGACATCACGCGCGAGAGTGTGCGCTACGCTCATTTATTGGTACGGTTTATCCAATCGTTTTAAATTTATTTTCTAATTAAATTAATTTAATTTTGTGAAGGAAATGTAATTTGTTATTCCCCACTAGCCCTCATGGATTCACAATGCACATTAGTCAGAGCGCACAAGGACCGTTCATAAAAGTATAATTATGCATGGATTCACATTGGTCAAAGCGCATACATAATACTCAATTATGCGAAATTTGGTCGAAAAAGCGTGGAAAATTACAGTTTACATCTTCTAACTTTCATAAATGTCAATAAGTTGTGTTCAGTTGACTTAATTTAGTGTTTTTATCAAAAATTTATCGACATATTCCCATCATCAATACACGTTCTCAAACTTAGAGCTAATTAAACTAGTTATTACAAATTTTCAAAAAAAAAAACGAAATAAATGTTTCCGGTATCAAAAATATCTTTTTTTCGAAATCAAACAACTAGATAATTTTGATAAACAAAATATATTTTATTTTTTTAAATCTTGCAATAACTAGCATAAAGGATTATACGTTTGTGGATGTGAGGCGATGATGAAATGTGACGATGAATCTTTCGTAAATTATCAAAGCGAGTCAAGAGGATTCAAAGTATTATAATTCATAAGGTTGATCCTATAAACTATAATTTTTAAATAATAGTTGGTAAGTGAAATTCGAACCAAATTATACGATGCTTAATAAAATTGGTATTAATAAGATCTCAAATATCCTGAAGAGAGAACCGGGGTTGACTGGTCGATTATTAAAAATCACAAGCTTGAGAAAATTTAATCGATACTTAAGCGCAAAACAATGTATTTTATTTATAATATGATTTATTCCACATAATAATAAATATAATATTAAATGTATACATGATATATTAGGAGAAAATGGCATAGGTTAGAAAAAAAAATTAAATTGTTTTGAAAATAATTTTAAAAGTTTTAATATGTTTCACCCTTAATTGCCACTTATGGGATGTATACGATTATTTTTCAAAAGTGTTTATCTGCTATTCAAATCAAAAAATAGATTTTAAGTGTTTTATTTCATTGTTTCTTCTATTGATTCTCTAAATATAAGCAGATAAAAGCAGAAGCAGAGAATCAGATCATGAGATGATTTTCACAACTTTACTTGTGTGTGGTAATGTTGCAATCATTTGAAATTCATTAAACTGTTTTTACTTGTGTGGTGGCAATTTTATAATAATTTTAACCGGAATTTTTCTTTCCTTTTTAAATTTAAAATGCATTTTATTTGTTTTAGGGTAAATAAAAGCATGGGAATCAAAAACTATATTTTTGGATTTTTACAAATCCATAATTTTTACTTTTTTTTTTGTTTTTGAATAGTTTATTTAAAAAAATTCTCTTAGGTTAATAAATTATTTTAAAGTTCTCCTTTATTAATATATCGCACACTTGCTTTGAACGAGTTGGAATATTGGACGATCTCAATCAATAATGGTCCACCACACGGACGAAAAAAATTTATGTGTATCTGGTTTGAATTTTATTTATACATCAAATCAATATTAAAATATATTTATTTGTAAATAAAATAATAATAAATTAACATATCAATCATATTGATTTGATCTATAAGTCTCGAATCCATACAAATACATTAGTACGAGTATTGATCTCAAGAGTTTCTCAATGTAAATAATGATTTAAAAAATAACATTTTTTTCAATAAACAGCTTTATTCGTCATTTCCCATCAATTACAACTTTATTATGCAAATGTAAATTATAATAGTCAATCAAGTCTCTTTAATTTAAATACAACACCATATTTTCGATACCATCGGTGGAATACTTGCGTATTGTTTGGTACATAGTATAAGATAATATGAAATGTATAATATGAGTGATAAAAATTTGATAAATATAGATTATTTATGTAGTGTGACTAATTATATGGTATTTCGTATATGATATGATTGTGTGCTGAGTAATCAATAATCATCTCATCAACCACACCAAACACACAATGAGTATTATTTAGTACGTACTATGAGATGACTGAATGATGTAGATGTATATGTGTGATATGATTTTGATAAGTATATGTAATTTTACGTTGTGTGATTAATTATATGATGTCTGGTGTGTAGATTAAACGTTAGTTAAACAATCAATAATAAAACAATCCATGATAATCTTATCAATTACACTAAACAGTATCTTAGTAAATTATTCTAATATGGTTTATTAACATTGCAATAACAAAGAAACACATTCAAACTACAATTTTGGGTTTCGAAAATGCTATGGAGAACTTGTTTTAAGTTCCCATAACTGAGGTCTAAACTTCTACTCACATAGGTGACACATTCATCAAGCATACACTACAGGAAACATATATGGAATATCGGGATCCTTGTATGCACTTGGTTTATGCCCACTTATACATCAATTCAATATTAAAACATAATATTTTTAAATAAAAAATACATAAATTAACATAACAATAATTTTAAATTAATCATGATTTGATCCATAAATAACATTCAAACTAAATCCAAACAAATATTTCCGTGAATATCGGGTTATGGACTTAGTTACAAATATAAACTTAACATCAATTACTGTAGCCAAATATTGATATACGTCATAAAGGATAACATATAAACTAAGCTATGACATAACGAGTTAACAAGTGTCTTGTTATTATGGGATCTAAGTCACATAATCCTTCTAACCTTCTTCACATATTAGCGCTCCGGCCGAGATCTGACACATTGAGTGTACGTGCGGCGTTGTAGACGCAGTAAGTTTTACTAAGTCACGTACTAAGTATTACTAACATTCTTAATTCTCCAAAAATTATATAAATCATTTTAATAATTCATATTATTACAAAAAAATGTTGAAACAGTGTAATATTTGGTTTCTTTTTTCGATTTCATTGTCTTATCACCAAATATTAATAATTTATTTTCATTTTCAATTCTCTAAAATTTATTTTTCAGGGAACAATAATTATCCTTATTAGGAGATCAATCGAGTAAAAGATTTGATTTGCACTGTATATATAAAATGTATTAGGTATGCTTAACTTTATTTAATCAGTGTATGTATATATATAATTTTTTAATAGGAACAGTTCAGCTCTCAATATTTTTGAAAATTGACATACTCGCACATCTGCACCCACCTACACACCTGCATCATGTGACTTAGTACATGACTCGATATTAAAGTAATATGACACAATGAATATATAAATTGTATTCCTAGAAATTGATAAAAGTGGAAACATTTCAGTCAATATTTTATCTTAGATGCGTGAATAACATGTTACTAATAAAGAGTAAAATAGAGATACAAGTTGATGAGTCCAACTTTTTGGTTGTTGACGACTCAGTCCTACTTTTAATATTGAGGTAGTGGCATATGTTTATTGTATGTAAATAATTTCTATAAAAGTTCGTTTCAATATATTAATATGTTCAATCTTGACTCAAAGCTGGCAAAGTGAAGACCCTTGTACATTATATGATGTCCTGGTGTATAGGTTGAACGTTAGTTAAACAATCAATAATAAAACAATCAATGATAATCTTATCAATTATACTAAATAGTATCTTAGTAAACTATTCTAATATGGTTTATCAACATTGCAATAACAAAGAAAGGCGATAGCTAACATTTATGCATGACTGTACTAATGCATAGGAATCCTTTGTACTTGCCTTAACTCAAACCTTGAAAACACGAGCTTCTCCGGCTTTGACAGGATGGATAAGAGCATATACCCAATTTGGACAGACTTGAGTTCGAATCGTGTTTGGCGCAAAAAATTGATTTAGTCCCACCATACTCAAAAAAAAAATCTTTAACACAAAAATGAATATTAACATGAACAAAGAATGCCTGGGGAATGTAATGTGGGACAAGCTGTAAAATTTAGAGAAACGATGGATAAAAGTTATTAAAAAAGATGAGTTAACAAAAGAAGTAGACAATGTATCACTATTGGTGCCATTGGGGCTACTAACCAATACTTGGGAAAGATAAAGTTCAATCTATGAAAGTTTCGTCTATGAACAAAGTTTCTTGGTGTGAAATAAGTTACCACATTTGTTGTTTCTCCAGAAATGCATTTTTCGCGATTGAGCACATTCGAGCTAAGCGCCATTTTTGGGTTTCAAAAGTGCTACGGAGAACCTTTTTTTTTTTTTGAACAAAGAGAAAATATATTAATTTAGAAAAGAGTAGACATATTCTTGGAAACAAAGGGTTGCAAAAACAAAGGACAAGAGTCCAAAGATGCTGGATATTGCCCTAAAGTAGCTGTTCTATATGCTAAAGCGTGAGCCACAACATTCGTCGAGCGTCTACAATGGTTGATAACAAAACCATTATCCCTGTCAATAAACCTTCTAATAGATTATATAACCGAGAAGTCTGTATGAGTGGACGTAGATCCAAGAATATCCTGAACGACCATCAACGCATCAGACTCAATGATGCCACTAAACCAATGATACTGACAAGCAATCATAATGCCTTCATAAACTGCCAATAGTTCGGCAAGATGGGGATTAAAAAAGCCAAAAATCCGATTAGCATGCGCGAGTAAAACCACTCCTTGTGAGTCCCGAATAACCAACACCAACACCTATAAAACTGCTTCCAGGAATAACAGAAGCATCAACATTATTCTTTATTAAACCAGAAGGTGGTGCAGTCCATTAAAAATTATTGTCTAGAAGATGTGATAAGCCTGGTCAAATATTGGATATGTGAGATATTGAACCCTCAAACAAAGAAGCTCGTTGAACTACTTGCATCACCAAATCTAACCGACCTTGGAAGATAAGGAAGTTGCGATCTATCCATAAGCTCCAACATATGGAGAACTTGTTTTAAGTTCCCATAACTGAGCTCTAAACTTTACTCACATAGGTGACACATTCATCAAACACACTACAGGAAACACGTATTGAATATCGGGATCTTGTATGCACCCGCTTTATGCTCACTTATACATCAATTCAATATTAAAACATAATATTTTTAAATAAAAAATACATAAACTAACATAACAATAATTTTATATTAATCATATTGAGTTGGTCCATAAATGACATTCAAACTAAATCCATACAAATATTTCCGTGAACATACATAAGTCACATAATCCTCATAACACCCTTCACACATTGGCGCTCCGGCCGAGAACTGACACATTGAGTGTTCGTGCGGCGTTGTAGACACACTAAGTTTTACTGTCGCTCACGACGTTCAGGTCATGATCTGACACTAAGTTTTATTAAGTCACGTACTAAGTATTACTAACATTCTTAATTCTCCGAAAATAATATAAGTCATTTTTAATAAATTCATACTATTACAAAAATGTTGAAACAGATGTAATATTTGGTTTCTTTTTTTGATTTCATTATCTTATGACCAAATATTAATAATTCATTTCATTTTCAATTCTCTAAAATTTATTTTTGAGGGAACAATAATTATCCTTATTAGGAGATCAATCGAGTAAAAGATTTGAATTGCACTGTATATAGAAAATGTATTAGGTATGCTTAACTTTATTTCATCAGTGTGTGTATATATATAATCTGCTCTCAAATTTTTTTGAAAATTGACATATTCGCACATTCGCACCCACCCGCACATCAACATCGTGTGACTTATTACATGACTCGATATTAAAGTAATATGACACAATGAATATATAAATTGTATTCTAGAAATTGATAAAAGTGGAAACATTTCAGTCAATATTTTATCTTAGATGTGTGAATAACATGTTACTAATAAAGAGTAAAATAGAGATACAAGTTGATGAGTCCAACTTTTTGGTTGTTGACGACTCAGTCCTACTTTTAATATTGAGGTAGTGGCATATGTTTATTATGTGTAAATAATTTTTATAGAAATTTGTTTCAATAAATAATATATAGAATTTTCTGAGTTTTTGGGATATTCTATATGTGAATATTTCACATCTATGGTTGATAATATCCTCGGGGCACTACCTCTAGGTATGATCAATCAAATGAGTTTTGTGTCAGTGTCGGTATGTGTGTGACGGTTACTTCTTGGCTGACTCATGAAACATTATCACATGAGGTGGATCAATGCCCCAAATTTAATATTGTATTGGGACCTCATATAAAAAAACTAGGACATTAATAAATTGGGTCATTCATCCAACGTTTGGGATAGGTAGTCAGGAATAATTTGTGTGTGTTATTATCATTATTGAATATTAATATATACACATTAATTAAACCTAAGATCCAGCAATCCCTAACATTAAAGCGTGCTTTGAAGTATAAAGCTTAAGTTAATAATTGCATGTAAT
This sequence comes from Haberlea rhodopensis, assembly GCA_907163345.1. Classification (NCBI taxonomy): domain Eukaryota; kingdom Viridiplantae; phylum Streptophyta; class Magnoliopsida; order Lamiales; family Gesneriaceae; genus Haberlea; species Haberlea rhodopensis. The sequence goes on along the minus strand of CAJQUN010000044.1, from coordinate 1,278,203 downwards.
TTTCATTTATTGCTTATTGCATGAATTTACTTAAGGTACTTTTCAAAGAAAGTGATTGATGTATTATTATTCTGATTAATCATTTATACTGATTTATTTGTAAATCCCAAAAAGTGACCCGTTAGGTCGATCAAGTTGTGGGTATCCTGAAGGCCTGCTCTTCAAGACATTCCAACTATTAATGTTACACATCCACATTTGAGGGCAGCATCAAAGAAATCCATAGGGCTAGAACCAATTAATAGAAGTCATATCATTGTGACGGGGAAAATAATTTTACTATATAATTATAAGGTATTTTACAAAATTATTGGTTCTATCATTATTATTGTTTCTAATGCTGATATTTTTAACAATCGTAACAAGCCGTCACCCCTTAACGTTCACCATCTTTAGCACTTCACCCTCTAACCTTTCAAAACGTGTACTTAACATCATGAAGAATTTTAAGTAGTGCATTTAAACTCCTAAACAATATTCGGGAACAATTTTTATGAAAATCCTGGCTACAAATTCTCACGTGTATCGCACATGCCACAGTCGATGGTATGTATTTCTTTTCATGTATTTTCTGCATGAATTTTACGAGTATACCCATCAGAAAATACATAAAAAGAAATTTTACGAGTATACCGACGATCGATTAAAATTAATAAGATGAAAATGTTTATCTCTATTTAAAAAAAACAAAAAAACAAAAAAAATTCGAATATAAAAAAAACGCAGCTCATCAATTTTGACGTACTGTCCAAAAGATGAACATATATGTGTGTAGAAAATCTTTGACCCAAAGGACTCTTTATCCAACAGTATAGATATCGTTTGTTTCTTTATTTCTGCTCAAAATAAAAATGAATTTTATCATATATATATATATATATATATATATATATATATATATATATATAACTTTTTCTTTTATTTTTTTCTACACAATCCTATACTATTTATTTATTGTGAAGGTGTTGGGATGTTTCAAAAAAAAGAACTTTAACACAAAAATGAATATATAACATGAACAAAGAATGCCTGAGGAATTTAATGTGGGACAAGTTGTAAAATTTAGAGAAACGATGGATAAAAGTTATTTAAAAAGATGAGTTAACAAAAGAAGTAGACAATGTATCACTATTGGTGCCATAGGGGCTACTAACCAATACTTGGGAAATATAAAGTTCAATCTATGAAAGTTTCGTCTATGAACAAAGTTTCTTTGTGTGAAATAAGTTACCACATTTGTTGTTTCTCCAGAAATGCATTTTTCGCGATTGAGCACATTCGAGCTAAGCGCCATTTTTGGGTTTCAAAAGTGCTATGGAGAATTTTTTTTTTTTTTTTTTTTGAACAAAGAGAAAATATATTAACTTAGAAAATAGTAGACATATCCTTGGAAACAAAGGGTTGCAAAAACAAAGGACAAGAGTCCAAAGATGTTGGATACTGCCCTAAAATAGCTGCTCTATATGCTAAAGCGTGAGCCACAACATTCGTCGAGCGTCTACAATGGTTGATAACAAAACCATTATCCCTGTCAATAAACCTTCTAACAGATGATATAACCGAGAAGTCTGTATGAGTGGGCGTAGATCCAAAAATATCCTGGACGATCATCAACGCATCAGACTCAATGATGCCACTAAACCAATGATACTGACAAGCAATCATAATGCCTTCATAAACTGCCAATAGTTCGGCAAGATGGGGATTAAAAATCCAGAAATCCGATTAGCATGCGCGAGTAAAACCACTCTTTGCGAATCCCGAATAACCACACCAACACCTATAAAACTGCTTCCAGGAATAACAGAAGCATCAACATTAATCTTTATTAAACCCGAAGGTGGTGCAGTCCATTGAAAATTATTGTCTAGAAGGTGTGATAAGCCTGGTGAAATATTGGATATGTGAGATATTGAACCCTCAAACAAAGAAGCTCGTTGAACTACTTGCATCACCGAATCTAACCGACCTTGGAAGATAAGGAAGTTGTGATCTATCTGTAAGCTCCAACATATGGAGAACTTGTTTTAAGTTCCCATAACTGAGGTCTAAACTTTACTCACATAGGTGACACATTCATCAAACATACACTACAGGAAACACGTATGCAATATCGGATCCTTGTATGCACCTGGTTTATGCCCACTTATACATTAATTCAATATTAAAACATAATGTTTTTAAATAAAAAATACATAAACTAACATAACAACAATTTTAAATTAATCATATTAAGTTGGTCCATAAATGACATTCAAACTAAATCCATACAAATATTTCCGTGAATATCGTGTGGGTGTTATTATGGTACCTAAGTCACATACTCCTCATAACCCCATTCACACATTGGCGCTCCGGCCGAGAACTGACACATTGAGTGTTCGTGCGGCGTTGTAGACACACTAATTTTACTGTCGCGATAAGTTTTGTTAAGTCACGCACTAAGTATTACTAACATTCTTAATTCCCCGAAAATAATATAAGTCATTTTTAATAAATTCATACTATTACAAAAAATGTTGAAACATATGTATTATTTGGTTTCTTTTTTTCGATTTCATTATCGATCAAATATTAATAATTCATTTTCATTTTCAATTCTCTAAAATTTATTTTTGGGGGAATAATAATTATCCTTATTAGAAGATCAATCGAGTAAAAGATTTGAATTGCACTGTATATATAAAATGTATTAAGTATGTTTAACTTTATTTCATCAGTGTGTGTATATATATAATTTTTTAATACGCGCTCTCAATTTTTTTTTGAAAATTGACATACTCGCGCATCCACACCCGTCCACGCACCCACGTCATGTGACTTAGTAGAAGACTCGATATTAAAGTAATATGACACAATGAATACATAAATTGTATTCTAGAAATTGATATAAGTGGAAGCATTTCAGTAATATTTTATCTTAGATGCTTGAATAACATGTTACTAATAAAGAGTAAAATAGAGATACAAGTTGATGAGTCCAACTTTTTGGTTGTTGACGACTAATATTGAGGTAGTGGCATATGTTTATTGTGTGTAAATAATTTGTATAAAAGTTTGTTTCAATATATAATATGTTCAATCTTGACCTAAAGCTGGCAAAGTGAAGACCCTTGTACATTTGTGCGTGTCTCACATGGTTGGATATAATTTTCTGAGTTATTGGGATATTCTATATAGGAATATTTCACATCTATGGTTGATAATATCCTCGTGGCACTACCTCTAGATATGATCAATCAAATGAGTTTGTGGGCATGTGTGTGACGGTTACTTCTTGACTGACTCATGAAACATTATCACATGGGATGGATCAATGTCCCAAATTTATTATTATATTGGGTCACATATAAAAAAGTAAGACATTAATAAATTGGGTCATTGATCCAACATTTGGGATAGGTAGTCAGGAATAATTTGTGTGCGACATTATCATTATTGAATATTAATATATACACATTAATTAAACCTAAGATCCAGCCCTAACATTAAGTGTAAAGCTTAAGTTAATAATTGCTTGTAATTTTCATTTATTGCTTATTGCATGAATTACTTAAGGTACTTTTCAAAGAAAGTGATTGATGTATTATTATTCTGATTAATCATTTATACTGATTTATTTGTAAATCCCAAAAAGTTACCCGTTAGGTCGATTATGTTGTGGGTATCCTGAAGGCCTGCTCTTCAAGACGTTCCAATTATTGATGTGGCACACCCATGTGTGGTCCATTTATCATCAAGGACAGTACATTTGAGAGCAGCATCAAAGGAATCCATCAGGGCTAGAATCAATTAATACAAGCCATATCATTGTGACTGGGAAAATAATTTTACTATATAATTATAAGGTATTTTACAAAATTATTGGTTCTATCAATCATTATTATTGTTTCTAATGCTGATATTTTTAAAAATAACAATCGGACACCCCTTAACGTTCACCCTATTTAGCACTTCATCCTCTAACCTTTCAAAATATATACTTAACACCCTGAAGAATTTTAAGTAGTGCACTTAAACTCCTAAACAATATTCGAGAACAATTTTCTCGAAAATTCTGGCTGCAAATTCTCACGTGTGTCGCACATGCCACCGTCGATAGTATGTATGTCTTTTCATGTGTTTTCTGCATGAATTTTACGAGTATACCCATCAGAAAATACATAAAAAGAAATTTTACGAGTATACCCACTATCGATAACTAATAAGATGAAAATCTTATCTCTATTTAAAAAAAACAAAAATATTTTTCGAATATATATATATATATATATATATATATATATATATATTGTCTTTTCTGAAAACATATTTTTCTCAGTTTTCTTATTTTCAGATATAATCATTCTTAGAACATTGCTTTTAGCCACTCACATTTTTATCAACTAAATAAGCACCAAAAATATAAAGCAACTAACAGAAAACTAAGTCCCTAGGACGTGTGTCCATGCATATACAAGTATATATTCATGATAAATATTTATTTCAAATTTAAATTTATTCTTATGTGAATTTTTTTATCTTAACATCTAAAACAAATTTTATAAGATTTTTTTCTAAAAAAAGTGAATACAATTGAGAAAATAAATTAATTTCATACGAGTTTGATTCAGTTTAATTTAATTTCAAAACGAATTTAAATCTTGATTGTTACTAATAATTAGAACATACAATTCAGTTTATTTATTATAGTAATTAATTTTAAAAATTCTTAATAAGATTTATGTGTTTTTAGTTAAAATTTTAATTTTGTAAGCATATTACTAAAAGAAAATGAATGGAATATTTTGACCAAATGGAACTTTTATAGAAAAAAATCGTAGAGTAGTTTTCAAAAGTTACTTTTATGGAATGTTTTTGACACAAAAAATTAAAAAGTACAATTTTTTTTTTATAGAGTAAAATGGTATATATCATTAATCAAACATGAAGCCAACAATTAAAAAGTGCAAATTTTAAATTAGATATCATGTAAGTTTTAAAAAAAAAAACATTCACTTTCATTACAACACAACGATAAGATACTCATATTGGAGACTCTAAATTAATCGACAGTGCGTAGAAAACAGGTCCTTAATATACCGTTTTGCACCACAACCAACAATGTGGCAAAATCCATATAATCCTAAATTAAAAGAAGAAAACGACAATATTATTTTCAAGAATACAGTACCTTTGTATATATTACCAAACCATGGTTGACAAGAATTTATGTGTGTTTGTGCATTGACCGGAGCCCACACCCGGTCCATGCAAGAATTTCCCCTTTGTATACGAGCATCAAATTATTTTTCCAAATTAGAAAGTAGATGTGACACTATAACAAACCTGTTGCATAAAATATTGGACAAGCCAGCCCACAATACATCAAGAAAATACCTTTAAACTTTAACAGCAAAGGAGAGACCCTCTGTAGCTAGTTGATCCAAGCTATCAACTGAAGGCTGGACTCTAGCAAGATTGGCGATAGCCTTGTTTTCTTCAGGTGTACCACTTTCCAAAAACACCCCGACTAGTTTTCCATCTTTGATCCAGTACGTCCCAAACCTGTGAGTCGGAGATGAGGGGTCGTTCTCTCCAAACAGCACGGTGTCACCAACGTTGTCGCCATAGAATTGCCACGACAGGTCAAAGGCACGGGAATAAAAGTATGGGAGATAGTCGTATTCGTCAATTGACGTTTTTTGTTCACTTGCAAAAATTGCCTGCAGAATAGTAAGTGAGACGGAGTTCTGTCACAAGGAATATAGAATAACAGAATAACAAATATCACCATTGGGTCTGCATCAAAGTATTTAGAATAACAAGTGCAAGAAGGATATAGATTTTGTTGTCTAATATCATTAATGAGGAAAATTTGAGGATTTAATTAAGAACAAAAGAAGCAACACTCATGTATGGCACACCTTTACAGCTTGTTCAGCAGATTTACGAGCGTGATCGACGTGTTCTACTCTTCTGATATCATTAAACAATTTCATGGGGAATGTAGCAACATCACCCACAGCATAAACATCATGAACACTAGTTTTGAAGAAACCATCAGTCTGCACAAGCATAAGATTTATAATGTTAAAACTCGTATTTTGGTCAGCACAACGTGCTGGTTCATGAAAATTGTCTAGTACAAAAAGCTAGGGTCCTCAGATTCGATACAAGTTGGAGATTTGCCTCTTCATTTTTTTGTTATCTTAATATGCATAAAGAAAGCAGAACCTGGCACAAGAGTTTCTGGAGACCTCGAAAAATCGTCTTCTAAAATGTTAATCATACCTTCGCTACAATATAATATTTATTTTATGTATGTGAAGAAACAATATGTCTTCTCACAACACTCATTCTCATATCTTTTAGTTTGTATTTGAGTAGAGGTATTTAAATAAGAGGAAGAATTTAAAATCAAAGCATTTGAAGATTGATGGATTTGAAATGATATGTAGTTGTTAGTCATTTGAATTCCTTTAGAAATGTATATAAAAATGAATTGGATGAGAATGTGGAATTTGAAATGCCTAACTAAAATTTTTGCCCAAACATATGTAATGGATTTGAAGTAAGAATCTGAAATCAATTCACTTGAAATACACATCCATCCAAATGCAAATTTAGTTGATTATTGTAGCAGTATATATCTCATTATTTTCACAGCGTTCAAGTATGAAGGGGAAAGTTTTTGTAAACATGAACATGAAAGTGATACCAACGAGATAACAAGTATGCCGCCAGTTTAGGGAGAAGGCCATAAAAAGTAAAGTCACGCACCTTGATTCCTCCCTTTTCCTCTTCAACTTGTCCCTTAAATAGCGTTGTAAGTGGCCTTCCACCTACACCAACGACAACAATGTCTGCTTCTAGTACTCGTCCATCCTTCAGTTTGACCTCTGTAACCTGAATGATGGGATAACGAATCATCTCATGTTAGCTTGTGATCCGAGGCATAACTAATCAATAAATGGTGCACCTTGATACTCCAAGAACTCACCTCACCATCTTCATTTGAGCTAAACCCAACAGCCACCGTCCCCTTTATAATTTGGATTCCCTTATTTGCATAATAACCTTCATAGAAGGCAGCTAAGCCAGATGTGAATAGTCTAGGCACTGTAAAAGCATACATGCAACCACAGTCAATGGTAGTCCATGTCTCCACGATACAAGAGTTGCAGATTAGAGCATATGAAATTAGTAAAAGATTTAACTTACTGCACCAAGGTTCTGGATAAACCATCGTGACGTCAATACTGTTGATCCTTAGAGCGGCACTTAGCTCGAGACCAATGTACCCTCCGCCAACGATAACAGCCTTTTTATTTTTCTTTGCTTTGATTGCTTCTACAAGTTCATCAGCATCAACGATTTCTCTCAAGTAAAAGATATTTTTGGCATCAGCACCTTGTACACCAAAGTCTGCCAACCTAATAACCTGATCAAAGCAATGTACACAATCAGAAAGGGCACAGAAGCTACATGAAAGTAATAACCGAGGGGAAAAATCGAGGAATTCCGAAAAATGATTCTTACACTAGATCCTGTTGCAATAATCAGTGTTTTATATTTAAAAGTTTCACCGGCAGCACTAATAAGTGTCTTTGAAGCAAGATCTGCTTCGACAATCTCCGTGCTAAGGATCAAAGATATTCCTGTAAACCATAAAAGATAAAGTTGTGTGACGGATAATGCACGCAATATTTTCAGAGAGATATGGGTAATGAACCCCATTGAAGTACCTGTAAAAGATACCCAACATTTACAGATACTTTCAGAGGTATATTTTAATAAGATATTACCTTTCTCAGAGTACCACTCGGGAAGGAGCCTCTCTCCTCCACTTCCAACACATACGTGAAAACCGGGAAGTCTTGCAGTTCCTGTAGGACACATAATTAGATAATTCCAGCTCTTAATCAGAAATATCTGAGATAAGAAATACTTGGAGGCGAACAGATGAGAAATTGAATGCAACGAGTTTATAAAATCAAACTTTTTTTTTTTTTTTTAAAAACATGACCTTTGTAGAACCAACATTTTGAAATATAACCTTTTCAATTTTTAACATTTGTTTGGCCTTTGTTTTTTGTACATATTGAAGGTCATTTTGCAAAAAAACTTTTAAGGTCGCAAATCAAAAAGAATGTTTGATTAAGGTCATTTTTCAAACTATACCTCAAATTCTTGAGTATGACACTTAGAAAAAAAAAAGATCTTTGAAGTAATGACACCATTAGGCTTCAACAAGAAGACAAAATTAAACGTCACTTATAAATGTCTATAAGGCAGGTGTCCCTGTATTCTTCAGGTATTGTCACTTGACCGAGACGGTGTCAACCATTTCCCCATGAGAAAGAACCTCAATTGACCATGGCTAACAGACTGGAAGTAAACCAACGCACCTTCAGGAAATAAATATGCCTTGCTAAGCGCTGGGCGTTCATAAGGAGCCACCTGAAAACCATCATAAAGAACGTATACAAATGTTTAACACAGGAGAAAAAAATACACCGAGGAAGTGCACTTAAGATTCTGCAGATATACATCAGATTAAGACCATATAAATAGGTACAGAGTGAATATTTACACCAGCTAAGATGCGTCAAATATGTCAAAAGAAACATCAGTTGAAACATTTACATCAACAGTTTAACACGAACTATGAGTAAAACAAAGTTCAATGAGTTGAAGTAAGCATAGCTTCCTCCATGCTTATAGCCCATTACGGAGCCAGAATTTTGTGCAGAAGTAATAATTCTTCTCTGCTATTGGTATAAAATGTTACAAAAATAAGAACAAAATAAAAATTCATTTACAAAACCAAGTGATGTTTGAGAGCATAAAAAAGAAATATGATCTCAAAATCTCTAAATTGGTATATGAACAACTCAATAAAGTTATTTTATGTGTCCAAATATAGTTGAAGAACTTTTAAACATGCAAATATGTGGATAACTATAATTAATTGGGAAAAACATGTCATTATTTGATTAAAATAATAACATCCAAAATTCTTATAATAATATTTATGACGTAATCAAGAAAACTAATTTTTAGTAGTTTAAACAAAGGCAATGATAACTTGGCAAGTTAAAATGTATGCTGTCTTATATCTCAATTCTCTGAGAATGAAATGTGGATTCAAAAAAAATGGAAGAAATACAGTTTTGAAATGTTTACATGATGTGTAAAGCTTAAAGTTATATATTTCATATAACAACAAAAATTAAAGTGAGAGATCAAGTAAAATCTAGAAATTCCTGGAGGTGATATGAGAATATACTTGTGGAGGCAAATTTATGATTTTTCTATTTCATAAAAACTAAAATAATTAAGAACATAAAAGTGAAGGAGGGTGACCACCCTGCATCAGCTATCCAGGTTTGTTTTATTTGAAAAGGATGTAAGTCAGGTCATGGTTTTTAGAGCAGAGTATTTAAGAGCAATACCCTTCTACTCCTAACGAAAAAATATTATGTTCATCTGTTCTTTCTTTTCTCATCCTAGTAACTATAATGGAAATGAAAGTAGGCTGAGGGTATAATTGGTTTCGTTTTTGGAGATTCTGGAGATTTGCTTTGAAAAAATAAGTTTTGAAAATGTATTTGGTAATAAAATGAAATTTTGGTTTTGTATTTGAAAAACACAACATTTACTATCATAGTCAAATTTTGTAAGTTGTTGGCCTGGTAATTGATTTTTTTCATATTATATGGGTAGTCAATTAAAGATAATGTATTATATTATATTACAATGATGGGCCTCGAAGAATTAGAAAACCAAATCAACGATACTTAGACATGATGAACGCTGAACATGGAGGACTAATTCAAAAGGATGCTGACGTGGAAGCTGGAACTATTCAAAGGAAATGGGTTGCCCAACAGATGATAATATTTAGGCACAAGACTATGAAAGATTGTTGAGTTTATTTAGGAGCTAACTTTTGTTTACCGTTAGTTTCGATTCCTATAAATAGGTCTGCAGACAAAGTAGAAAGGGAGGAATTTGATTGTAATTGAGGTCTTATCTCCGGCCCAAATTGGAGAATTCTATTTCAATTCAAGTATTTCCATTGCGTAAATTATTGGGTTCCAACATACAATAATATGATAATAGGGTTCTTTTTGGATAAATGAAGACTTTAATTAAAAGTAATGATTATGCTGAGAGATAGGCTTAACTATGAAACATTATAATACTAAGTGAATTGTCATATGTGCATACCGCTTCCTTAGAAATGATAGCCAGTTCTCCAGGCTTAACTCCCTGTTTAGAAAATTCTCTAGCAGCATATCCCTGCAATCATAAACAACAGTCGACGTCAATGATGTAAGTATCATATATTTCCAGGTGAAACTATATCGCGGTTCAAATAAGATTTTCCCATGTTTTACAGAATCTTCATCGGAAACCACAGGGTAGGCATTGATGTGTGATGATATGACAATCAGGCTCATCTATGAGAATTGTTTCCAATTTAAGGAACAATGACTTCTCGAAGACAAGATATATTCCCACAAAAAACTTCATAACTTACTGGTATAGCATAATTATTAATTATACAAAAAACTTTCTTTGATTAATAATCTACCCTAATATTCTTGGAAAATAGATATTTCAGAACCTTTGTAGACATTAACTATTGACCTACTAGAATTCTATGCCTATAAAAAATGACATGTAAATGAAACGTTTGTATGTAAGAAAATACTAGGATTCGTATACAATAATTAATTCTCTTCTGTCGTGAGGTTTTCACCAGGAACTAGCCTGATATACCTCTGTCGGAAGATTTTCGCGAGGAACTAGCCCTCCCCCGCGCTTCTTTTCTTAAGTAGATTTTATTGGCGGTTCAGTTTGATTGAACTGTTTGGTTGAGGTTTTAAAACATCACTTAAGATGAGTAATGATCTCCTGAGAAAGCATAATCTTCAACTAATGTTGCATAAAACAAAGAAATTGAAAACCATTGCGGATAAAGTCTTCATGCATTTAGATTAAAGAAGCAAACGGGTCAGATTTAGACTGTAATGCTAGCCAAAGGCAAACTTAAACTAAAAAAAAATCAGCAACTAGCAATTAATTCAGCAAAAAGCTCTTTTTCTTCCCCATTTCAAATAGAAAATAATATTTATAATAAAAAAAATCTAACAGCACAGATCAAGCATTATAACTCACAAGACAACATAAGCAAACGATCAAATTATCAGAATAAACCACAATTTAGCAAATTACACAACATAAACACTGCATTTAAGAACTAAGCTGGAAAAAAGAACATAGTGATCAAGGAAAAGTTTACTCACGGCAGAAACGCCACCACCGAGGATCACGTACTTGAATGCCTTCTCAGCCATTGATTAATTCAATTACAGTTACCGATCCGATCCGCTGTTCGCTCAATAATATCGCTTAGATTTTGGGAATCCTTTTCTTCTACTTTGGGGTTTCGGCAATGACAGTAGGGGAAGATATTTAAACAGTTGGGGGTACGAATAGCACTGGTTGAAGAGGTGTGAAAATGGTTGGGATGCCATTCATATTAGTACACTTGTCGAGACATCAGCCGTCCATTTTGCTGGCTTTAATAAATATTGACCAAAGAGATTATATTCCTGGTTATTTAAAAAAATAACCTATATTTAATAAAATAACCTAAAATATAAAACCTTAATTTTCTGATCCAAAACGTCAACTGAGTTGGCGTGTTTAGAGTCACGCCAACTCAGTTGGCGTTTTGGGTCAGAAAATTAAAGTTTTATATTTTAGGTTATTTTGTTAAATACTTTTTAAATATATGTTATTTTTTAAATAACCCTATATTCCTTCTCTGTGTCGAAATATTATTAAATTTATTAAATTGAAATTTTTTGCCCTAAATAAATTTTTATTTAGAAAATATAGAATACAAGTATATCTATCATTTAGAAATTTTGCCAATAACATCCAGGGAAGTAGATTATGTAGATTTTATTTATTTATTTATTAGTTATTATTATTGTTATCAAAGACGGATCTAGGGGGTGCGGAATTTTTTTTTAAAAAAAACAATCTTTACTCTTGTTCTTAAAATAAAATAAAAAATTAACCCCCAAAACTTTTTTTTACCTTAGATTTTTTCAGAAAAACTTTTCGCCCCCCAACAAAAATCTCCGAGTCCGCCCTTGATTATCATTATGTATGTGCAGTGTTAAATGATAACAAAACTATTAAATAAAAAATATTACAAAAATTAACGTGCCCAAACTCACACACAACAATAATAATAAATAAATAGATTTCATAATCTACTTTCCAATCTAGGTATTTTGGTTTTTGTTTTAATTTTTAATTTAATTAATTTTAATCATATTTCAACACTGCCATAACAAATCTAATAGAAATATTGGTACTTATAATAATAAAAAGTTACTTATAATAATAAAAAGTTATTTATAATATTGTTGGTGTCATTGTTGAAAATTATTTATAATATTTTATTATACTATTTTTTTTTGAACATTTTAATTATTATACTATAATTAGTCTGGTCCTACATGTTCAGTATAATATTTTTTATTTAATAAATTTGTTTGTCGTATTTACCACTACACACATATAATAATAAATAAATAAATCTACATAATCCACTTTCCTGCTCAAATTCATTTAAGTATTATAAATAAAAAAAATTTCAGAAAATAATGTGAACTAAAAATGTTTGCCATTATATTGTAATTCGCATACTAACTTGACTCACGAATTTTAAAATTTTGAACCTAAAATGATAAAAGAAAAAAAAATTAAAATTTATATATCGTGGTCGCGAATTCTCTGAAAAAGATAAAAGAAAAAAAAAATTAAAATTCGCATAACGAGATCGCGAATTCTCCTCTGCAAGATATATTTTTTTTAAACTTGTTATTAGCGACAGTCACGAGCTTGCCAACAGCTTTATTGACCAACATGGTCATAACTATTTTTTAAAAAAATTAATGCCTCTTTTCTTTTATTTAAAGCAAACTTTCTTTGTTATTTTTTCAGAGAATGACTTTTCGGCTCAAACTCTTTTCACCATTCCACCACAAATTCTCTCCACAAGTTCCATCAAAATAAGTTGTATCTCCAATTTTTGTGAAGATTACTACTACAACAATTCACAAATATTTGATCTTCATCGGAGGTAATAAATTTAAATTTTTTATTGTGTATTGTATTATTTACTTACTAAGATTTATAGGTTTTGCTAATCTTTTAACTTTGAAGATATGTTTTTAGTTTTATCTACCATAAAATATGAGTTTGATTTGTACTGAATTTTGAAGAGTAGTTGATGAAATTTTGAAAAAAAGATGTAAATATTTTTTTGGTTAAACGTCGAAAAAATCAGATGTTGTGAAAAAATAAATGAAACTAAACTATTTTTTTTAAGGAATTGTTCACAGACACGGTATGAATTGGTGAATTCGCATACTGGGTATGCGAATTATGCAAGACTTTGCATACCCATTATGCGGACTCCCATAAGTTCAGTACGAATCGGTATGCGGATTACCATAAGTTCAGTACGAAGTATGCAAATTCTAGTAGATTAAAAATTACTTTTTTATGCATACCGCGTTTTTTAACTTATATTTTAAACATATAATTAAATATTTTTTTGTATTCTAAAAAAATTTTAAACCTATAATTTAATTTATATTACACAACTAATTATAGAATTTAAGTAATATTTTTCTTAGATAATATGTCGTTGATTTCACATATCACAAGATGGGATTATTGTTGGTTATGATCGACCTCCAATAAGCAACATGTGAATGCCTCGAACAATTCAATGTCAGAGTTATTGTCGATATTTTACGATCAGATAAATATCGTCAACCAACAATATTCACTTAAGTGTGGACTAAGCATATATTTAATAATATTTCTGGTCGAGTTGAGCATTTACTAGAAATTACAAAAGACAGTGATATTTGGTTTTTCTTTTACCCTGATGTTGGAAATGCCGGTATCAATTTATATGTTGAGTCAGAACAAATACACAATAGTAATGTGACAAACATTCAATATACTCAAGAACGAGGCTCATATATGTCAATGCTTAATGATGATCATAACCTGGAGATACCGATTTTCACACAAGGACTTGTAAGTATGATAAAAGAAAATAATTATGCTAGTAGTTCAGGGAACGTCGAACATAACACCTACAAAACTGAAGGGGAAGCTATTGATTGAAGGGAGGAAGATAGAGATGATTACGCCAACGCTGATTTTTTTGGTCCTGAAACTCATGTTGATTCCGAACCAGACGAAGTTGGACTTAACGTTCATGATGATAGCGATGACGATGTAGAATTGATGTGATGTTGGAAACTATGTCCCAACAGAACTATATGCCATCATCTGTACATGATGAGCAAATTGAAGCAACAATGCTGCAAGAGACACAACCTGGGCGCCAACTTTTTCTGATCGTTCCATTCTTCTCTACAACATTTCCGGATGTACTCGTTGACTCTGTTGACATTCCGACTGGCAATTGATGAAAGTTCTATGACCATGTCAAAGGAAAGTTGGAGTTGGGTATGTTATTCAAGAGTAAAGCACATTTGCAGTTGGTAGTTAAGGACCGTCGCATGAAGTGCCAACAGATGATTCAAAATAATCAAGGATGGACAACCTTTGCATTTCAAAAATTTATCCGTTGGCAACACGAATCATTCAACATATTGTCCAAAAATATGATTATACCGAACAGACTGCTTCAGTGATATCGGTTATCCGAGCTGGTGTCGGCAACAGTACACATGTTGTCAAACTTAGAGCCAAGATATGTTCATGTGGAAAGTGGACACATTTTGGCATTCCATGCTCACATGCTATACATGCATGCCGACATTTTGGTGGCAATGCATCAAGTTTAGTGACTGGATATTATAGCTTGTAACATTATTCTGGTACATATAAAGGGACATTTGGGCCGTTGTTCTCAGAAGAATATTGGATGCCCCCTTCATTCGAGTTATCTCATAATCCGTTGTTAAGAGCTCAATCACGTCCTAGAATAAATTGCTCCTCGTGAATCCCAAATGAAATGGACGGCCACAAGCTCGAGCAAGACAGCATGCACGTAGAGCTCTAGAACAGGGACATAGTTCACAACGACAATGCTAATCAATAAGTGTCATGCATTTTGTAACTATTGTTTAGCATGATAAGGGTAAAGAACTTTCAAATACATATTTAGGTCTTTTTTGTTGATATGTTGATCTTTATTAATTTCACTATGTTACAGGATGGATATACATAGAATATATGAGTCACTTGACACTAGTGTGCTCAATCAGCAGTCTGTGCACCGCTTCGATGATGTATTTAACGGATGCATCGATAACATGTTGCTAGTGAGGCGTGGAGATGGGTCTTTTTGGGATCTGTGTAAAGTGATGACACTTGATATACGTGTATTATGCACCTTAATTGAAATGGGGTTCTATTAAGTACATAGATGTTGTCACGTTGTTATTGACAGCCATATGATAACATCATTGTTGAGAGATGACATTTCGTGTTTGGGAGGTGACCATCTCATTACAGGACGTAGCTAGCATATGTGGATTACCGATTGCGGGTGATGCAATATGTGGGATGAGAATCGCATGCGCCCTTCAGAATGGCAGGCATATTGCGCTCAGTGGCTTGGATTTTTCCCCCCGCGTGATAAAATAAAAAGTTCATGTCTATCATTGAGTGCAATACTGGACCATCTACTTGCTAACCCAATAGTGGAGGAGAGCACCGAGGAGCAGGTGCATCAGTACACACGATCATGTGTACTAATACTGCTTGGTGGATTGTTATGCCATGATGCATCAGGCAGCTCTATATCTATGCTATACATCCGACATCTACAGGATATTCCAAGAGTTCGTATGTTCAGTTGGGGTAGTGCAGTACTCGCATACCTTTATCGTGAGTTATGTTATACTAACGTTGTCCTCGAATCAAAAGAATCACAGATTTGGGCATATACGAGGATAAAGAGTATACATCCTAATACTCATGGTTCTCGAGTACAACAATGCCAAATTATAGTCACTGAGGATCTAATAATTCCTACCCCTCATATGGTGCAAGTTATAATTGTACATGCTATTTATGTTTTATTAGTTTTAGTTTAATGCACTAACATTACCATGTCTTTTTATTTAGGTGGTCTCGATTTTTTTAGATTTGGGCACACTGCCCGACATGCTTTGCATGTATTTCGTGACATATTTGATTGGATGTATTGGGATCAGGTAATATAAAGATTTTGAAAATTTAACTCGGATTTTAATAATTATGTATTATGCTATAATGCCTTAACTAATTTAGGGTATGTTATGTATTACAGTTTATTTGGACTCCATATGGCATGGAGTCGGAGGAGATCAGATCAGTGCCTCCAGAATGTGGTTCAGAGGATTGGATGGCACAATGTCCATTGATAATTTATGTCATTGTGGTGATGCATCGTCCAGAACGAGTTTTGCGACAGCCAATGCTGCTGCATGGCAGCAAGTTGTATGTGCATATTTTCTCTATTAATCATTTTATTTTATCTTCTGAAACCATCTTTTTTTTTAAAGATGTGCATATGGAGCAACTCAGACTTAGTTGCTCAAGTTTGAGTGAGGATGAAGGGATATTGTCAGGATCGATTCCGGGGTGGGTTGCCATTCCACACCCGAGTTCAACCAACTTGAGCTTCAATAGCTCGTGTTCTTGAATTAATGCACCGAGAGATTATATCGAGTTTGATTACAAAATCGAGCGGAAGACACTCGACATAACCCGCTCTAAACCGATTAACTATTTGAAAGACATTTTAAAGATATGCAAGTAAAGTAAATAAACAAGCATTTGTTTATGGAAGTTCGAAGGTGGTGTAATCCTTCTACGTCTCCCCTTCTTCCACCTCATGGAAGGATTCCACTAGAAGACTTTGATTTATACAAACCCGTTGTACAAACCCGATCCAGTTGGGAATTCCCCATCCAACTAGAACTCCTAGCAACTCAACTATGTATGTTCTTTAATGTCTCACATACAAAGACCTCTCATCGGTTGTGATAAATCATCAACCGTTACAATGGTATTCACTCTTCTATTTTAGCTCACAAATACAATGAATAGAGTGAATACAAAGGCACAGATGATTCCATAATGAATCTGATATAGCAAGGTAAGAGGTGCCAAAGGTTTGAGGAGTGCTCTTCATTTAGAAGCTTTTGTCTTTTAAGTTCCTCAATTGAATCCCAAGTGGGTTTGCTTTGGAAGGCTTGGATTGATCTTCAATCAGTTGTTATTGAGCTTCCAAATCATGTATATATAGCCCCAAGTAATGATATATACGTTAGACACAAGAATATGCCCGTTGGAGAAGGTTCTGCACCATTCCCGAGCTTGCAACGGTCATATTCTAGTTTCTGGGCTATTTGTATTTCGGACCGGACTGGTCTGGTCTGCTGGTCTGGTTCAGTCTGGTCTGCTGGTCTGGTCTGCTCTTCTGTCTACTGGTCTGGTTCAGTCTGGTCTGCTGGTCTGCTGGTCTGGTCTGGACAAGTCAGTCTGATGCAAGACAAGCTTGATACAAAAACAGATTGATAAACTTGCTCTTCGATCTGTTGCTTGTAACTCTTCATTATTTGATTTCTGGGCAAAGTGATCTATATGAAAGTTGTAGCCCTTTCTCTTATCTTTCCACGGAATTAAGAATCGCTCGATTTCGAGTTCGTATGAGAGAGTTATGCTTGAAATACGAGGCAATGCTCCTGCTGTCTGTTTGCTGGATGCAGCAGCACATGGCGTGACTTGCAGAAGCTTTTTGCCCATCTTAACGTCCGATTCAGTCTTTCACTTCCAAAGATGACTTGTAGATCTTTGTCTTAGCTTTCCAACCCATACTGAATCGTTCCGTTCCGATAAGCAAGGTAAGAGTTATGCCCACCAGACTGACAGGGACTTTGCTGTAACAGCTCGATCTTACAGGAGTCACATGGCGTGACTTTCAGAAGCTTTTTGGCCATCTTAACGTCCGATTCAGTCTTTCACTTCCAAAGATGACTTGTATATCTTTGTGTTAGCTTTCCAACCCATACTGAATCATTCCGTTCCGATAAGCGAGCTAAGAGTTATGGCCACCAGACTGACAGTTGCTTGCTGAAACAGCTTGCTGTTTCTTCGCGGTTCAGCTCGATCTTGCAGGCGTCTTTTCTCCTTGATAACATTTGAACTAGCCGATCTGTTGTGAATATGACTTTTAGTATTTTCAGTTGGCTGTTCAACCTCTTTGGAAGCACGCCATTTCGATATCCGAGCTATTAGATATGATCGAAATAATCCGCTCTGCCAGGATTTCAGACTTTGTCCAGCTTGATATTTTCAAGCTACTTCTTTGTAATTCATCAAGCTTCTAAGTTATGATATATGAACTGCACACTTGATGAAATATGTTAGCAACACAATAACAAGTTTTGTTAACATCAAAACCAAGATTATTCGAATTTCCAAAACCCAACAGATATCATCGGGGGTTAGACATGTATTAGACCAGAACTTAGCTATTGTGGATGAAGTACGTCAACTTGCTCGGACACAACAAAATAGCTATACTATTCCAGCACGGCAACGAGCTACCAATAGAGGGGGCAACCGGAGGAGAAGACGATCAAGTAGCTCTGATACTCCGATATATGCTCACGATGATATCCCTCCATTTATGACTTGCACATAATGATGCAGGAGTACATCAACATCACACTGTTCTTCATTCCACTATAATGCCACCTCTTCTGACTACTACGGAACCCAACCTGCCCACCAGGTAGGGGTGAGCAAAATTCGGTTAAACCGAAATAACCGATCGAACTGACTTAATTCGGAAATCAGTAAGGTTATTTCGGAAATTCAGAATTTTTTTAAAAAAATTCAGTTTCATTTGGTTAGTGTTATGAAATATCGGTTAAACCGAATTAACCGATTTTTGTTAAAATCAATTTTTTTATTGGGTCATGATATGGATTGTATAATGTTAGCTTTTGGGCTTTGGTTTTGGTCCAGGCATACAACATTTAGCAATTTACTCAGCAAGGAATGAAAGGACCGATCTGTCAACTCTTGCCCTAGCTTTTTCAGAAATCCAAATCCGATGAGAAATCAACAACATAACGAAGGTTAGGGTTCTCTCATGTTTCAAAATTTTTTTTTTATCTCCATTCAGATTTCCCATTTTTGCTGATTTTTTTAACCCATTGAACATCATACATGTAACTATCGATCTTCTCATTGGCCAATTTTTTTTGGCTCTGTTGCTTCGACATGGTTGTAATTACATTAAGTCAATTGGTTACATTGGATAAAAGTCTTATGTGTGCTTGGTTTGTGAATCTGAAAATGGTGTCCCTTAGATATGTAAAATGAGGAATTCCTCACATTTATTAATTGATATCGCTTCTCCATTTGATTTTAATTCGTTCCAACTTGAATTGCAATGCAGTAAGAAGATGAATTTTTCTCTATTAGTTCTTTTTTTATTAACGACCGAAATAACCGATTTTAATTCGGTTATTCTGATATCTAATGATTAATATACTTTTATTCTTACATTTTTAAATAAAAATATATTAAGAGCAAAGAATTTCAATTCAATAATTTTATATATATCTAAACACTTAGATAAGGAATAGAATCTCTTTAGTCCAATTTGACTATAACAAATGGTAATTAATTAGAATAATAGTATCAACTTGCTAAATTTAATAGTTGTAGCATATTTTGGGTGTGTTTGTAATTGTTTATCAAAAAAATTTACGTTGTTTTTTTGCTTAAAGTTGCAAAACGTTGTTTTTTTAATAAAAGCATTGAGTATTTGCTATTAAAAACAGCATTGATGAATTCATTTAATTACAAATTTATCATCGATCAACTTAAAAAACCAAAAATATCTTATGATTTACTTCTCTATCTGCGTTTTTACATGTTTTATTTAGAGAAGACGTAGCAGAAGTAATGAAGTCAAACGCCAAAAATATGTTTTCTTGGTCTCAAAAGCAAATAAATATTTTTAAGAAGTATTTGCAAACACACGCTTTGTAGACTGGGATGTACCATAGTGGTCGATTAGAATTCAACGACTTTAGTGATCTACTTTCTAGAATACTTCTACCCGTTTATACTTTTTTATACCGCACTTAAGGGTGATACCGTTCAAGGGCGGAGGGAGATGAAAGCAAAGGAGAGCACTTGCCTCCATTGTTTTTTTAGATGAAATTATCATTATACCTTTTATATATTTAAATAATATAATAATATATATGTAAAAATAATAACAATAATAATAATAAATAAATAGAAGAAGAAATGGCAAAAATTTGGGTCATTTTCCTTCCTATATCACCCCGATATCTCTTTCCTAGAGCTGTTAAAACGGGTTGGATCGCGGCCCAAACGAGTCCGCCTCCAAGCGGGTTGGGTAAACCCCAACACAAGGCAGCCCGCGCATTGGGGTGGACTAGCCCGCCGAAATTTGAAAAGAAAAACTTCAGAAGCGAGCCTGTAACTGATGCTAGAAGAATATTGAAACTTATTTCATGTTTTATATAGGCATTAACCTTGCTAGGAAATTGATATTTTACTCAATTTTAAAATACATGTTACAACTTTCAAGCACGACCAAGTGAAAAATATATAGTACATCGGATTCTTCAATGTGATATTGAGATTCAAATTACGAATTGAGGCTAAAAAATGAATAACCATTTAAAATAGGGCCAAGCCTGCGAGCCAACCAGCCAAAACCAACGGCTTGGTTGGGCCAACCCATATAGGAAAAAATGATGGCCCAACCGCCTATTTGGCGGGTCGGGCCTTCACATTTTGACACATCTACTATTTCCCCTCCCCCACTCGGCCACTTTTGTTTTCCTTTTCTTCACCCAGAATTTTGAAGTTGTCTACGGAGCTGCTAAATCGCTGACGATAATATTCTTTGTTTGATTATTGTTTCAATTGGATATTGACTGTGCCTTGTGAGTTACTGAGTTGGGTTTTTTCTGTTCGATGAAAGAGAGAGTCGAGAATTTTGGAAGCTTAAAGTTGAGTTTTTAATTCCTTAACTTGAATCTGAGGAATTGTTTTTGACCTTTTCAATTTTGTCGATGAATTTGCATTATTTCTTTGTATAAACAATTGTATGGCCTGAGGCCTTGCTATATAATAATTTCATTGTATAACAAGTGTATAAACAATTATTATTATTTTTATTTATTGATTCCCTTATTTTACCTCCCATGTTTTCATGTCAGTGCAATTTCTCTTATTCATATTGCGTAATGCAGAGTTATGCTGAAGTATTATAAATAAGTTGATAAAAAAATCGGATGCATCTGATGTCAATCTGGAAAGCAGAGTATAATTGTCTGTCATTCCAGTAGATTTTGGTTCATCTCAGAGTCTTAAATAGCAACTAAAAATAAATAAAAATTACGACTTGCCAGGACTTCCTTCAGATCTAGGCTATTATGCATGAATACTCCTAAAATTTTCACGGTCACGTATCCGATGGATACCGATACTCCCAGATACTTGCCTGATACGTATCCAATATTCCAGGTTGCATATCTGAATTAAAAACTAATTTTTATTTATTTTGGATCTAGATACTTCTATTCCGGCGTATCGGATATGTCATGTGGTGTATTTGAATTTAAAAATTATTTTTTTAATTTTAGCTAGTTATATGAATACGACCAAGATATTTATTGGATACATCATGTATACGGGATAGATGTGTGATATATCCACTACAATGGTGGATAATTCATGGCTCGAGAGCTCCTAATCTTCAATCGGTTTGCATGAAGGTACTTGCAAGGGCGTAGTTAGGATTTATTAATCGGGGGTTGGATATTAAAAAATTATGCGTTCATTAATGTGTACAATTTATGCTAAAAAGAGGTGAATTTTCACAATCATTTTATTTAAAAATACTATGTAAATCGATTTAAATATGCGTGTTTCAACAAAAACACATACATCCAAGAAAAACGAACCGAAGGAATGAAGATGAGAAAATAAAAGAAAATATGAATATTTTTAAATTAGTATATATAACTAGTTTAGATATAAAAGTTTCCATAAAAAAATATATTTTAAGAAGAACGATTTTTTTTTATTTAAAATGAAGTATATAGGTATATTTTAAAAAAATGCACTAAAAGATTAGAAGAAAAAATATATATGTATAGATTTTTTAAAAAAAATCTTATTAATTGACTTTGTAATTTTTAAAATATATATTTTTTAATAAGCTAAGTCAGAAATTGAATCCAAATCAACTGCTTACTTTGTAGTTTGTACAGTGTTTTTTATGTTGCAGCATAGAGCAAATTCATAATTAGTAAATTGAAAAAAAGTGAGAAAATTCGTTAGTACTTGGTAAATTGAAAAAAGTGTTTTAAGTGGGAGACTATAACTTTAACAATGCGCCCTAGCCAACTGAGCAACAAACCAACTCTTAACATGTTATTACACTATATTATATATACAAATATTTTGGCTTGCTGGGTTGAATTCCAGCCCAGCCCCTACACTGGATCCGCCTCTGGATACTTGCCCAAGTTTCTTATTCTTGTTGTGAGAGAAGTTGGAGTACTTATGCATTTATTCATTCAACAAAAAGGAATAAAATAACACCACAATGTGCTGAAGATTTGATTTTCATTCATAGTTATGTCTTTTTTCAAGGAAATCCACAATATATGAATGGCGACTCCGAAATGTGGGATGTTGCTGGAGATGCTTTTGAGTCATTAGATGATATTAGCATTATTGGTATTGCGTATCTCTCACTTTATGAACTAGAGGTTGAATTTAGTATATTGCAGATCGTGCTAATGAATAATCAATATATAGAGATATGCAGTCAATTAAATGATTAGGCAATATTTTTATGTAGCTCTCTTGATTTAAGTAGTAATTGGTGTTTAAAACTCTACTATATGTGGCGGATTTAATGAAATTAAATTTTGTTATTTTAATTTTATGTGTTTAATGTTGACTATATATTTGAAACTTGATTTCTTATAAATATTATATATATATATATATAAATATTATATATATATATATATAAATATTATATATATATATGTATATATATGTATTTAAAAAAAATTACCGTATTCAGACGTATCGTATAAATTTTGAAAATCTCGTGCAACTGTATCCGTATTAGCGTTACGTATCGGGTAGGATCCAGGCAAACGACATAGAATTACAGATTACCATACTAATATTCGTGAAAGAGTTAGGAGAAAATACAATTTAGACGGTGCTTGCCAACTAATCTTGAAAAGTTCCCTCAAACATATTTAGATGGGAAATTGCCGAAGGTTTAGTTCAACAAATTTAGTTGGTTGGAATATAGTAAAAGCAAAAATATTGGTTTCTGTCTTTATTGTTACCTTTTCAAAAATGAATTGGGCCATCAAGGAGGGGGTGGTACTTTTATGGGTAAAGGTTTTAAGAATTTGAAGAATAAAGATAAGCTTCGTAAGCACGAGGGAACTATATATGCCCATAATCAAGCTTGTAGTAAATGTAAAGTTACTCAATCAGATGCAACATATTAAAACAAATTTTTGTTAAAGTGACGGATGAAGCATGTATTACAAAGCTCGGCTAAATGCTTCAATTGATTGTATTAGATGGCTTTTGAAGCAATGACTTGCCTTTCGTGGTCACGATGAATCTGGGGGTCAACCAATCAAAGAAATTTTCTGGAACTTTTGAAATTTTTTGCAAATCATAATGGTTTATTTAACTCAAATAATTGTTGAAACTAGAAGAGATGTGACATACCCATTGGTTTACAAGCTTAAGTTTAGCTTTGATTTTGCCGATTGCAACTGCTACGGTGGAAAGATCATTATCTGCTATGAAGATTGTAAAGAATAGGCTTTGCAACCGAATGCGTGATGAATAGATTAATGATATCTTGGAAATTTACATTGAAAAATATATATTCAATCGTGTACCTAATGAAACTATCATTCATACTTTTCAAAATATGGCGAACCGTCGTGGTTAATTGTAAATTAGATTTCTAAGATTAAATGTAATTTACTTTTAGTATTGAATTTTTTATCTTATTTTATTTCTTATAAGTTTTGTCACTCCTTATTGAGAATCCGTCATTGGTATTGTTAATAGGCAACATCTTGTGATATATATCTGCTTTTTATAAAGAAAAAAAAAATTATAAAAACTTTTTTCCGCGTGCCGCCTTCAAAATAATATATGCATTTTAGCCCGAAATTATTATTCTCTTTAATTGCATTAACTTTCTTGTACTTTCATTAACTTTTTCTTGTACTGATTGAAAGTAACATAATTAGGCAATAACGATGCTTTTAATTTAAGATTCTTAAACAATGAAAGAATTTATTGATTTATATAGTGGATTATGACTAATGTGAATTACATATATATATTCTTTGCTTTGAACAATTACGAATTTCTCCATCTGATTTAATAATAATGTCTATATATTTCTTATGTATTTTTTATACCAAATCATAAGGGGGATAACTATAATTTTTTCTCATCAATTACAAATAAGAGACGTTGAATTTATAATACAACTATTTTATATGAGGTCTATATTTTGTTGTTCAACTAGAAATCAAAAGTCATAATAAAATTATTACTGAGGGTACAATTAATTATCCCTTATAATTAAAACGAAATAATCATATGAAATAGTTATGGTTTTACTTTTATAATAATTCCAATGAGATAATTGGTGGATTAAATAATAGAGCACCCAATAATTGGTGCAATTATTTATTCCAAATATATTTTTTTTAAAAAATAATGGAGTGATGAATTTATGAATATACTATAAATTAAATAATCTATTTTCATATAAAAAAAACAATAACGAGCTCTAGGCCGAGCCCACTTGGTAAAAGCTTATTTTCCATTTGGAAAGATTCGTGTTCAAGCCCCACGATTGATGAAATATCTTAGCCCCTGCCCCTTAAAAAAACAAGAATTAAAAACCCAAAAAAAAAAAAAATTCGATACTCCAAAATTTCTGCCACTCAACACATGATCCTGCAAACTATGTCTGATATTTGTGTTTCCCACAACTTATTGAATGCTCAATGGATAATATCTTTTGTTTACAGTGTTTGGTGAGATCTTATTTAAGAAACAAAATGATATGGGCCAATTAATGAATTAGTTGTCAAGTAGGCAACTTCGAATTTTGATGAATTAATATTTTTAATATGCTTTTACTTAAAATTTACATTTTATAATGAATATATAATTAATTTCTTATGTAAGTGGATGTAAATTATCATATATATATATATATATGTGTGTGTATGTGTGTGTGTGTGTTTTTTTTTTTTGCAACTTTGTGCAAACAAGTGGATAAATATGGAAATTTACATACACAAATAATTATTCTTACCCTTAAAATTTTAAATAGTTTTACTAATCGGAAAGAAAATTTAAGCCATAATTTCAATTGAATTCAAAGAGTTTGAACATGCAACTCAATTTGCTAAAAGTCATATCTCAGAGCATCTAGACTGATTCAAATTATAACTATAAGAAAAATCGTCTGGAATTCTAGGACGAACTCTCGCTAAAACATCAATAGGAAGATCGTAGCAGCTATCGTATATTGAACATAACTCTCAACTCGATTACTGAAGTGGAGCAATTTAGTATGACTGGAAAGCTAAGAACAAGATCTACAAATCATATTAAGAAGTCGAAAGCTGAATCGGAGTTTAAAATGGTGAAAATGCGTCTGCAAGTTGTTGGTTATGCTGCTGAAACATGGAGTGCTTCATTAGATGCATCGTCTAGTATTTCGAGCAGCATGTTCTAATAAGACGTCGATATCGTGTGATTCTTGATTATTTGGAAGGCCAAGACAAATACGACAACTTTTATGTTCATCACTTTGTCCAGAAACAAATTAGTATGTACTTTATTTTTTTCTATTTACTTTACTTGCTTCTTAAAAATGATTTCAAATTGTTTAATCAGTTTTAAAGTAGATTAGTTCGAGTGTCTTTCTCTTGGTCTTTTAAACAAAATTCTATATAATATCTTGGCATAACCATTTCAAATATACTAACTACCACAATTCAAGTTAGCTGAAGTTGGGTATGAGCTGATGATCAATACCGAATGATCATAACAACTTTTAAAACTCATTTCCATGGAAATGGGATTTTAACTACAATAATTTGGGAAAAAAACTTTTTTTAGACATTTTTAATGAAATTTTTGATATGGCGAATTTAGAAAATATACTTTTATATGCAATAGATAAAATAGTGATTAAAAATATCAAGAGATGAATGTTCTCACACGACATTATGTACAAGTAGGCTCACTAGTAGGTGAAAGACGCAGCCTCTCGCACTGGCTTCATTTACTGACATTTTATTGTTCTTTCATATAAATATATAATAATTTATTGTCCAAAAATATCATATTCATGATTGTACAACACGCAAAAAAACAAAAGTACATGTTCACGAAAAATATCTGAAAATTTAAAATAATAAATTTTAAATTTTAGTTTAGTAAATATCCGCAAGTTACAAAAAATAAAAATAAAAAAAATTCTTAATTTTTTGTTGTAGTTAATCACATTTAATGAGTTCTCTAATCACAATCGGATTACATTAAGGGTATGTGTTGATTCATTTCTTATTCACCTTAGTGATTGATGAGATCACGAAAGATATACAAATTGAATTACCTTGGACCATGCTTTTCACTGACAAAATTGTGTTAATCGAAGAGACCAGAGCATGAGTGATGTTGGAAACAAAGATTGTTAGGATCGGGATAGTGTTTAGAAGTGGGGTTGAATAAACACTACACTCAATTTCTCGATTCTTCGAAATACATTAGACTGTTAAGTACTGCTGTAAGGTCTCAATTGGTTTTCAAGTCAGTAGACAACTAAAACTAGTGCGGAAGGTATCTACCGGACTTGTGAGTTTAGAACTGATTGGTTAAGTACAAATAAACAGCAAGGTAATGTGCAGAAAGTAAATGATACATCAGTTGTTTCTGAAAGTTCAAAGCACAAATGCTTCTACGTCTCTCATTCTTCATTTGCAGGAATGTTACGCTATAAGACTTTGGTTTACACTTTACAGTATACAACCTTCTTAGGCACCCACACAGATTTGCCTAAACTCCACACAGATTAAAAGATGATTTTTCTTTACAACACTCTCACAAAATATAAAACTCTATTTTTCCTTAGAGTGTTCTTGAGCAGTAGACTTGAATGTTTAGATCTTCTTGATCTCAATATGGCTTCGATACTGCTCATGCAAAACTTTCAGAATATCTCAGTAATCGTTTTGAATAGTTGTTTTGCTTGTTTTTGAATGAACATGATTCAAGATTTGGAGTGTTGAGAGCTTTCTTCATTCCGTCTTCGATGTATTTATAGACTTGAAAGTCTAACGGTAACTATTCTTCAATTGGAAAGAACCGTGTAAAATCAACTTCCTGATTTTCATCCAAATTCATTTTATCTTCTTTCCAATTTTGTTAACCAACTACTAGTTCATTCTGACAAGATGGTGAAGCTGATATGGTAGTGCGACACTCTGTTGTACTTTTTGGCAGAGTGAACTTGTTCGAGTTTTGTCCTTTTGCCTTATAGGTCTGCTGACTTCTCCTTGAAGATTTAAGTCTGCTGGACTAAAGACGATTGATGTCTTTTCCATTGTCTGATGTTTACTCATTAGTTACTTAGTCTGCTGGACTAAGGCCAACTAATGCCTTCGACTGTCTGTTGGCATCTCCTAGAGATTTACATAGTGAACTAAGATACTCTGTTCCAGTAGACCTTTATTCTCTGCATCTGCTAGATGATGACTTCTACTTTTGTTCCCGGTAGACGACTCTTTGTTCCCGAAAGACGATATCTTCTACTCTTTGTTCTCGGTAGACGATATCTTCTACTCTTTGTTCCCGGTAAGCGATATCTTTCCGTAGACCTTTGTATAATAGCTTCTTTGACACAATAGACTTCAAGCAATAGATGTTTGTTATCACCAGAACTTAGAAATGTTTTCCCAACAATTTCCCCATTTTTTGTGATGACAAAAATTTGGCAGTGGAGACTTTAGCTTGAACATTGATCACCAAATATATCTGTTAAGATTTAAAAAAAGCAGTGGAGAATAACAATTTATATGTTAGATAAATAAGCAGATTACGAGTAGTAATCAAACTGAACATTTAAAAAGAACATTATTTTTATATAAAATGATATCTGCTTACAATCCCTACAACAATCCTTACAAAGAAAGCCAACTTGAGAAACATAGCTAGTAGAGCAAATTCAGGACATAGATACAATTCCCAATATCCGGACCTGGCTAGTTTCAGGGGTAATTACAAGGGGGAGAAAAAATACAATACATAATTCTTATAAAGAGAACCAAAGTAAACCTAAGTTATCTTCAAAGTAATCATCTGGTCAATATGGTCTGGTCTTCCCCCTTTTTATCATCACACCCATTCATCTGCTTATGAGATTCCAGACTGGTGAGACACAGAACACCAAATCCTGAAATTCGTGTAAGAACTAGGCAGAGGGTGTTAGATAAGTAATCAACTAATATCGGGTTGAATTAGATAAGTAATAAACCCACGAAGAATGATTGCACAAGATTGCAATAATGTAAACTTAATTGATATTTAAGCATGTTGAGAGTGAGTAAATGTGAAGTAGTGAATGTTGTATTGATAGCCAAAATGTGGCGTTGTTAACTATTATGGATTAATATGACACATCTACCCATGTCATTCAATAATGAAGTAAAGTGCAGAAGATAAAAATTGAACACACGATTTTATTAAGAGAAAAGTAAAGAAACGGCAATTCAAGATAAAAAATACATTACTAGGGGCGCCCAAACCAAGGTCTAGTGTGGTCAAAGTCTTTGGAGGTGTCAGGTGGTATTGCCTCCAAGTCTGCGCTCCATGATGTGAATGAGATCTCTGCTGGCTAGTTTGCCATTTTCTAGCAGACGATTGCCGTACTGGAGTTGGATCTCTTCTTATATGCTCTTGTTGTCTACTGGGTGCCGGTAGCCCTGGTCCTGAATGCCTAGAATTTTGCATACTGCTACTCAAATCTTCTAATTGAGACGCAAATGCTGCTTGCATAGTAGTCAATTGTTCGGAGAATTTCTCATGCATGTCTTCAATCTTTCCTCCAAGCTCCAGTATCGTAGCAACATGTAGAGCTTCACTCTGCTGGCTTAGTTCTAGCTTGGTCTAGCCTAGTTTGGAAAAGGAGTCTGAGAAGGTGCCCACTACAAACTTTTGAAAATTAGTGACATTCTCAGAAAGATTTTGGACATCTCTAGTGATTTGCTGAAACTGAAAGTCAGCATGTCTCCTTAAGTTCCCAACAACATAATTGGCGTCTCTTTCTTCGTTCTTCAATTTTTTAACTTCACCAGCAAGGTTGGATATAATGGCTGTCAAATTTGTCAACTGATCAGTCAAAGAAGGATGAATGTCTTTGACTTCAAGGTCGGGAAAATCAAGCAACTGCTCAGGTTTATCACTATATATGGTTTGAGAATCAGTAGACAGATGCAACAAAGGAAGCCGTTTGGATCAAGAAGTTCATTTCTGAGCTTGGGGTTATGCCTAACATACTAGATCCGATTGAACTCTATTGTGACACCAATGGAGCCATCGCATTGGCTAAAGAACCCAGATCTCACCAGCGATCCAAACACATACTTCGGCGATTTCATTTTATTTGAGAAATCGTTGAAAGATGAGATGTGAAAATATGCAAAGTACCACCGATGATAATGTATCTGACCCAATGACGAAACCTCTGTCACAGCAGAAGCATGATCGTCATACTAGATCTTTAGGCATTAAGTACATGTTTGATTGGTCTTAGTGCATGTGAGAGATTTGTTGGGATATGCCCTAAGACAACTCATTAGATGATTGATTTTGGCATAAAATGTAATATGATTTTATTAAAGGCAATTCATTATTATATATTATTCAAATGTCTGTGTAATATGAATATATATATATATATATATATATATATATATATATATATATATATATATATATATGTTAATGTCCTTAGAATAATATTGTATTATTATTAAATATTGTCCCTAGTCAAGTATTATCATGAATAAGGATAATGATAATGTATTGAGACGTATGTATTGATTGATGAATTGTTCATGGATATGAGATATCAAATCAACACATGGGTGCATGTTAGAGAACAATGTACTGGACAGACCCACCATGAGGATGCTACATGGATAGTTATATGAATGTCATAAGTAATTCTCATAGTGATAATAATGTATGTAATCCTTACGACTTGAGATCACCAGAGATCCCAACATAAGGAGTCGTGTATCTTGATATTGTCAAACGCTAAGTCACATAAGGCGGATGCGGGAGCGGATGCGGATGCGGATGCGTGAGTGCGTCAATTTGCAAAAAAATTGAGTGCGGATGCGCCTTAATGCGCCTATTAAAATTAATAAATAAATAAATATATATACATACACACTGATGAAATGAAGTTAAACATACATAATATACATCATATTTAACAAACTCACATCATTATTATATTATTTACAAATTTACAATATGAAGTTCTTAACAACTTTGGTGTTTGCAGCTTAGATTTATTGAAGAATCTAAAATTTGCAGCTTTGCAAAAATGTTATAGCCAGTGATACAAGTTAATCTGAATCTTGTATTTGATCGTTCGTCTAGTAAGAATTCTCCGAAAAATATATTGTAGAAATAGAAATGAAGTATTAAAGTTTTGTTTTATTTTAAGATATAAATTAACGAATTTGAAAAATGAAACCAAATTGTTCATATTTATTTCAACATGTTTGGTAATATTACGAATTTATTAAAAATGACTCATATTATTTCCGGAGACTTATATTATTACTTTATGAAATGACTAATATAAACATTTAAATTAACTCAATAAAAATAAAAGTTTTATTTATAAAGTTCATTCTATTAATTTTCATGCAAAAACTAAGATATCAAATTTATTATTATTTACTCCGCAAAAATGTTACAAAATCACAGATTTATCATACTTTCTTTTATCACATATTTTAATCTTTCATATGTTATTATGTTTTTTCATGATTCATTATCTATCTATTTACCATATAATATAATTTTCTTACCAACCCGAAATACCTAGAAACCATAAAAATTCATCTAAACCCAAAATTGAAGAATTTTTTTATAATTACAAAAAAAAAAAAAAAAATCGGAGAATTAAGGAGGATTAACAAGACTTAGTAACTTAGTGCGCGACTTAGTAAATCTTAATGCGCGAATTAGGAAATCTTAGTGCGCGAATTATAAAATCTTAATGCGCGAACTAGAAATTCTTAAAGCGCGAACTAGAAATTCTTAAGTCGCCTTAATGCGCCGCACGCGCACCGAGTTCACCAGTTCGCGGCCGGAGCGCCAGTGCGTGGAGGGGGGTAGGAGGATTATGTGACTTAGGTCAAACGTTACCTGTAACAGGGTAAACTATAAAGACAATCATTGGATACACCACGAATTATGTAGAGGGATGTTGAGTGATCAAGATAGGATTTGTCCCTCATAACATGAGAAGTGTTTGGGCCCTTGATCAAGTAAGACTAAAATGCATAGCCATGCTCGAATGAGTTGATATGTGATATCGAGCTTATTTGTTTATTCTAGTCTACTTGGGGATCAAGAAATAAAAGATTGAACTATATGAGTATGACTATTCCATGACTCGTGTTTAATATAAACAAATAAGACAAAGTGATTAAGTTACATGGTGAATATTATCACAGGCCATATGTTATGTCGAGTCAATGACATTCTTGTAACTTGGGTAGCCTTGATGTGTTGCTAGATACCGCTCAGTGCTTGTGACATAAAATTAGATTTTATGTCATTGCCAACATTACAAGATCCTAACGGGTCACACAAAAGATTAAATCGATAAAGGGGGTTTAATTCATTGGATGAAGTAAGTTTATTAGGAAGAGTCCTAAACATTAATCAAAGGGGGCCGATTATATATATAATGGTATATATATTAAATATGCTGGATATACATAGATGGAGATAATATTGATATGGGCCATAGGATTTTTCGAAAACCCATTAAAATAGCTGCTTAATATTATGTCTATATATATCATGTGTATTAGGTTTGGGCGCACAGTTGATTTTCTAATTAACAAAAAGGACTCTGGCGTTAATTAGATTAACGTAACAGAAAAACCAAAACCTAAAAGGAGTGACATCGGCCACTTCGTTTTTGGCGTCACTCATCCCTTCAAGGTCGAAGTTCAAGTCTAGCAACTTGTTCTTCAACATCCCTTTTTTGGTCTGATCGTGGATACCGTAGAGGCAAAACATGAAAAGTTTTGCTCCTGACTCGAGGACGTGTTGGACGTGCTGCTTCGTGGAGATTTCTGCATCAAACACGCTATACAGGTATAACTCTTGACACCCGATATGAACACCCGTATAGGTCCTCGGTTGGGAATCCAAAATTTTTTTCCGCTGCGTATTTGCATGTTGGATTCCTTACAGATTCTACCTTTCACATTATCCCCGAACGCTATTCTTAGTCCAGTAGTGTATACTAACTCAGACAGTAGACATGCACTTCATGTCATATGTCTAGAACATCCATTGTCCAGGACCACTCTGAGCTCTGAACTTGCTGGATCCTAGATCTCTGCAATTAAAGCGTTGATATCATTGATACCCAATCATACTTGGGTTCAGACAGGATTAGTCCTTTTGGGACCCACAATTGGACAGCCTTGAACCTCTTGGGTCTGTGTGTGTCCTGAAATATGTGTGCAGTAAATGCTGGTAGTGTTCTAGGATGTCGTGTGTGATATTGAGTGTCTGCATGTTGTTTTGGTTTTTGATTCCTGTTTGGAAGTATATATCTCTTTTGGACATGTATACAATTATAATGCAGTTAGGTTTTGCCTCTCGAGTTACTTGACCAGTAGACTTATGTCCATTATTGGACTTCTGTACTGGTCTAGTCTTCTCTACTAGCTTGATATAACCAATATCTTTATGTGCTGCATGTTCCTTAATAAATATTGGCTTGACAGGTTCTATCTCCAACTCACTTGGTTAATATATTGTGCTGGATCTAACAAAGTTCACTGTTTGAGACTTGTTCTTCACCAGACACAGTTGAGATCGAGTGCTAGAAGCTTTACTGTCATGGTTGATATAGCATATGACAGCAAGATCGCCAGCAAGCCTAATCAACTCTAGTATTTCATCTTTTCTTGCAGTTGATGTGTTCCATGTGCGAACCAAATCGATAGGTTTCTAGTGTGCACATTTAACTTCGTCCTTTTCTTTTTCAAGTAGACTTACTTTTCCATAAGCATTCCAGCTTCCTTGATTGTTCACAATCAAGTTTATTGTCTTGCTGTTTGACTGGGCTAGTATGTTCAGTCTTGTAGTTTTCGAAGGACTCAACTGTTGATACTCATTTATCATGTCCTGCAGTGCATTGATGAGTTCAATATGAGTAAATTCAGAAAGATTAGAATTAGTTACCTCATTGTCATCATTGGTCATGAGACAATGGACTCCTTCATCTTCACTTTCGCTTGAGAAACTTGATGATTCTTCTGATTCTGATTCTGATTCTGAATCAGCCCACTTTCTTGTTGCTTTCCTCAGCAACAAGAACCTTTTGGTTTCTATTTCTCCTCGATGATCTTCTTTTCTCCTTGGACTTTTTGTAGTCCTTGAAAGTCCTCTTTTGATCATCTTTCTTTGGTTTGGTACAGTCGGCGATGAAGTGCCCTGGTTTGTGACAGTTGAAGCAGACACGATCATCGTTTTCTGATCTGTCCTTGAAGTTCTGCTTCCGTGGATAAGGCTGATATGTCTTGTGGAATTTCTTCATAAATTTGCCAAATTTCTTGAGAAACATCACCATTGCATCAGTACATATTTGTTCAGCATTAATCTATGTTGCAGTGGACAGGGACTCTGATGCAGCAAGGGCCTTCGTTGGTTGACTGATGCATGGTTCGTCATCAACTTGAATGCCTAATTCAAACTCATATGCCTTTAAATCAGCAAAAAGATCATGCATGTCAATCTTATTTAAATATTTGGATTCTCTCATGGCTATGGTCTTCACATCCCATTCTTTTGGGAGACCTCTCATCACTTTAAGAGTAACTTCTCTGTCTAAGAGTTCTTGCCTAAACCGTTGGGTTCGTTGATAATTCATGTCGCTCTTTCATCATATTCGTTGAGAATCTTTCCAGACATCATCTTGATATTCTCAAACTTTTGTAGAGCAACAGTAAGCTTGTTTTCCTTAGTTTGGTCATTTCCTTCACATAGTTGTGCGATCTTTTCCAGATATCTTTTGCGGTAGGACACATTTTGATTTTATTGAACATGCTTTTGTCCAATGTTTTGAATAAGACGTCCTTAGCCACGTTGCCCAAGTTTGCCTTTTTCTTTTCATCATTTGTCCAGGATGCTCTCTCCTTCTCAATCATATGAGGTTCACCACTAGAGATAGCCACTGCTGTGTTGACTTTCATGATCATCATTGGTCCGTCAGTGATGAGATACCACATATCATCATCCTGAGCACTTAAATGTGCTTGCATCCGAATTCTACAGTCATCATATTCATCTGTTTTGAACATATGAACCTTACTGAATGAGGCCATTAGTTCTGGTATTCTCACAATTGAGAAGACATTGCTCTGATACCACTTGTTAGGATAATGTAGTATTTAGAAGGGGGTTGAATAAACACTAGACTCAATTTCTCGATTCTTCGAAATACAGCTGACTGTTAAGTACTGATGTAAGATCCCAATTGATTGCAAGTCAGTAGACAACTAAAACTAGAGCGGAAGATATCTATTGGACTTGTGAGTTAGAACTGATTGGTTAAGCACAAATAAATAATGAAGTAAGGTGCAGAAAGTAAATGACACAGAAGTTGTTTCTGGAAGTTCGAAGCACAAACGCTTTTACTTCTCCCCTTCTTTCTTTGCAGGAAGATTATACTAGAAGACTTTGGTTTACACTTTATAGTATACAACCTTCTTAGACACACACACACACATATTTGCCTAAACTCATAGTAATACAATAATCACACAGATTACAAGATGATTTTTCTTTACAACACTCTCACAAAATATAAAAATCTTTTTTTCCTTAGAGTGTTCTGGAGCAGTAGACTTAAATGTTTAGATCTTCTTGATCTCAATATGGCTTCGATACTGCTCTTGCAAAAATTTCAGAATATCTTAGTAAGCGTTTTTGAATAGTTGTTTTGCTTGTTTTTGAATGAAGTTGATTCAAGATTTGGAGTGTTGAGAGCTTTCTTAATTCGGCTCTTTGACGAATTTATAGACATGAAAGTCTAACGGCAACTATTATTCAATTGGAAAGAACCGCACAAAATCAGCTTCATGATTTTCATCCAAATTCCTTTCGTCTTCTTTCCAATTTCGTTATCCAACGGCTAGTTCATTCTGACGAGATTGGTGGCGCTGATATGGTAGTGCGGCGCTCTGTTGTACTTTTTGTCAAAGTGAACTTATTCGAGTTTTGTCATTTTGTCTTATACATCTGCTGACTTATCCTTGAAGATTTTAGTATGCTAAAGACAATTGATGTCTTTTTCATTGTCTGATGCTTACTCATTAGTTATTTAGTCTGGACTAAGGTCAATAATGCTTTCGACTGTTTGCTGGTATCTCTTAGACATTTACATAGTGAACTAAGATACTCTGTTCCAGTAGATCTTTATTCTCTGCATCGGTAGATGATAACTTCTACTCTTTGTTCCGGCAGACGATATCTTCTACTCTTTGTTCTCGGTAGACGATATCTTCTACTCTTTGTTTTTGGTAGGCGATATCTTCCGGTAGACCTTTGTTGAGTAGCTTCTTTGATGTAGTAAACTTCAAGCAGTAGATGTTTGTTATCACCAGAGCTTAGAAAAGTTTTCCCAACAATGGTTTTAGATTAAGTAGGTCTAAAACAGAATATATGGAGTGCAATTTTAGTGGTCGCATATCTCGGGATCCTGGTGTTGTAACACTCGACGGCCAAGATGTATCTATAAGTAGCAAATTTAGATACCTATGTTTTAATGAGGAGATTGATAACGATGTTAACCACATAATACAGACGGACTGGTTGAAATGAAGAAACGTCCTGCACCCAAGAGGAATCACATCCAAAAGATGAGGTGACATATATGTGTATGCTCTGTTGTGGTAAGACCAGAAAAGATAAATTAAGGAATGAAGACATTCGAGCTGAAATAGATGTGTCTTGTATAGAAGATAATGGCATTCGAGTTGAATTATGTGTGTCTTGTATAGAAGATAAGATACAAGAAGTCGTTTACGATGGTTCAGTCATGTCCGACGTAAACCCAGTAATACACATGTTCGTCGAGTAGAGTCCATAGATTTTGGCTTTTTTCACGAGAGCAAGAAGATGACCGAAGAAGACATAACTCAAAATTACGTACAAGATTTGGAGTTCAAATGGATCAACAAGGATATTCTGACCGAAAGAAGCACTTGGAAAAAACCGACGTATGTACACAACCCGACTTAATTTCTTATATGACTCATATAGCATACCTCAATTCTTTAAGATTAAAGGCTAGTTGTTATAGTTAATCACATTTAAATTGCTCGTCCCCGATATGTTGTATATTTAGATTGCTGACAATCGAAAGCTCCAATTTATATTTTTAGTTTTTTTTTTTACAAACATGATCATAAGATTTAAGCAAACAATTCGAAACATGTTTATTAAATAATTATATATATTTCTCTTCCTTTAATAGGAATATATCACACAATGATATACCAATTCACAAATTATACAATATTCATATAATTTAAAACACATTAACTTTTTTTCAAAAATACAAACTAAAAATAATAAAAATAAAATAAAATTTTATATCGGTGGAGCATAGAAAATTCACAATTTAACATTTTGTACTTAAATCTCTATCAACTGATTAGTTATAGGATCGTGAAATTTTTCATATGTTAATGCTTAATAATAATCTATATGATAAAAGTAGACATTTAATTTTTTTAAACCATAAAATAAATCAGGACATTACTATTTTACGACTGTTAAGTGTTTCCACATTATTTTCTTGGAATATAGAAAATCGAAAAACATAAATAGTCTTTACAGTGAAAGAGAGAGGAAAATGATGCGAGAGAGACAGCAGAAGTTTTGTCGTCTCCCCAACCTGTCTTTGTCCACTGATTAGCCCTTGTATGAATCATAAAAATCATTTATTCTCTATAGGGTTCTTTTTAGTTTTGTGACCCTTGAACTTCCACAGATGTTTCTGGAGAAAAATGGAGATTATGTTGGATTATTTTGTGTTAAATCAACATCCAGGGGATCTATGAATGCTCCAGGTACTACGATTTAAGCACATTTCTTCGTTACTGAGCTCTTTATATTGTTAAAGTTTTGAACTTTTCTCATGGGTGCTCCATTTCTTGGAAAAATGTTGTCTTTTTTTTTTGAAATTTTTGTGCTTGTATTGTTTTTCTGGCAAAGGTTGTGTTGGTTAATGTTTCTTCTATTATCTACATTTATGTCTGGGTTTTACATTGTTTTTCAAGCATGGATTCCAATTTTTTGGTAACACTAATGAAAAAAACTTTCTTTTCATATTTTTTGTGAATTATTGGGTTGTTTTTAACTTCTCATTTCATTTTGTTACATTGTTTGATGATTTATTTGATTCATACGAAATAATTTTTTTTCTTGGTTTTTCTGTTGCTTGGCATTTTCTTTCACAATCATACATTTAACTCTGTGTATATGTGGTGAACTACTAAGTTAGCGAAAAGAACTATACAAGTGGTAATCTTTTACTTTGTTTTCTTAACATTATGCTTATGCTAGCTTGAATTTTTTTACTATGTGATCGTTCTTTGGACAGGGTAGCCTATTCCAATCTTTTGGGATTAAAGACTTAGTTGTTGTTGTATTAGATCAATTTTTGGACAGGGTAGTCCCGCACATGTGCGGAACTATGCGATTTGTAGTGAGATGGCTCTAGAATTTGAACATATATATTAATTTTGCGGATCTTGGCGTGTTGGGAAAGAGTGGAAGAATCTTTGCTCAACAAGTGGGTGATTCAATTTTATGAATAACTAATCAGTTGGATATTTCGATTTTGTGCTGATTTTCCTGCATCTGAATTTGCCAGGAAATGGAGTAGAATTTATAGGTTGAAATGTATATTTAAGTCAGTATTTTCTTTCTTTTTCTAATCAATTTTATTTTTGGTTATCAAATAATGTCTCATTTATGATTAATTCCTTAAGACAACAGGATATATATAGCCTCGCCGAGTTCTTTGTTTGTGTCATCCTTGTGCAAAATGTGCTTCACTTATGACACATGGGTCTGATTATTGATTGTGTGACTTGTTACTTGCTTATTCATAATATTTCCTACTGACCATGCAGGTATATGTGGTGAAGACCTGGACAAATGAATCGTGGGAAAGTTCGCTCCTTTTGTAACTTTGGAATCTCCCTTTTTCATTAAGTTCATCTGTAGTGTTTCGAGAGATAGACGAGTGTTATTTGCTAAATTCAAGATATACAATCATAGTTAGGTGATCCAAATTATGGGTTCTTTTCGTGGGAAATGTGAAATTATGGAGTTGAAGGAACGAACATGTAGTCATGTTAGAGCACAGGAAAGAGAACAGAAGCCCCATGTCACCAAAAATGGATCAGACAAACAATTAAAAGATGACATTGACAAGCTTTTTGAAGCTGTCAATGTTAGAGCATCCAAGAGTCTAGATCTATTGGATTTTCGTGGAAATGCTTCTAAGAGGCCTATACGGGTTGCTAGCTCTCATTCATCAGGGATAGGATTTTCTGATCCCGTCTCTTTGAAACAAGCTCTCAGGGGACTGTGTATTTCTCAGGCAGCAGAGGTGGCTGCCATGAAACGGTTGTCAATGAATACTGCATCGCCAAGGATGTCGGAGGCCAGTAGAATCACAGAATTGTACAGGTCAACTGTAGCTGAAGCTGGTGAATCTGGTTGCTCCATAAACAAAGATGGAAGACCGGGAATTAAAAATTCTCCGGTGCTTCAAGAAAGTATCTCAAATTCTTCGAACTTGGTGCCTGGTTTAAATAAAGATTCTGAGGTGAAGATAGCCACCCAAAGTTCATGTCCTAGTTCAAGTGTCAAAGAGATTGTAAAAAATACAAAATGTGCTTCAAATGTGCAAAGAGAAACTGATACTTGTTCTTCCATTAAGTTTCCTCAGCACATTGAAGATCCAGAGACAAAGCCCGTGAACCAAGGTGCCCATTCTTCTCGTTCTCCTGTTCCTTTACTCCCTAATGGTGCAGAATCCTCTCTTGTGGATGAAAATATATCACCTGCATCAGAAAATGATAAGCAGATACTGAAAACGGTAAGCACGGTTGAACAAACGCACAGCAAAGTTTCAGTTCT
The DNA here is from genome assembly GCA_907163345.1 of Haberlea rhodopensis. Lineage (NCBI taxonomy): Eukaryota > Viridiplantae > Streptophyta > Magnoliopsida > Lamiales > Gesneriaceae > Haberlea > Haberlea rhodopensis. Next base: position 1,238,519 of record CAJQUN010000044.1, on the reverse strand, counting down.
TCCCCACCATAGTGGCGATGATAATATGTCAATGCCGGACAAGAACATTTGGGGCTCAAACAAGGTGCTAAGTGGTCCAAGTATGGATTCCTCCGCATCCTTGAAACCAGTAAGTAAAAAAGTACCTAAGTTGAAACGAAAATCGAAGTTGCAGACCGCACCCAGGAGCACCTCTCGTGGAGTCAAGCCAGTCATCATAAGCAAGAATCTTGTCATCAAGAGACCTAAGAAGACAGATTCTAAAATATCTTACAAAGCAGATAATGATCTGAACAATGGTTCAAGGGAATTGATCTGCCACAAGTGTCGATGTTCTTTGAAGGATTTGAGTAAGGATCCCCAAGATACTACTGGTGCTGAAGTTTTTACAGTTAGTAAGAACTGTGGTGAAACCAGAATAGATGGCCTTCAGACCCATTGGGAAAACAGAGGTACTCTTGTTAAAACAAAAGGGAATATCTCCCAAAGCTCAAAAAGCAGCATCTGTGATTTTAGTAGTAGCACCACTAGCCTAAGTGAAGAGAGCAATCTAAGTGGATCAACTCTAGGAAACAGACCTCATATGTCCAAGGATGGGAGTTGGGAATCAATCAACCACATAAAGAAACATGGTTTCTTAGGGCTGAGTCACTTTAATTTGTTGAAAAAACTTGGTTCCGGAGACATTGGTACGGTTTATCTTGCCGCATTGATAGGAACAAACTGCCTATTTGCGATAAAGGTTATGGATAACGAATTCTTGGCTAGAAGGAAGAAGATGCCTAGAGCTCATACGGAACGAGAAATTCTCAGGATGCTGGATCACCCATTTCTCCCGACACTTTATGCCCAATTTACATCGGACAATTTATCATGTTTAGTTATGGAGTTCTGTCCTGGTGGAGATCTACATGTCCTCCGGCAGAAGCAGCCCGGGCGATATTTTCCTGAACAGGAGGCAAGGTATGGAATTTAAGGTCCATTATTATGGATTTGTTGACAAAAAAGTAGAGCAGGAAAAAGAAATATAAGACTAATTCATAGTCTCTTCTGTTGGTCATTTGATTAATTTTTTCGAACATTTGGTTTTTGCAGATTCTATGTTGCTGAGGTACTTCTTGCTCTGGAATATTTGCACATGCTAGGCATTGTGTATCGAGATCTTAAACCCGAGAACATTCTTGTCCGCAAAGATGGTCACATTATGCTATCAGATTTTGACCTTTCGCTTAGATGTTCAGTTAGCCCAACTCTAGTTAAATCTTCATTAATACCCGAGCCACCTCGGGTCTCTGGACCATGTGCAGGGTCTAATTGCATCGATCCTTTCTGTAGTGGCCCGTCCTGTAAAGTGTCGTGCTTTGGCCCTAGGCTTTTACCTTCCATAGCAAGAACGAGGAAGCAAAAAACTGAAGCAGCAACGGCACAAGCTAGATTGTTGCCTCAGCTCGTGGTGGAACCAACAGATGCACGATCCAACTCGTTCGTTGGCACGCATGAGTACTTGGCTCCAGAAATCATCAAAGGTGAAGGCCATGGTAGTGCTGTTGATTGGTGGACATTTGGTGTGTTTCTGTACGAGCTACTCTACGGGAAGACGCCCTTTAAAGGTTCTGGAAACGACGAGACATTGACTAATGTGGTCTTGCAGAGTCTCAAATTTCCGGACACCCCGATTGTTAGTTTTCAGGCCAGGGATCTTGTCAGAGGACTACTGGTGAAGGACCCCGAGTGTCGTTTGGGTACAGAAACAGGAGCTGCTGAGATTAAACGACACCCGTTTTTCGAAGGCCTGAATTGGGCACTCATACGTTGTGCCACGCCTCCTCAGATACCCGAGTTCTACGACTCCGGAAAGTTGCCGATGGCCGCATCTCAGGAGAAGGAGAAGTCGGTAAATTGTGGTTGTGATGGAGAGAATTTAGAGTTCGAGTTGTTCTAGAGAAAGTAGCAAACATGTTTATTCGGACAAGGCTTTCTCGGGTTAAACACAATGTGTATCTTGATTCATCTACCTTCTTGTAGTATCATATTTACTGTTAAATGTGTATCGTTGAAAATGCTGCCAGATATGAACTAGAATTTAATCATATTAGATTTACAGGATTTTTATTGGCTACGTATATATCGAAACTCCAGGAGTTGTGCGTGTCTTCGCTACTCGTCATTGCGTGATCTTCCAAATAAATAGTTTACATCCTATGATTTGGAAATGTAGTTTACGTACCGTGGCTTTCAAAATAGATAGTTTGCTCTTGTATTTTTAAAATAAGCAGTTTACCATCTGTGATTTATGAATATGTATAAAACACACCATCCATGTAAGGGGTCGGTGTTATGTTTTGACAACCACATAGGATAAACTACCTAATTTGAAAACTACATTGGGTAAACTACTTATTTTCAAACTACATGATTGTAACTGTGTATTTACAAACTATACGAGATCAAATGTTTATTAACGATACCACATTAGGGTAAATTGACACAGACTCACTCATCATCTATCAAGTCATGGTGTTCAAATACCAAGCCAAATTGATTCCAACCAAAAAAGCCAACTTAATTGTTTCTATATTTAAAACAAACTAAATCAAGAAAATCGGTTTAATTCAAGGTTAAGATTTTTTTTTTCTTCTGTTTATAAAATAAACTAAATCGAGAAAATCTGTTTAATTCAATGTTCAGATTTTTGAAAAAAAAATTAAAGAAAATCAAAACAACATCGAAGAAAATTGATTACTAATTGTTAATTAATTCTGAACTATCTCTGAGCAAGATCCATTGGACCAAAAGTCAAATGATATTAATATAAGAAACGAATGAAATTGATTTTAAAAAATGACATTCTATAAGTAATTCTGTAATTGGAGAGTCCGGATTTTTAACTACAAAATCAAGAATATAGAAGCTTATGTTTTATAAACACAAAGAATTAAACGCATATTAATATTACATATGAGATTTTACGGAACTCTAACTTTTTACGGGGCAGCCGGTGCAATTTAATATAGATCAATTCATTTGATTTTGTTTTTGGGGTAAGGGTCCCATGTATAAGGGTTTAATTGATGTTGTCATGAGGGTTATGTCCCTAACATCAATCCAGTCATTCATCTGGCATCGATGTGAAATATTTAAATGAAGTATATTTTATATTTATATTAAGAGTACCGTTCGTTGGACAACATCAATAAAACCGTGCATAGGACACATAGACTTTAATTGTGATCCAGCTGAACAACAATCTTTAAAACGTGGTCCATTAAATTCAAACAAAAAGCTGTTGTATCATTTAAGAAAATTTAGGTTTCTGTCCCTATTTGTTACCAAAAATAAAAGAAAATTTTGGATATCTTTATACGAAGGGCAATTTACACTAAAAAATCTTCATACCTATTTCAACTTTAAAATTTCTCCCTCTTTAAAATAAATTTAGGTTAAATAAATTTAAGATAGCACTATAGTTTTTTTTTTCTCCATTTCCTTATTTTTTCATACCACTTTACTTTTTAGTTAAGAAAATTGCTTAAAATTATAACAGGCTCATCTCGCTTCGTATTACAATAAAATTTTGACAAAACGATCTATACATTTTTTACCATAACGGCACCGGGTGGGGTGTGTCGCAAATCCATCAGTCAAAAAATTACTGCCCCCAGATTATTTTATGAATGGCTCCTCACCATCCAACCTCAGCCCTTCCGGCGAGGTTAGTCTGCTAGTTATCCGGCTTCTTCAAAAACCGCACATCACAACCTTAATTCATTTTTACCTTAAGGCGTAGAGTATAACCATATATAAAAAGATTTTAAAAAAATCCGAGAGATAGATAGGTAAAAGCCTTTGTTTCATTATGGAAATACTTATAATATTTATACATTAATTCTTCTCTTCATAGGAGGAGACTAACTTGTTAGCCTCTCATATAATGAGGCTGGACTTGAAACACATATACAAACTGAATTGAAAACTGATATATTACAAATAAAAAAAAAATTAGGCTATGAAAGATTAACAGATTACAGCTTGGAGATTATAATATTTATTTCTGAGAAAACTATGGAGAATTTTCGATGTCGTTAGCTTCCTCACAGCCTAGCCTTATATAGGCATGAATCCGGACTTCAACTCGGATTCCAAACTCTTGTTGAATGTTAAGTGCACTGAGTGCTTCTTTATCTCGTGTCTGACATCTTATCTGCGCGTGCCAACTTTTCTCGTGAGTGCTGACGCTTTTGTCTTGGTGCGCCATATCTTTTCTCGTGAGTGGTCCATTATTTTATCCGAGTGCTTTTAATGGTCCACACCGTTTTTTCTTTGTCGGGGAATCTTTACATTATTGGTTTTTGGGGTCCCAGAGCCTTAGGAAAACGTGTCATCTTGTCAGCAGGTCTTTTTTCTTTTCCTGCCTCCGTTCTGTCGGGTTTGGATCGGAATTCTTTCTCGAATTCTGGTTCTTTCTGCTTTGGACATGCTTGGCAAATTCGATCTTTCCATCGGCCAATTTATGACATGTTGCAGAATTTTCGGTAAGTTATTTTGCTTGCCAGAATCTTGTTCCCCCAAAGAATTCTTCTTTTGCTTTGAAAAGCTCTTCAGCAAATCCTGTTGTTGTTCCTATCATGAAATTCAGCATGAAGGTTCCACTAGCTGAATTTTGAAAGAACTTGAATGAGTATTTGACTTTGTCCCTTTATGTTAGACAAACACAAAGACCACATGCTCGTCTAACTGAAGCTCCGTCTTGGTGATGGCCCCAACTAACACTGGTGCTCCCTCTGGTAACGCCATTTTAATATTTTTTAAGGCGTTCACATCTGGTCGCCTGAGCTTGATAAATTGAAAAGCTTCAATAAAGCCTTTCTTTGATGGTTCTGGAGCGACACTGAAAAAATACAATTCCAAGATATCTCCTCGAGCCAAATGTGGATTATCGGCCCATGTCTCGTGAACAGCTTCTCTGATCCACATTGATAATTTGGAGATTTCAGAGAATTCTGGTGCAACAGTATAAACAGAAGTCAGAGCTCCGACATTATACCATTCTTGTACCTCGTTTGGATGGCTACCTGGTTTCATCCAAACCCTTGGATATTTTTCAGAGATATCAACAATTGTTTTGTGTGTGTTGATACCCCGTCTAGTAATCAATTTCTCCCAAGTGCGTCGGTAATCCTGCATAGGAGAAGAAACCAAATCCTCGTTAATTTGAACCCCGGAAGTGCCCGGTTGTGGCCTAAGGTTCAACTCTCCCTCTTTTACCCTAGAGGTGCTGAGTTGACTTGAAGGTTCAGATTGTGATGACACCCAACCTTCAACATTCGATACAGCTTGTACATCCTCAAGAAATGCATCATCTGCAGCACCTGTGACAGGGGTATGTGAATCACTTGCCTCCAGGTTAGATGAGTCCCATTCTCTAAATACTCATTTTTGCACCGTTGGAGATGCATCCCGGAGGATAGGCCCCTTCAAGATTTTGACAAGGGTTCTTGGGCCTGAAGACAAAATCGTATATGATCAGAAACGACATCATGATCTGCCTGTTGTAGTCGTCCTGCGACCTCAGCATTGAGACAAAGAGTCCCAAAATCTCGTTCCAGGTCTCCAGGTTTTCCCTGGGATGCCTAACTCATTTGAGGGTATCGTTACCAATGTGTCCCTCCATCTCGTGTTAAGAAATCTGCAAGAACATTTTTATCAGATTTCATAATGACAATATCATATTCATAATATTGGCATTCAACTTGCCATCTTAAAATCCTTTTCTGGTTTTGATTCAATTTTATTTTTTAGAAAAGACTTAACATTAGCATTATCTATTTTCAAGATAAACTTCTTCGCAAGTAAAAATAATGGCCAATTTTTTGAAAGCCTTTCGAACGGCAAAGAACTCCTTCTCGTTGATGTTCCATCTGATAACTTTGATGCTGTCAAATAGACCATTGCAATATCTGCATTACACTTCTCCATCTGGTGTGGAATTCATAATCTGCAGCCAACCAATGATAACTGACATTTGTGCATAATACCAGTTCATCCTCATCATTTGGAATTGCAAGCTTCGGTAGTTGCCTGCAAACTTCTTTAAGTTGTTTGACAGCTTGTCTGTGATCTTCGTTCCACTCGAACTTAACATCTTTTTGAGTAGTGGACTAAACACCTTCCTGTGATTTACTAGGTTGTTGATGAACATCCCCGCAAAATTAGCAACTCCCAAAAAACTTTGAAGTTGCTTTAAATCCTTAAGGTCATCCGAATATCATTACACTTTCTCAAAATGATTCTGCAAGATGATTCCAGATTCGTCGATCTCAATTCCAAGGAACTCTATCTGTCTTGTGGCAATTACTGTCTTTCTCTCGAATGGCACTAATCCCTCATTGTAACAAACATGTGACAAAATTTCCAAATGTTTAAGATGCTCTTTCATGTTTCTTGACGCAATGAGGATGTCATCAATATACACGAACATGAAGCTGAAGTAATCCTTGAAAAGATTATCTATCTTCCTTTGATATATTTGGGGAGCATTTGCCAATCCCATTGGCATAATATTCCAGATGTAGTGTCCTTGCGGTGTGAAGAATGTTGTGAACTTTCTTCTAGCTTCCTCCATCTTAATCTGGTAGAATCCAGACTTACGACTATTTACCAAATGTTCTTTGCTTGGGATAAAATATCCATCGAATTCCAAGATTTTGTTGATCCCTTTATAGTTGATAACTAATCTCGGCTTTCCTCATTTAACCTCTCTATGATTCCGAACAAGAAATCCTTGGCTCCTATATTATGAAACACCTGCTGAGATTAACTTAATGTCAATGTTCCTTAAGTATTATCTGCATGTCCCTCCGATCTTCCATGTTCATGGAGATTGGTTTGAATCTGACGAAGTCATTTTTTTTCCGGCTTCCACCTTCAAAGTGGCATTGAACTCATTCTTGTTACACCATGCTAGGGGATCCTCGTTGTAGTTCATCTGAATCTTCTTTTTCACACCCTTTAGAGTGATTTGCTCTTCGAGGGTAGTTTCAGGTTGTGGAACTTCATCTAGTAATGCTTTTTTCAGTACAACAAGGTTTCTGAAGAAACTTCTTCCTCATCATGTTCTGTGAAAGACATCGTAGTAACCCAGTCAAAAGTTTGAGAATTCTTTTCACTAAGACCTTGTTGTTGAACCTGAAGGTTGCTTTACCAAATTTTCGATGATCCTTCATCTTTGGGTGTTGAAGTTTTCCATCATCACCACGATTGCTGCGAAAACTAATGGGAAATTTTCGGTGAAACACCTCCCTTAGTCTCTGGACAATAATTTTATGATCACAAAGGGTGGTGAAAATAAGCCTTCTTGTCTCGTTCTCCAGTGTAAACCGCTTGAATGTCTGTAGGAAATTATTTCCTAGCAGCAGTTCAGCTCCTGCATGATGTAATAAAATAGGTGGAGTCTTGACTTTGTGCCAGGGCGTACTGCCTGCTCCTCCGATTATTATTTCCGTCATCTAGGCTCCTTCATTAAGAATAAGAATCCTCTTGGAAACGTCTCTTCCAGTAATTGCTGGTAATTGCTCACTAACGTCTTTAGGGAAGATGTCTCTTTTGGCAATGCATATTCTAGCTCCTGAATCAATATAAGCTGCAAAATATTCTGCTTGATATTTATCGTATAACATCCCGACTGAGATGTATATTGAGAATGAACTAGTGGTCATCAGACTCTGTATCTTTTCCCGTCCACGTGAATTCCATTCCATCCTGCAATCTTTCCCAAGGTTTGTGTTCCTCAAGAAACTCAATTCCAAGAATAGGCTGTTCTTGGATCATACCTGCAGTTCCTGCAATTGCTAAATCAATTTCACCAATTTGAAGTTTTCTTGATACATGCCAACCGTAGGTTGTTGCAAATAATATAGGGACATCGCAAGGGAAGATATTGTTCTTCTCAGTAATGTCGAAGATTATATGCACATCTCTCCAGCCTTCTGGGCATTTCAGCATTCCTGTTATTTTGAATACATCAGGGATTTTCTGAATCCTGCTTGAGAGGACCTTTTGTTTTTCCCCGGGATAATTACTGGTCAACCTATCCTGTTGGAAAGACATTCTTCTTAGCTCAATCATAAAGCTCCTGCTTCTGTTCAAAATTGGCTGGTCTTGTATCCTCATGTCTATCTATCCAATCATCGGAGTAATAATAATATCCGGCAATACTGCTTTTGCGAAATCTTCGAAGATTCTAGGGAGTTCGATGAATTCATTTCTCAATAATACTTCTGAATGATGAGTATTTGAGAGCGCATAATACATCTTATAGGTAATCGACTAAGTTTTATTCCATTCTTTCATCAAATCACTTCTTTTAAAATCTTGAGGAAGAGTAAGAACCTTGTTGAAGTCTCGATCTTCTAAATTATATGATCATCTGGGATAAATGTTGAAGGACATCTTTCCAGCATACAAATTCCTGCAACTGCTCCCAAACAAGAATATTTAAGGTTTGAGATTCTCTTGTCAAAGATCACAAGATTAAGTGGTGAATTAATTCCTTCATTGAAAGTTGCCTTGATGATAACACTAATGGCTCCAAAATGAATCCATGAGAGCGTATTAGCTACCTATCTTTTAACCTTGTTCTTAATCTCCTGAATTTCTCCGTAGTTGAATAACTGCATCTCAATTTGGTTTCTCGTGAATTTCATCGGGATCGCAAATTCACCTATTATCACCTTATTGATAATTTGATGCTTCCTGCTTCGAAAACCAGTCATATCCATGGATTTTCCATTGCTTCAGTGTAAATCCATCATACATCTGAAGCCTTGACTCTTCTTTCATGATTCTCATAAGAGTTTTATGAGAAACAATGGTATGCGAGAAAAACCCGACGGCTCTTCTCTAATCATGTGTTGAAGAAACTCTCATTCACTCTGATTCTGAACTGGATTTGCCTCCATTATCAGAATAGATATATTCTTCGTAGATGCTCTCAATTGAGGGGATATCCTCAAATTGATACACCTGCACCACCTGGAAGTAAACATCATCCTCAAACTCTTTGGTATGCTCGAACTGTCTTATTCCTCGATTTTATTTTTGGACAATCTGTAGGACATTGTTTCCTAGCAGCAGATAAGCTCCTGTATCATGGAAATAAATAGGTAGAGTCTTGACTTTGTACCACGGATAACGCCTGCTGCTCCGATTATTATTTTCGTCGCCTGGATTCCTTCATTCAGAATAAAAATCCTCTTGGAAAAGTTTCTTCCGTAATGGCTAGTAATTTGTCACAAACTTCTTTAGGGAAGATGTTTTTTTGGTAGTGCATGTTCCAGCTCCTGAATCAATATAAGCTGTATAATATTCTACTCGATATTTCTCGTATAACATCCGACGGATATTATATTGGGAATGGGCTGGTGGTCATGAAATTCTGTATCTTTTCCGTCCACCGTGAATTCCATTCCATCATGCAATATTTCCCAAGGTTTGTGTTCCTCAAGAAACTCAATCCCAAGAATAAGCTGTCCTGGGATCATACCTACAGTTCCAGCAATTGTTAGATCAATTTCATCAATTTGAAGGTTTCCTTGATACTTGCCAACTGTAGGTTGTTGCAAATAATATAGGACATCGCAAGGGAAGATATTATTCTTCTCAGTGATGTCGAAGATTATCTGCACTTCTCTACAGCCTTCTGGATATTTCAACATTCCTGTTGTTTTGAATACATCATGGATTTTCTGAATCCTACTCGAGACGACTTTCATGTTTTTTCTCGAGATAGTTACTGATCAACCTATCCTGTTGGAAAGACATTCTTCTTGGCTCGATCATAAGGCTCCTGCTTTTGTTCAAACAGGCTGGTCATGTATCATCATATCGATCTCTCCAATTGTCGGAGTATTAATAATATCCGGCAATACTAATTTTGCGAAATCTTCGAAGATTCTGGGGACTTCGATGAATTCATTTCTCAAGAATACCTCCGAATGATGAGTATTCGATAGTGCATAAGACACCTTGCAGGTAATCGTGTAAGGCCTATTCCCTCCTTTAATCAAATCACTTTTTTTTTTAAATCTTGATGAAGAGTAAGAACCTTGTTGAAGTCTCGATCTCCCAAATTGTATAGTCTGGGATAGATGTTGAAGGCCATCTTTCTAGCATACAAATTTTCTGTAACTGTTCTCAAACAAGAATCTTTAAGGTTCGGAATTCTTTTGTCAAAAATTGCCAGATTAAGTGGTGAATCAATTCCTTCCTTGAAAGTTGCCTTGATGATAACTCTAATGGCTCCAATATGAATCCATGAAAGCGTATTAGCAACCTCTCTTTTTAACCTTTTTTTAATCTCCTGGATTTCTCTGTAGGGGATTAACTGCATCTCAATTTGGTTTCTCGTGAATTCCATCGGATCACAAATCCACATATTGTCACCTTATGGATAATCTGATGCTTTCTGCTTTGAAGACCAATCATATCCATGGCTTTTTTCATTGCTCCAATTGTAAATCCATCATACATCTAAAGCTTTGACTCTTCTTTCATGATCCTCATAAGAGTTTTATGAGAAACAATGGTATGTGAGTAAAACTCCTTTTGTTCTTCTCGGATCATATGTTGTAGGAACTCTCATTCACTCTGATTCTGAACTGGATTCACCTCCATTATCAGAATATATCTCTTCTTTGTAGATGCTTTCATCTTTTGTCATGTGATTTTAAGAAACACCTTGAAAGATTATCAAACCATAAGTTTAAACTTGGTTTCTAAACCCAGCTAGGTATACTAAAAGGTATGCTAAAACCTTATAGCTGAGCTAGACCCCTAACAACACCCCACTAATCTGTTTTCGAGCAGAGCATCAAGCATCGCAACTTTGTTCTACTTGACTAAGTTTGTGCTCCTCCAAGGAGGGAGGGGATATCCTCAAATTGATACGCCTATACCAAATCCTAGAAGTAAACAACATCCTCGAACTCCTTGTTATGCTCGAACTGTTACTCATCAATTTTGGTTCTTTGGACAATCTGTAGAGATATGTCCCCTTGCTCCGCACGTACAACAACTACAATCTGTAAAACTTTCATTTGCACGAGTATGAGTGCGTCTAAAAGTTCTATTTGTTGGTGCTCTGCTAGAACTTGCTTGAGTAGAACTGGTTGACGAGGTTCTACTCCTTGTTGGTCATGATCTTTGCCCTGATCTGTAACTTCGAGCTTTCTTCTTTGACAGAACTTCCCGGGTCTCCATGAAGACCCACTTCTTCTTGAACTACTTCCTCGGGTATAAGGATGACTTCTGTGTTTTTTCATCTTCCTCCTTTGGAGGTAGTTTCCATTGATAGTAGGGATATCATTCCATGTACAACAAAGATGAGCCGTCTTGTTGATTCCTCTTAGCTTCTTGTAATTCTTTTGGAGCTTTGCTTGATATAACCACTACGCAAACTTCATTTTAAGAAATGACATTCTCCTGGACACCGTCCCTATTTCTTATGGTGTATATTCCTGGATAAACATTTCTCTTCATGGACTTGGTATTTTGGCAAAGAACAGCTCTGTTCCATCTTTTGCCTTCCATCTGTACTCTGTGAAGAGTTTGATGTACTCGTCTACATAATATATATCATGTAGTTCCAGGCTATGTAGATCTGTGTCTATAGTTTATCGCTTTATCTTTCTCCATTCCTTCAAAGTAACCAACTGCAAGTTCCCAGAAAATTCTGGTTGATCCTTCTAGACTCATATTAAGGAGTAATATGAATCCTTCTTTGCTTAGATCAAGCGTTCCTGCTGTGATTTTCATTGATGAATCTGAAGCCCATTCATCAATAAGAACTTCTCAATTTTTAAAATCCAAGATATCCATGTTTAGCATAAGTCCATATGGATGTATCAGATCTAACTGAGATTTACCATAAGGCGTTTGGTGTATGTCTGGCCTGCGGGAATGACTCATTGTTCCAACTGGGGGATCTAAAGTTGCTTCAGAGGTAAAATCTTCCCGATGAGGCATTCTTTGATCTCCATCGGGTGGTGGATTGTGTGACCCAAACTTTCCGATGCTGGAAGTTGAGGAATTCCACCAACTTGATTTGTTTTAAAGTCTACGAGATTTAATCCCACAAACGAATCAGCAAGATCACGTAGATCTTCCAGGTTGATTCTTTCCATTACTTTGTAGAAAGTATTGGATCTCTACAATCATTTTTTTCAATTTCTGTCAAAGGGCATTCAGATCTCTTCCGTTTTCCCTTTTTTGATGTAAAAGAGGTTGTGTTCCATAGGACGGTGGTAACCACCCTCTATTTTTTCCTAAAGAACTTGGTCGTGATTCCAACTCCTTAACTTGGGTTTGAACATCTCGAAGGTTTTCAAGAATTTTCTCCTGATGTTTGATCACGATCTCCATCTGACTTTGAATCTGATAGATATGTACATGGATATGGTATTGTAAATATCCATAACGCTGCACCGTCTTCTGGATCTCTCTAAGATCTTGGGATATCTTAGAAGTGTCCTGCTCGATTTTTCGAAAGGTTGGTTCTCCCATCCTATTCGTCTGTTCCAGATCCATATTATCGTGTATTGTCTCCCGGTTAAAGGATAATTTATATTCAAAATATTATTTTAGTATTTCAAGAATAATAATAGGCTCTGATACCATTTTAAGAATCACGACTTAAAATACGCAAAAGTGCTTAGTATAAGCAAAACATGCCAAATCTTAAATATAAGGTAATTTGATATTATTTTAAATTTTTCTATCTACATGGAGTAATTAAAAAAGTAAAGATGAAAATGGATAGGAATCTTGAAGAATTTTAGGTAGGAAGTAAAGGAAAGTTAATCTAAATTTAGAGATTTATCTCTAATTTTCATACACGAATAGAGAAAGTATAATAATTATATCTTATTCGTTGATTTCAAATGCGATATCATGATCTGATTCGAAATTTTATTTTTTTTAGTTTATATGTAAAAATATAAAATATCAGAAAATACTCTACTAAATTTTCATACCAAAAAATCCTTAAAGAAATATAATTTTTTTCTGAATAAATCTTTCGGTTATGGTATGCTTGAGTATCATTTTTTTAATTAAAATTATCTTACCTGGTTGGAAAAACCTTTGAAATTAATTATTATAATAGATTTTTTTTTAAAAAAATCTCAAGTAAATGAAAAAATTAAAAGAATTTTTTATTGAGAATTTATAGTTTCATTATATATATTTATTAAATTAAATTCCATGAAAATAATTTTTATATTAATTCAATTTAATAAAGTAGTGCACATTTAGCAAATTAATTTTAAACAGTTAAAATAACATTTAAAATATTTGAGAAAATAGTTTAATAAATGAGTACATACTTTTTCCTTGAAGCAATAGAAGTCCCAACTCTACACGCTTTAGAAGCCCTCGATGTTTGTATTTGCAAAATCATGAAGCCAGAGGTGAGTCTGAAGAGGTGGTTGGAATTAAGTCATATAATCCTCATACTCTTCTCCATATATTGGCGCTTCGGTCGCAAATTGACGAACTGGGTGCGCGTGTGCCGTATTAATGCGATTTAAGAATTTCTAGTTCGTGCTTTAAGAATTCATAATTCACGCACTAAGAATTCCTAATTCACGCACTAAGATTTACTAAATCGAGCACTAAGTCTTGTTAATCCTCCTTAATTCTCTGATTTTTTTTTTTGTAATTATAAAAAAATTTCTCCGATTTTGGGTTTAGATGAATTTTCATGGTTTCTAAGTAGTTCAAGTTGGTAATAAATTTATATTATATTGTAAATAGATATATAATATTCTCTATTATGTAATGAATAATGAAAATACATGATAACATATGAAATATTAAATTATGTGATAAAAGAAAGTCGAATAAATCTGTTTTTACGGAGTAACTAATAATAATTTTAATATCTTAGTTTTTTGCATGAAAATTAATAGAATGAACTTTATAAAGAAAACTTTTATTTTTATTGAGTTAATTTAAATGTTTATATTGATCATTTCATAAGGTAATATTTAAGTATCCGAAAATAATATGAGTCATGCTTAATAAATTCATACTATTACTAAACATGTTGAAATATATATGTACAATTTGGTTTCATTTTTCAAATTCTTTATTTTATATCTTAAAATAAAACAAAATTTTAATAATTCATTTCATTTTTATTATTCATTTTCTAAAATATATTTTGTAGAGAATCCTTACTAGAAGAACGGTCAAATACAAGATTCAAATTTGTTATCACTAGCCATAACATTTTGAAAAGCTGCAAATGTTAGATTCTTCAATAAAATCTTATTTTAATGCTTTTAAGAATGGCAAAGCTGCAAACACCAAAGTTGTTAAGAACTTCATATTGTAATTTTGTAAATAATATAATAACGATGTAAGTTTGTTAAATATGTTGTATATTATGTATATTTAACTTCATTTCATCAGTGTGTATGTATATTTATTTATTTTTAATAGGCACATTAAGACGCACCCGCACTCAATTTTTATAAAATTGACGTACTCGCGCATCCGCATCCGCTCGCGCATCAGACTTCTGTGATCTAGGGTTGGAGTATGTGATACAGGTAAACACGTTTTTTTAAATGACGGGGAACCGTAGCTGCTATCCTTTGAGTCACACCGGGTAAATCGTCGTGTTATGCAATAACCTGCAAGCCATTTCATTCATGTAAACTGTACTATGCAAGCCCGATGGACAAACTCGACCGAGAAAGTGTTAGTAGATGGAATCAAACTTGTGACCAAAGACTCTCGTGCTCACCTACTTTACCAACTCGATCACCTTATGAGAGGCTATATACTTTTGTTTTTTTTTGTTACACTGCTGTTCGTTCCATACTTCCATGTAATGATATAGATTTGTTTATATCAAATATAAACTGTGAGAATTATATAACTGATAATTGAATTAATGTGATATTTGTTATATAACAGGAAATTAATCATCATCAAGATTACTATACACAAATCCCTTCTCTAAAACAAAAATAACTGTATATAGTATAAAATTCAAACAAACGATATTAAAAATTGTAGCAAAAGTTAACATTAAATATTTCTTAAATGAAACAATAATAGAAATTGTATTTTTAATTTCTAATTTTTTTTTATTTATATGGGTGATATGATATGTAATTGATGATACGCACATGGCGTATGCTTCGTGCTAGTCGTAATAAATAGTCCGCCAACATTTTTATATGGGATAATTACATTTACACCCCATCGACTTTGATGTAATTATAAAAACCTTCCATATGATTTAAAAAATTACAAAAACCTCTCATCAAATTAGGTTAAATATTAGAAACAAGTCCTGCCGTTAGTAAAATTAACGGACGTTACAAAACCTCCTCTAAATTTTAATGAAAATCCCAAATTGCACATTGTCAACTTTGACCCCTATTTTGACCATATTTTTAGAAGGAGTATCTTTGTAATTATGATGTTTTATAAGGGGTGTGATCGTAATACAATCATTATTTTATTTTTTGAATTGTTTATTTCAATTATAATTATTACTTACTCAAACATTTTTATTTTCCTGTAAATTTTAATTTTTTATTTTCCTGTAAGTTTTTATTTTTTATCATTTTTATTCAATCTTGTAAAATATCAATATATACCATAAAAATTAAAAATTTATATATACATCATTTAAAAACTTTTGTTAGAAAAAACGACATTGTGTATTATTTTGAATTAAATCGGATTGAAAGTCAAATTAAAAAAATAATATGTTCGATTGTCATTTTCGAAATTGGCGTCAATAATATTGTTTCGCCAAAAAATATCGTAAAAACTTGTTAATATATAATCATCGTACTTTTCAATGAATGATTTAAAATGTAAATAATATATGAATAATAATTTGAGAAACGAGATAAAAATCTAAATTTTGAAAACAAACTACTCAAATACGACTTCCATTAGGGGTGAGCATTAGAACCAAATTCGTAAAAACTGAACCGACCAAATTTGTTTTTCAGCCAACCAAACTAGTTGATGTTTGTATTAAATCGAATAAATTGATTCGGTAAAACATCGATTATCATTAAAGATCACGGCCTAAGACATATCATTTAAACTTAATGTCTAAACATATAATTGTCATTAAAAACCATGGTCTAAAACAAGATCTTTTTATCATTATAATTACGAGAAAAAGATATGATACTATGATAATAATACAATAGATAATTTTGAACGCATTTTTATATGTAAGTAGTTTAAAATATTATCATTAATATGAAAGCTAGTTTGTAGTTTAAAAATATTTAATAAATAATTCTTTGAAATAAATAAAAAAGAAACAAAAAAAGAAATATAAAAAAATAAAAGAAAATAATACGACATAATAGGGGATGTAACTATAATATATAGTATACTATAGGGGGTGTAAATGTAATGTTTTGATAATTTTATGTTACATATATTATAAGAGGTGTATCTATAATGTTTTGATAATTTTATATTAAATATATAAGAGGACAAAAACGTTATTTCGCGCATTCTGTTAATCATTTTTTATGATGTTACTCTGGATAGGAGGTCTCTGTAACTTTCCAAATTCGATGGAAGATTTCTATAAATAGGCCAAAGTCAATGGGGTGTATATGTAATTATCCCTTTTTATAGTGAAGTAGCGGAAAATATTTATATGTACCCGACGTGAATTAGTTTGTGGGCCAATTCAATAATATTGATATATTAATTTATTATTATTTTATTTAAAAAATAATTTATTTTAATATTAAATAATAAGATATAAAGTAGGGTTTTTTAACTTTTTAGTTGAAAAAAAAAAGTTATTTAACAAAATGATCGAAATTTAAAAATATTTTAAACTAACCCAAAACACCATTTGAGATGGCGTCTTTAGCTGAAGACGCCATCTCAAATGACGTCTTCAGTCGTGGTTAAAAAATAATAATTGAAGGCGCCATCTAAGATGACGCCTTCCGATATTTTTTTAAAATATTATTGAAGGCGCCTTCAATAAAAAAAATTTCTTCATGAAGGTGCCATCTGAGATAGCGTATTATTGACTATAAAACGCCTGGCCGAACCCTTCATTTTCTACACAGAAACGAAAATCACATACCATTTATAGTTTGTCATCTTGTTTTATCGTTGAAATTGTTGAATCTCCAATCTTAATTAGCCACCCTTCAAGTATTTTTCAGGTAAAAATCTTGTTATATTATTGATTTTATCATCCTGATTATAGAAATGTATTAATTACTTGTAATATTTAATAATTTTTTCAGAGATGTCGATTCAAATATTATTGTATTGTGGATGTAATATATTACAAGATTCAGATACCATTAGATATGATCATGGTCCATTAAGAGGTACCACAATATATCACACAATTAATTTTATGCAGTTGTTGAACGAAATATATAATATCATTGGCATCAACCGCAACCAGTTTCTTCTGAAAATATATGCAAGCCATATGTTCAGAGATTTTGCCGAGCTATGACAGACAATTTTGCCAATAGATAATGAATATAATTTAGCATGGCTATTCGATTCAGAACAAGGTCATAGTTGCTTGGAAATTTACATAGAAACAGAACCAAGAAACTATGATTGTATTCCAGAAAATGTAGATTGTTTGCCTGTAGTTGCAGAAAGAATGACTATCTCTGGTAGAGATCCAGATGACGATCCCATAGATGCTGATGTTATTGCTCCTGAGCCACTAGCAGACAGTTTTGCTGAATTGGAAAATGATATTCAGTCTGAACCAGATGATATTCCGTCTGAGGATGATGCTGATGACGATGAGGTTGACATTTGTGTCATGTCAGAAACAATTGCAGATCAAGATGAGGAGATCCCAATCACCCAAGAAGTGTCAGTTACTGTACCTGAGACAACCACGACAAATACTCATGTCCTTTATCCAATAATTCCATTCTTCTGAATGACACATCCCGAAGTATTTGCAGACTCAGTAGACATTCCAACAGGTAAATGTGGTAGTTATTACGATTACTCCAAAGGGGATATCCATGTAGATATGGTCTTAAAAAATAAAGCTCATCTGCAGGCAGCTGTAAATGATTACTTTGTACGTGTTGCAAAACGGGAGTACCGCGTTGTCAAGAGTACAAAAACATTGTGGAAAGTGGTGTGCAAACACAGTACAGAAGATACACCTTGTAGATGGTACCTGCGCCTCGTTGAAGAAAAAAGTAGGATTATTCAAAATAAACAAGTATGTAGGTTCTCACACTTGCCTTTTGAGTGGGCTGTCTATCGATCATGCAAATTTGGATAAAAACATGATTGCTAGCTTGTTAGTGGGAATTGTTCGGCGTGATCTAGCTTTCAAAATAAAAGTATGTAATTCAAACAGTTAAAGATAAATATGGATTTGAGATCTCGTATGCAAAAGGATGGTTTAGTTTGCGACGTGCTGTTGAGAATGTGTATGGAACATGAGAGAGCTCCGTTCAGAAATTGTCTTACTATACTGGAGCTTTGCAAAAATGAAATCCCGGCACAGTCGTTGAGTGGGTTCACCTTGACAATGCCAGACCAAGAGAAAAGACCTTGAATTACGTGTTCTGTGCCTTCTATCCATGTGTAGAAGGATTTCAACATTGCCGCCGGGTAATAAGTGTGGATGGAACACATATGTATACAAAATATCAACATAAGATGTTGATTGCCGTGGCAATGGACGCTAATAATCAAGTGTTACCTTTGGCATTTGCAATTGTTGACGAAGAAAACTTTGTGTCGTGGAGATGGTTTTTGGAGATGATTAGCAAGCATATTGTGAGAAGATCTGAAGGTGGTGTATGTTTGATTTCTGACCGTCATCCGGGCCTCATTGAAGCAGCCGGTTGTATTCCTGACTACAAATCACCGCGTGGAGTACATCGATTTTGTTTGAGATATGTTTGTTCAAACTTTAGTAGTCGCTTCAAATCCGTTCATTTGAAAGACTTATGTTGGAGAGCGGGATCAGAAAATCAGCTCAGAAAATTTGATCGCACAATGGAAGAGATAAAACTTATAGAACCAAGGGATTTGGATTACTTGAGTCGTATTGATAAGTGTCAATGGTCTCTTGCTCATGACGGAGGCTAGCGTTGTGGTATCATGTCCACAAATATGTCAGAATGCATAAATGGACTAATGAAAGGTGCTCGTCGACTTCCAGTCACGGCCATTGTGCAATTAACTTTTGATCGTTGTGTGCTATATTTTTTCGAACGGCTTAAGAAGACGGAGCGAATGATTCAAAATAATCAAGAATGGCCAGATTATGTGTTCGAAAGATATGGTCGTGCTGACTATCAGTCCATCCATCATGATGTCCAGATGTTCAATCGTAGATATCTATCAGCTTCTATTATCACAAGAGTACGACCAGGACGTGGGGGTAATACCCATGTTGTGCATCTAAAATCAGGGGAATGTTCTTGTGGAAAATGGAAAGAGTTTGGAATACCTTGCTCACATGTGATCCAAGTGTGTCGAAAGTATGACTTAAATGCTAAAACATTTGTCAAGCCATATTGCAATATGAATGAATATTGGAGCACATATCAAGGGCGATTCGAACCAATGTGGGGGGAGGAGTATTGGGACACCCCATGTTTTGAGTTGTACCATAACTCCACTCTGTGAAAAACCAGAAGAGTGGGTCGAGATCGAACAACGCACATTCAGAATGAGATGGACTGGCCAGAAGCCCGTGCAAGATGACAAATGGATTTAACTTCTCGAAACCAATGAATTATTTTATGTGTAATTGATTGAAAGTTTATTTTGTAAATGATTATACGTTATTGTGAAAATTATTGTAAGTTTAATTACATAATCATAATACCTTGATTGTTCGTTTATAACACGATTTTAGTGTTGGAACCGAAGAAGGGGTGAATGAGGTTCCTTGGCTACTTTAGCGTTTTAAAATGAATTTGCAAAAATGACGAGTTTGCGTTGCGGAAGACTTGATGTCAATCGACAAATAAACAATATGAATAAATAAATAAATGCGTAAATTAAATAAAGCAATAAATGACACAAATATTTGTTATAGAAGTTTGGCGATGAATCGCCTACATCTCCTCTTCCCGGTTAGAAAACGTTTAACCGAGGTTCCACTAGAACAAAAATGATATTGGCATTAAGGGCTCCAAGTTAGCCACAACACACTCTTCTCGAGTAAACTAGCTCTTCACGAGCACCACACTCTTCATGAGTCTCCTTGGCCTTAATGGCTCCAATGATAGCCACACAAAACTCTTCCCGAGTTACCCACACTCTTCACGAGTCTTCTTGGCCTTAAGGGCTCCAAGGATAGCCATAACACTTGCACCAACTTTACTTGTTGATGACTTTTACAATTTCCAACTTGCGTCGGTGTTGGAGGACCTTACAAATAAATCAACAACACCTTCACGGTGTAACAACACGAAGAACACAAGACTCTCACAAAAGAAATGAATCACAAACTCCAACACAACACAAATGTATGGAGTTTGCAATGCTAGATATGATTTGAATAAGCAAAGCTTTCTTGAAGTTTATAGCTTGTTTCTTATCTTCAAAATGCTCCAAAATATCCATATTAGTGTAGGAGGCCCCCAAGGCTCATACTAGCCGTTGCTACACTTAAGGCTTGAATCACTCCAAGATCGCCTCGGACATCGCCTCAGGCGATCACCATCGCCGCGCCCCAACGGTCACAATCTAGCACACATCGCCTCAGGTGATGTCCCGATCGCCTCAGGCGATCAATACCACAAATCAATGACGTAGCCTCGGTTGCTCAAAAACTTCCATCGCCTCAGGCAAAGCAGCCATCGCTTCAGGCGTCCAGGCCATCGTCTAAGGCAAACTCCCCCTGCGTGCGAGCCTCGGCGTCGCTCCAGTCGATGTGCGTGGCGAAGTCCTCATGGCTGCCATCGCCTGGGGCGATCCAGCCCAGATTTTGCACATTTGATTTTCTCCAATCAATCCACTTTTCAACCATTAAACCTGTACACTAAGTAGACACATTAGTATAACAAACACAAGTTTTGTTGATCATCAAAACTCAAAAATAATCCGGGGATAAATCAAGCATTAAACTCAACCATGTGTTTAAGGCTCAACATTTAGTATATGTTTAATTGCTCACAAAACAACATTGTTCAATATTTTTTTCAACTATGATGATAGTAACAAGAGGAAGGCAACAAATGTTACCAACGACCACGAGGCCTCGTTTGTACATGTCCTCCGGCACCACAAGGAGGAGGAATGACCTCTCTTCGAACTCTCTGTCTCCTATCCACTTGGTCATTCATCTGTTGTACCAAAGGTACATCAGTAGGTGGACGATATGGTGTGAAACGTGGAAATACAACAGGTGTTATATCAAAATTGAGACCCGTAGATGTGGTATATGATTGTGCAAATTCAATCCCAACATCTGTACCCTGATGTTGTAGATCGGAGCATATGGAGATGAATGATGAATGATCATACATAGGTGGCTCGGGGACATAATAACCAGATGTAGAAGGACCTGCCCCATCTGTCGGTATAGGTGTATACATAGAAGGACCTGCCGCATCTGTTGAGATAGGTGTATACATAGAAGGACCTGCGATATCACTCTCGCTGTGTGCATGGATCGACTGTACTGGTTCTTCATCAAGCTCATGAACTTCTTCGTATGGTGGGAAGTTTCTGTCTCGTCATTCACGAGCCACTTGCATCACATTTTGCATTATTGCACTATGATGCTCTCTCATCGAATCCATAAACATTATAACAGATTCTCCCTCAGCAGGACTACGATCGCAACTAACACTCAACTGATGCATCTGATCAATCTGAAAAGTGAATAACAGTAATTAAATTTTTTAATTTATAAATCCATATGACATATTCTAAAAAAACAATGTTTAAATCTATTTACTTACCACATGATGCCACGCTGGGCCGTCACCATGTTGATATCCAGTCTGTACAAATTGTCTTTGATGTCCAATATATCTACGCGTGACTCGTTCGTACCACTCACTATATTCACCACTACTGCACAATATAGTGGTCTGTCCACACATAAATCACGTGCCATCTCCCGTTTTTGTATATATGCAACATGGTGTGCACTCCAATCCTTATTGATAATTCCCCTTCGGTCAACTGAATGTAATTTATCATCCCGTGATCGTGGATCTGTGGGGATGTTTTGTAGCATTCCAAATTGACAAAGAACCCTATCAGGACTGTGCATTTCAACAATATCATAACAAATTAATGGGCCGGCATATGTCCATAACTGGTGGCTCAGATGTTCAGTGAACTCAGCAGGGTATGGCTGCCAATTAAACTACAAATACAAAATTGGATTAAGATAATATAAACAACATTATTTACTTTTCATAACAAACACAACTAATATATTACTTACTTGAGTTGATGGTTGCTCATCAAAAATGTCCATAATGATACGTACAGAATGCCTCCCTGTTTCCGTAAACCTTAAATGACATGCCCATGTGAAAAGAACCACAATTACAAAATCTATAAATATATTAAAACATATAAAATAGTTCAAAAATATAATTACATAATTACCTTGCACCATATGGAGCAGCAACATATTCTCCTCATCGATAATGATTGGGCCAATATAGAATCTAGCATCATTTAGTTGAGGAGTTAAACCAGGTATTCTTGACCATGTCCAAATCTAAAATATTGTCAGGAATAATATTTGTTATTATGACGATAAAAATATTTCAAACATTTGAAAAGTGCTAACGTAAAGTTTACTTGTACGACCTGTAATGCACCACTTATCACTTTTTTTCCTCTCATCAAGGAAGTGCATAACTCGCGGTATAAATATGTCAATACAGCACTCCCCCAACTATAATTGCTAACTGAATCAATATTCTCTAACTTCTGTAAAATAATAACTTTATAGTATTGCCGGACGAACCAGGGCACAAAATTCCACTTAACATCAATAACACACAAGCCTGAGTATATCGGACTACATCTTCTGCAGTACTGTGCTCAGTAAGAGTATTACTCACCAAATGATTCTTTATTGCAGATAGATACAACTTTGCACCTTTAAAGTGTGCAATATCCGGTGTAAATCCCAAAGCATATGTCAATATTCTTGCCAATCAGGTATACTCATATCATAATCAACACCGGATAATACGATACAATCTACTGGCAATGCCCATATCACTGCAATGTCTTGCTGTGTGATGGTTGTCTCTCCGAATAAAGTGGAAAGTATGTGTTTCACGGCGCCATCTCTAAAGCCGTGATGAGGTGAAAGTCTAGTGCAATTTTACCAGACCTATAAACACCATACAAACCAATACTGTCCAACAAATTCACAACACGAGTATCGAGGGGGCAAAGATCCCAAAAATATTTATCAGGGTTTCTGCCTCGAACTGTAGAATCAATTTCACCTGTCCAAACAGTTTCAGACCGATGACCTGACTGCAATGATAAGAGATGGCTGTCAATCGGGCCTGTTGCTCTTTGTAAATCCATCATAGAAATATTACACAACAAATATCAACATAAAAACATATAAACACGGCCACCACCACCCGCCACCCGCCAACAGCCGCCGTCGACTGCCTGCCGAAATGGCAACCACATGCCGACACTCCAACGCCGTAAATCATCCGGCGGTCTGTCCTTATCTCCAAATTATACTATTTTTTCAATAAAATCTACCAAACAACAAAAAATAAACACAAACAACAAAATAATTGAAATTTAACAACTTTCAAAATTTATATTAAAATGCTGTAATGTTACCTCAAATTCAAGAATGACAAACAACTAAACTTCACAAATTGCAAACCGCAATAATTTTCGAAATTTGGCACAAAAAAAATTCAAGAGTTTGAAATTTTTTTGAGAGAATTTGCGAGGAGAGAATGAAGAAAAAAGGAGGAAGAAGAGAAGAAAGGAAGGAAGGGTAGGGGCAAAAAAAAAACATTGATGAAGCGCCATCTCAGATGGCGCCTTCATAAAAAAATAAATTTTTTTTAATGCGCCATCTAAGATGGCGCCTTCAATTATTATTTTTTAACCACGACTAAAGACGCCATTTGAGATGGCGTCTTCAGCTGAAAACGCCATCTCAAATGACCTTTTGGGTTAGTTTAAAATGTTTTTAAAATTTAGTTTATTTTATTAAATTAATTTTTTTTTCGAATAAAAAAGTTAAAAAACCCTATAAAATAGGTGTATACAAGCAGGGCTTTTACGTAACTCGTCGATTGACGCTGTCTAAATGCATGCATTACGCACTACACGTAGTAAAGATTTGTTTTGTTTGCTCTTCCTAATCAGTTCTAACTCATTTTCGCTTCATATTCTCTTTTTTCACGGGTTTCACTTTTTCAGACAAGAGTTTGTGGCCAATCCATGCACTATAAGACCGGGTTCGTAGCTGTAACACACTCGTGTTACTTTCGTGATTTGTGATCAATATTAATCCTTCTCGAAACCGATAACTGAGTCTCTTGATCTCCCGCTTCGGCACAAATGTAACAACATATATTTATAGCTTCGGAGAAATAAAAAAAACTGTTCACGAAATTAAAGATTCTTGAAACGGTGAAATGGCCACGATGTTGGCAGGTGACGATCTGGCCAGAACAGTCAGCAGTCGGCAGAGCCTGACATCTTCTGGGCGGCTGAGCTTGCAAGACGTGTGGCAGCCGCCGCCAGATGTATTCAGCCGCAGCTTCAGGGAGGACGACGAGGAAGAGCTGCGGTGGGCCGCCATCGAACGGCTGCCTACGTATGATCGGCTGAGAAAAGGCGTGCTGACGGAGTTAATCGAAAACGGGGAGGTGAAAGCCAATGAGATCGACGTACGGAAACTCGGAGATGATGAGAAGAAAAGTTTGATGGATAAAATTCTTAAAGCTATCGAGGAAGACTATGAGAGGTTCCTACAAAGGCTGAGGAGCCGCATTGATAGGTGAAATTCTCCAGTACTATGTGTTAATTTGTGGGTGTTTTCTTGGATTCTTGATCTAATGTGTTGTATGATGGCTATGAAGGGTGGGAATAGATACACCGAAAATAGAGATAAGGTACGAGCATTTGTCCGTTGATGGAGATGTGTATGTTGGGAAAAGAGCACTTCCCACTTTGATCAATACAGTAATGAGTTCTATTGAGGTATGCTCAGACGCACTTTGGTCCTTTGAATATTGACGATTTTGAGATGGGTATTTTCTTCTTTAATGTAACATTCAAGAAAGTAATAATAGTATTCTGATTCTGAATCTGTATTCTGGGTGGTAATGGATCACAGAATGTTTTGGGATTATTACGGCTAACCCCTTCCAAGAAAAAAAATATTCAGATACTTAAAGATGTCAATGGGATTATCAAACCATCAAGGTAT
Source organism: Haberlea rhodopensis (assembly GCA_907163345.1). Classification (NCBI taxonomy): domain Eukaryota; kingdom Viridiplantae; phylum Streptophyta; class Magnoliopsida; order Lamiales; family Gesneriaceae; genus Haberlea; species Haberlea rhodopensis. The sequence goes on along the minus strand of CAJQUN010000044.1, from coordinate 1,213,063 downwards.
TTTTAAAATTTGTGTTGATTCTCTTGAATATTCGAGCTTGACTTTCTTACTTTGTCTTAAGAGTTAAGATAGAATTTTCACTTATCAGGATGGCCTTGCTATTGGGTCCTCCTGGTGCCGGAAAGACATCATTCTTGCTGTCACTTGCTGGGAAGCTTGATGATGGTTTAAGGGTATGTTTCTTGAGCTAAGTATCTATTTTTCCATCTATGTTCTTAGTTACAAATATTTGATGAGATGTCTTTTGTTCAGAAATCTGGGAAGATCACCTATTGTGGGCATGAATTCAGCGAATTCGTTCCTCAGAGGACGTGTGCTTATATCAGCCAACACGACCTTCATCACGGGGAGATGACCGTGAGGGAGACTTTAGATTTCTCAGGTCGTTGTATGGGTGTAGGCACAAGATACGAAATGCTCGCGGAACTCTCTAGGCGTGAGAAAGAAGCAGGCATCAAGCCTGAACCTGAAATTGATGCATTCATGAAGGCTACATCAGTTTCGGGTCAAAGAAGTAGTTTAGTCACAGATTATGTTCTAAAGGTTTTGATTTCGTGCCTCAATTCTCCGTAGGTTTGTCCTTAAAAGTATGTGAATTATAAGGTAAAAAAAAACTCACTGTGGCTCAACTAACAGCTACTTGGATTAGACGTGTGCTCGGATATTATGGTTGGTAACGAAATGAGAAGGGGCATTTCAGGAGGACAAAAGAAACGAGTGACTACCGGTACCATATTTCCTATCCTTGGTACAATGGCGAATTCTACACAATGCAATATATGTTCATCTGTTATTCTGTTGTTCATTTCACAGGAGAAATGCTGGTTGGGTCGAAACGAGCTCTTTTCATGGATGAAATATCAACTGGTTTGGACAGCTCCACCACCTTTCAGATTGTCAAGTACATGAGACAATATGTGCATATAACGGATGCCACAATGATAATTGCTCTGCTACAACCAGCCCCTGAGACGTATGACCTTTTCGATGACATTATCTTGTTTTCCGAAGGTCAGATCATCTATCAAGGTCCCCGAGAAAACGTGCTCGAGTTCTTCGAGTACATGGGGTTCAAATGCCCCGAAAGGAAAGGAGTTGCTGATTTTCTTCAAGAAGTTACATCCAAGAAAGACCAGGCACAATATTGGTTCAAGAAAGAACAATCATACGAATATATCTCAGTTTCAGAGTTTGCTGATGCCTTCAACTCCTTTCACATCGGCCAAAAACTCTCTCAAGATTTAAGCATTCCATATGATAGATCTAAAGTCCACCCTGCAGCTTTGGTAAAAGAGAAGTATGGTATCTCCAACTGGGAACTGTTTCGTGCCTGCTTTTCGAGAGAATGGTTGCTCATGAAGCGTAACTCGTTTGTATATATATTCAAGACTGCCCAAATAACAATTATGTCGATTATAGCATTTACATTGTTCTTTAGAACAGAGATGCCACACGGTAGACTGTCAGATGGAGGGAAATTTTTTGGAGCACTTTTCTTCAGTCTAATGAATATGATGTTTAATGGGATGGCAGAACTTGCAATGACAGTTTTTAGGCTTCCTGTTTTCCATAAACAAAGAGATTTCTTGTTCTATCCGGCATGGGCTTTCGCTTTGCCCATTTGGATATTAAGAATTCCTGTTTCTTTTGTGGAGTCTGCTATATGGATCCTTTTAACGTACTACACAATCGGGTTCGCTCCTGCTGCTGGGAGGTAATACAATCTCATAGTTTCGATTCTTTGTACATCAGCACAAACATTAGTTTTTCTAATGAATTATGTAATAATGCTCCAGATTCTTCCGGCAGTTCTTGACATTCTTCAGTATACATCAGATGGCTCTTGGACTCTTCCGTTTCATTGCTGCCGTTGGAAGAACTCAGGTTGTTGCAATGACATTTGGGACATTCACTTTGCTTGTGGTCTTCCTTCTAGGCGGTTTTATAGTTTCCAAAAGTAAGATTCTTGATAAATTTTTTTAAAAAAATTTATCAAGCCTTTACTACAACCCCAAATGAACAGCTTATTTTTGTTGATAGATGATTTGAAGCCATGGATAAAATGGGCTTATTATATCTCTCCAATGAGTTACGGACAAAACGCCATATCAATGAATGAATTTCTAGATAAAAGATGGAGTACCGTAAGTTTCTGGTACATATCCTAATAATCTTGGTGCATATTCATTTTAGATCATTCTGTGTACTTCTTAATGCAGCCTAATACAGATCCCCGATTCAATGAAACGACTGTGGGGAAAGTGCTACTTCAGTCGAGGGGCTTCTATACTGAAGACTATATGTTCTGGATATGCGTTATTGCACTGATAGGATTTTCGATTATTTTCAACATTTTTTTCATTGCAGCACTGAGTTTCTTGAATCGTAAGTCTATATTTGGTTGCGATTTTCTTGTTCTAAGATGAAGCCTCAGTTGACATGGCTCATCTCTTTCCAGCTTTGGGAGATTCTAGGACTATAACCATGGATGAAAATGACAGCAAAAAGAAGAAATCTGAAGGTAATATCTGTGTTATCGCCATTTGCATACAATTTACATGTGCTTTATTGTTTTATAGACTTATCGACAGGCGCTGGAATTGAATTGTCACAAACTTCAACAAGCACAGCGGATCATGCATCGAAAAAAGGAATGGTTATGCCCTTTCAGCCTCTGTCACTCGTGTTCAATCATATGAACTACTATGTGGATATGCCTGCTGTGAGTTTCATTCCAAAACTTTGATAAATTCTAGTCCCTAATTCATTAAGGTGAAATAAATGGGTTTCTGGCCAGGCAATGAAAGCTCAAGGCTTGGAAGGCGATCGTCTCCAACTGCTACGAAACGTGAGTGGTGCTTTTCGACCCGGAATATTAACAGCACTTGTTGGTGTCAGTGGAGCTGGAAAGACAACCTTAATGGATGTTTTAGCTGGAAGAAAGACCGGTGGATATATCGAGGGAAATATTAGTGTCTCAGGGTACCCGAAGAACCAGGAGACGTTTGCCCGAATCAGCGGATACTGTGAACAGAATGATATTCATTCACCCCAAGTTACCGTCTATGAATCTGTTCTCTACTCTGCTTGGTTACGTCTTCCGGTAGAAGTAAAGAATCACAAACGAAAGGTACCGTATCATCAACTTTTCTTGATGTGTTATTTTGATATTCCCAGGGAATAACAGATGATTTTACAAATTATATCTTTTTTCACTATCTTGACTATAGATGTTTGTGGAAGAAGTAATGGAACTAGTTGAGCTTAACCCTATAAGAAACTCACTAGTCGGGCTACCTGGTATTGATGGCCTTTCAACCGAACAAAGAAAGAGACTAACAATAGCAGTAGAGTTGGTTGCAAACCCATCCATCATTTTCATGGACGAACCAACATCAGGCCTTGATGCTAGAGCTGCTGCTGTTGTCATGCGTGCTGTGAGGAACACGGTGGACACAGGCAGAACCGTCGTCTGCACGATTCACCAACCGAGTATAGATATATTCGAAGCTTTTGATGATGTATAGTACAAATTCTTAAATCTTCATAAATTTTTTTTGTTTCATTCTACCTATCCATGAAGCATCTTATCTATAAACCCGAGTATGTTGTACAGTTACTCTTGATGAAGAGAGGAGGACGAGTCCTTTATGCCGGATCACTCGGCCACGAATCCCATAAGCTGATAGAATATTTTGAAGTGAGTACTGTCTCTTAAAGATCAAGAAATCTATTACCATCATTTCATTCTTGTAATTGTTACTATCATTTTTAATCTTTACTCGACAGGCCGTTCCTGGGGTTCCTAAGATAAAAAACGGGTACAATCCAGCTACCTGGATGTTGGATATCAGCACTCCAGCAGTAGAACAACAACTTGGAGTGGATTTTGCAGGCATTTATGCAAATTCATCCCTTTATCAGTGAGTCAAATAGGAAATTCTATATCATTTCAAGTTATAATCTGAATCTCATTTCCCATTTCATTACCATTTTGTAGGAGTAATCAAGAACTTATAAAAGAACTAAGCACACCTCCACCAGGATCCAAGGATCTTTTTTACCCTACAAAGTATTCTCAACCATTTTTCAGTCAGTGCAAAGCTTGTTTCTGGAAGCAGTTTTGGTCTTATTGGAGGAATCCTCGATATAATGCCATTAGATTTTTCATGACCATTGTGATTGCTATTATATTCGGCATCATTTTCTGGGATATGGGCAAGAAGACGTGAGTTTGGTCGTTCCATTTTTCAATATTTTCGCCGAAACTTGAATTTTGCCGGCGGTCATAATGCAATGTAAAGACTTTACATAACTATTTTGTTGACAGCGGAAAACAACAAGATCTTCAGAATCTTTTGGGAGCTTTCTATTCGGCTATTCTATTTCTTGCGTCCGCCAACAGCAACTCTGTGCAAAGCGTTGTTTCTGTCGAGAGAACGGTTTTCTATCGAGAACGTGCTGCTGGAATGTATTCTGCTCTTCCTTATGCGTTCTCACAGGTATCAAGAATCACTTGAAATCCACGGATTTAAGTTATACAATATATTTGTGGAAATAAATTAAAACATCATTTAGCTTGAGTTCATTACTGATTCAATCCCTAAATTTTCGATGACCTGGTTTAAATAGTAAAGTTTTAAAAAAATTCTCAATTCAGTGTTCGACGTTAAGTTGGTCAATAGAATCAAATTGAGCTGGACTGATTCCGGAAAATATTTTTAAAACTTTAGGAACTAAATTTTTTTAAAATATTCCCGGTTCAATTCCTCTCCGTTTCTTTCTTATGACCGACTTAACATTGAGGACTGATAGAGAATTGTTTTTAAAACTTTAAGGATTAAATCGGGTCACTAAATACTTTACTGACTGAACCAAAATTGGACTCAAACTATATGAATGTTTTAACGTATTACCTCAAATATTTGGTATTGTTAATTGGAAACTTAAGATAAGATTGAAATGTCTTATGTGGCGGTACACTTGTCAAAATCTGATGTTCAAGGTGGGTATTTTCACCCTTATTTTCAGTTACAGAATTTGGTATAACGGCATACAATCGATCCTACGATTCTTATCAAATACTTGAGGAATCCAACGAGTTAAAATGATCGAAATATAGCACTTGATCTGCTAAAAAGTTTAATTGATTCGAGTTCAACCACTGACATCATTTATTTCAGTTTACTCGGAAATAGCTAGCAATGTTTGACACCTTACACATTCAAATTTTAATCCATACATACTCCATCCTTTTGTCAAGAATACTAGTAAAGCGTAGTTCTTCCATGAAAAAGACTCCATTTTAAGTTGTTTTTTTTCATGCAGGTCGCCATAGAGATGATATATATATCAATTCAAACTATAATTTACGCTCTTATACTCTACTCAATGATCGGATTCGAATGGACCGTTGGGAAATTCTTCTTGTTCTACTATTTCATGTTCATGTGCTTCGTCTACTTCACCCTATACGGGATGATGCTCATCGCCCTGACCCCCGGTCTCCAGATTGCTTCCGTCGTGGCATCGTTCTTCGTTAGTTTTTGGAACTTGTTCTCCGGTTTCCTCATTCCCCGAACGGTAAGTCTACCCCCTTCGATCGATAAGTGAGTCCCTTTTATCAATCATAGTCACTGGAAAATGTGCACGACCCGACTTAGTTTCTTCGATTCTGTAACTTTTACGTTGTTGTATAGTCACTGAAATAATGTATGCAATTGCAGCAAATTCCCATATGGTGGAGATGGTATTATTGGTGTTCTCCGGTGGCGTGGACGATATACGGGGTCGTTACGTCTCAAGTTGGTGATCTAACTTCTGGAGTAGAAGTGCCTGGAGCTGGTGTTATGACAGTTACGGCTTATCTTAAACAAAACTTAGGTTATGATCATGATTTTTTACCAGTTGTTGGTGTGATGCATTTGGTTTTTGTGCTGCTTTTTGTTTTGATTTTTGCTTTTGGTATCAAGTGTCTCAACTTCCAAAGGAGATGAAGAAACTCCATAACATATATACCGATTGGATGTGTTCAGTGCTTCGTACCTTAGTGACACCACATTCCTACGAGTGTTGGGAGATCTCAGTTCGAGACCTCTCACTGCCGTATCCAAATTAGTGTAGGATTGTACTTCAATCTGATTGGATATTCGTCACGTGTTGTGTAATTTAAAAATTCCTCACGAAATGGTTACACATGATAAAATATGACAAAAATTGTAGTTCATTTGTCATTTCTGTAGTCCATTATTTTGTATCCTTAGGTTGTGCATGTGGATACACGAAGCCTCGACACTAAGCATCTTGATTCAAATTTGTTTTACTTTTTGTGCTGTGATTGTTTTTTTTAGAAAATCATGACGTGAATTCTTTTATCTATAATAAAAAATGGTTGAAATTGCAATATTTTTTTACTAATAATTGTTAATTATAATCCAATTTATTATTAACTGTCAATTATAGAGGATGAAGAAAATGAGGGAAAAATCCATATGTGTTTATTATCTGAATTACACTAAATCGAGTTTAAATTATAGTATTTATACAAAGAAAGAAACATAAAATGAATTAAAAGCAATAAGCTAAAAGCATGAATGCTTCTTATGCCACCAACACTCCCCTCAAGTTTGGTGTAACTTAACAACTCCAAGCTTGGAGTTGTTAATTGATGTTGGTTTTTTTCCCACTCATTGTGAAAATATCAACCGATTGTTGTGTGATAGGAACGTGCGTTGTTCGAATAAGCCCGTCTTTGATTTTATCTCAAACTAAGTGGCAATCGATCTCAATGTGCTTAGTATGCTAATGGTAAATGGGATTTGTCGCAATGTGTAGAGCAGCCTTGTTATTATAATGCAATACTGTAGGTTCATGTAATTCAACACTCATATCTTTCAACAAGCCAGAAATCCATATTACTTCAAACGTAATAATTGCCATAGCCTGATACTTTGCTTCTGCAAATGATATTGACGCCACACTTTGCTTCTTTGTTTTCCGAATACCAACAAATTCCCCAATTTAACACAATAACCAATAAGAGATCTTCGTCTAACGGGCCAAGCAGCCCAATCGGAATCACAAAAAGCAGACAAAGTAAACAAATTCTGGGAAGGAAGTAAAATTCCTAAGCCACGTGATCCATTTATATAGCGAACCACACGAAAAGTTACTTCAAGATTAGAAGATTTGGGAGAATGCATAAATTGACTAAGACATTGTACCACATAACAAACATCAGGTCTTGTAATGGTTAGATAAATCAGTATGCCCACTAATCTCTTATACACCTCGGGATCAGGCAATAAAGGATCAAGAGTGCACTGCTTGTCAGCATGAACCATCACAACATCAAGACCAGGAGTAATAAGCTTAAGATTCAACTCCATGGGCGTGTCAAAAGGCTTCGCAACCTAACAACCCTGTTTCTTCAACCAAATCCAAGGCGTATTTACGTTGATTCAACTAGATTCCATGCTCTGATCTAGCCACCTCAACTCCCAAAAAATATTTTAACAATCCAAGATCCGTAAGCTTGAGTTTAGAATGTAAAATCTCCTTCAGCTGTGTGATAGATTGTTCGCTGCTTCTCGTGATAGCAATGTCGTCAACATAAACCAATAACAATGTAATATCACCACCAACATCCTTCACAAATAAAGAATAATCATGCTTTGATTGTGTATATCTCGCCTAATGGAGGATAATAGCAAATTTAGCATGCCATTGGCGGGATGCTTGTTTCAGGCCATAAAGAGATTTGCGTAATTTGCAAACCTTATTCCCCCCTGAATACCATAACCCTGTGGAAGACTCATATATATCACCTTGAAGGAAAGCATTGTTCACATCTAACTGATAAAGAGGCCAATTACGAGCTTGAGCAACGCTCATAAAACAACGAATGGAAACAAACTTAGCTATAGGGGAAAATGTATCATGGTAATTGATCCCCGGCTGTGGTGTATAGCCTTTAGCCACAAGTCAAACTTTGAATTTTTCTATAGAACCATCCGCAAGACGTTTGATTTTATAGAACCACTTACATCCTATAGGCTTTATATTAACAGGTAGTTGAACTGTGTCCCAAGTGTGGCAAAAGTCTAATTCTTTAATTTCCAAATCCATGGCCAATTTCCACCTAGGATCAGTGATAGCTTCATGATAGAAGGAATGCTCTTTTCCTAAGAGATGGATGTAAGAAAGCTCTGGTAGGAAGCTGGGAATTTAGAATTGGAGACATAAATTGAGAGAGGGTAAGCACAGTTAGATAGATGGCTTGATGGGATGGTAGGACAAGAATAGTTAGATGACCAAATGGGTTTGTGATGCCTTGAGGATCGGTGTGGCTGTGTAAGAGAACAAGCCTAAGGTGCATGTGGTAGATGAGAAACAACAAGATGATCATCAGTAGGAGATATGGGAAGAGGATCATCGGGAATAATAGATGAAGGTGTAGGGAAGACTAGAATGATGAGTAGCAAAAGGAAAAATGCTTTCATGGAGTAGCACATCTCACGAAACAAAAAAATTATTGGATGTAAGATCTTGAACTCTATATCCTTTTTGATTGTTTGAATATCCAAGCAAACACAAGATAAGCTTCGAGCATAAAATTTATTTTGGCAGGTTAGAGGAGTAACATATACATCCAAAAACCCGCAAATGAGTGAAAGAAGGTGGCTTATGAAATGTGATTTCAAATGGAGTTTTATTGTGCAATAGAGGAGTGGGAGACCTATTGATTAAGTAAATAGTGGTAAGAACCCCCCCCCCCCCCCCCCCCCCCCACACACACACACACACACAAATAGTTCATATAGGGATGGCAATGGAACGGGTCTAAACCCAGACCCGTATTGAACCCGTCCCGTTTGGGACGGGTCTAAACCATGTCAAACGGGTCCCGGGGCGGGTATGGACCGGGTCAACGGGTTTATGAGGCGGGGCGGGGCGGGGCGGGTCCTGGGATTGGCTGGACCCAACTCGGACCCGTCCCGTATACATATGAATTATTAAAAAAAAAAAATTAGTTCTACATTTTCGATTTGTAGGTGCTTGTTCAACTGTAGATGGTTTATCAGCTTGTCCTTCATTGTTTGATGAGGAAGAAGATGATGAAGAATATGAAAATCTACCGTAATTAGTTTGTAAATGCTAACTCTTTAATTTGATGTAGTTTTCACTTTTGAGTTTTGATTGATATACTTTTTTTTTTTGTTTAATTTAGTTACAATTCCTATTCAAGGTGTTCGATAATTAAATATTGATTGCTCAATCGTATTTGCAATGATCACATGACCACCAACATTATAAGCACCCTGCAAAAAAAGCACAAAAAAAAACGAAACGGGTCCGCGGGTTGAACCCGCCGGGTCGCGGGTCCTGGCCGGGCGGGGCGGGTCATGGATTTTTTTTAGGCGGGGCGGGTCCTTGGAATGGCCAAACCCGTCCCAAACCCGACCCGTTACCATCCCTAATTTCATAGGAATGGACGATTGAAAACGAAGGGAGAGAGTTATATTGAGGATGTGAAGGTGTTTGCGTTCAACACCACCATTTTGTGTGGTGTATATGGGCATTAAATTTGATGATGAATGCCAAGTGTAGAAAAAAAAAGCAATTGGCATTCAATTTTGAAGAAATCGCACGCATTGTCAGTATTAATGTCTTTCACTTTAACTAAGGATTGGTTTTCAGTTAAAAGAAAAAAATCGCGAAGCTTTTGAAGGACATAAAGTTTAGAAAAGCCCAAGTTCCTCTAGAATAATCATCAACTATGGTTAGAAAATAGCGTTCACCATTGTAAGTAGGTGATGTCCACATGGATGTATTCAAATAGTCCTCTAGTGGTAGAAGTTCGTGTGGAAGGAAAATGCAATATAGATTGCTTTGAAACAGGACATATATGGCAATGCTGTAGAGTGGAGTTATTAGATATGAAAGGAAGTGACTTCATTCGCGAAGAGGACATATGTCCAAGTCTTTTGTGCCAAACATCATTATTTACATTAGCACAGATAAAACAGTGTTGTGCAAGATCAGAGTATTACAATAAGGTTCAAATGTCTTGAAAACTGATCGACTAGTTACATAATTGAAGCAAGCAAAATTGAATGATCTGGAGTCAAAATGATACAAGCCATTGTTTGCTTTAATAATCCCCAAGATCTTCTGACTTGAGGTCCTGAAAGAGGCAAAAGTTGGGAAAGAAAACAAAGGAACATTGGTGAGTTTGGGTTAACTTAGAGACCGATAGCAAGTTGAAGCGAAAGCTAGGAATATAAAGAACATTATGAATGGATAAATGTTCATTTAAGATGACTGATCCTAGCTTGTGAATGGAAATATTATCACCATTAGGAAATACTACTGATCTGGTAGAATTAACCATGGACTTAGAATCTTTAAGCAATAAAGAATTCCCAGTCATGTGTTCATTAGCACCGGTGTTTATGATCCAGCTTGTTAAAGAACAAGTATTACGAAGTTCCTTAGTAGTTGTTACCTGTCATATTAGCATGTGTATCAGATGTGGAAGCAACACTGCTGGCACCCAATAAATGCAAAATCTGCTCATATCACCTATCCTGTTTTCAACAGAATCAGAAGAAGCGATGTTAGCATCAACAATAATTTTCTTGTTAGGCAAGGTGTACTTCTTGTTCGTATTATTAGACGGAGTCTTGTATAGCGTATGTCCGGTAGGATATCCAACGTGTTTATAACAAGTAGCCTTAGTATGTCCGATCCAATTGCAATGCTCACAACGTGGACTATCTTTCTTCTAATTATTTCCTCTGTTTTGATTGGAATAGAAAGCTGCTGTAGGAGTCTGCAAAGGCATCAGGAGCGATGTGATTCCTCCTGGGAAATCATAGAAAAAGCTTGCCCAAGGCTAGGCAAAGGGTTCAACATCAGAATTTGGCTTCTTATATGAGAATAACTGTCATTGAGTCCCGTAAGGAATTGAAGCAGCCTTGTTGTTGATAATGTGATATGAATCTCTTCGCCGCATCACCTTCACATGAAGGTATAACTAAGGATGCATACTCATCCCATAGCTGTTTGAGCTTGAAAAAATACACAGATACAATGTTATCTTGAGAAGAACCCAAGAGCATACTTTTGCAAATGACTCACAGTTCATGAAACGAAAAAAAAATATATAACAGGCGCATAATGCTTACGTATTACAATAAAATTTTAACAAACTGATTAATACATTTTTGACCAAACTACAATCGGGTATCCCACTAGGTTTTATGATGGCTCCTCATCATGAACAACACGATCGCAACCGATGGTTCTGTAATGGGCCTTCAACAGTAGGCAGCAATCCCTAATTCGTTTCATACCTTAGGGCTTATATTATAACCAGAAATCTGGAAGATAGATGGGCAACAACCTCATTTTTATTCTGAAAATACTTATAATATTTATTATATTAATACTTCTCCTCTTGGGATGAGACTAACTTGTTATCCTCTCATCTAATGAGGCTGGACTTGAAACACATATACAAGCTGAACTGAAAACTGAAATACTACAAAGAAAAGAAATTACCAAGCTATGAAAGATGAACAGATTACAACTTGGAGATTATACAATTTATTTCTGAGAAAACTATGGAGAATTTCTGATGTCCTTAGCTTCCTCACTGCTTGGCCTTATATAGGCACGAATCCGGACTTCAAACTCGGATTCCAAACTCTTGTTGAATGTTAAGTGGGCCCGTGAGTGCGCCTTTATCTCGTGTCTGGCATCTTTTGTCTGCTAGCGCCAACTTTTCTCGTGAGTGCTGATGCTTTTGTCTTGGTGTGCCATAACTTTTCTCGTGAGTGGTCCATTATTTTGCTCGAGTGTTTTTAATGGTCCATGCCTTTTTTCCTTTGTCGGGGAATTTGTACATTATTGGTTTTTGGGGTCCCCAAGCCTTAGAAAAACGTTGCATCAGCAGGTCTTTTATCTTTTTCTGCCTCTGATCTGTCGGGTTTGGATTGGAATCTTTTCCCGAATTCTGGTTCTTTCTGCTCCGGACATGCTTGGCAAATTCGATCTTTCCATCGGCCAATATGTGCTATGTTGCAAAATTTTCGGTACGTTTCTTTGCTTGCCGGAATCTTGTTCTCCCAAAGAATTCTTCTTTTTGCCTCGAAGAGCTTTCAACAAATCATATTGTCGTTCTTGTCATGGAATTCAGCATGAAGGTTCCATTAGCTGAATTTTGAAAGAACTTGAATGAATATTTGACTTTGTCCATTTATGTTAAACAAATCCAAAGACCATGCTCGCCTAGTTGAAGCTCCTTCTTTAGTGATGGCCCAAATAAAACTGGTACTTTCTCTGGTAGGGCCGTTTTAATATTTTTTAAGGCATTACCATAATGGTCGTCTGAGCTTGATAAAGCGAAAAGCTTCAATAAAGCCTTTCTTCGCTGGTTCTAGAGCGGTACTGAAAAATACAACTCCAAGATATCTCCTCCAGCCAAATGTGGATTTTTGGCCCATGTCTCGTGAACAGCTTCTTTGATCCATTTTGATAATTTGGAGATTTCAAAGAATGCCGGTGCCACAGTATAAACCAAAGCCAGAGCTCCGAAATTATACCTTGTTTGGATGGCTACCTGGTTTCATCCAAACCCTCGGATATTTCCCAGAGATATCAACAATTGTTTTGTCTGGGTTGATATCCCATCTGGTAATTAGTTTCTCCCAAGTGCATTGGTAATCCTGCATAGGAGAAGAAACTAAATCCTCATTAATTTTAACCTTAGAAGTGCCTGCCTGTGGTCTAAGTTTCAACTCTTCCTATTTTACCCCAGAGGTGCGGGGTTGACTTTAAGGTTCAGATTGTGATGACACTTGACCCTCAACATTCACTACATCTTGTACACTCTCAAGGAATGCATCATATGCAGCACCTATGACAGGGGTCTGTGAATCTCTTGCCTCCGGGTTGGATGAGCCCCGTTCTCTAAACACTCATTTTTGCACCGTTAGAGATGCAGCCTTGATGATAGGACCCTTCAAGACTTCGAACAATCGTTCTTGGGCCTGAAGGCAAAATCGTATATGACCGGAAACTATGTCTCGATCTGTCTGTTGTAGTCATCTTGTGACCTCAGCATTGAGACAAAGAGAACCCAAAATCTATTTCAAAGATCTCCAGGTTTTCCCTAAGATGCCTTACTCGTTTGAGGGTACCGCTAGCATGTGTCCCTACATCTCGTGTTAAGAAATCTGTAAGAATACTTTTATCAGATTTCACAATGACAATATAATCATAATATTGACATTCAGCTTGCCATCTTAAAAGTCTAGCATTTTCTGGTTTTGATTCAATTTTATTTTTCAGAAAAGACTTAATACTAGTATTATCTATTTTCAAGATAAACTTATTCGCAAGTAAAAATAATGGCCATGTTTTTGAAAGCCTTTCGAACTGCAAAGAATTCCTTCTAGTTGATGTGACATCCGATAACTTTGATGCTGTCAAATAGACCACTGCAATATTTGCATGTCACTTCTCCATCTAGTGTTGCCTTCATAAGTACTGCAGCCGAGCAATAATCACTGGTATTTACGTATAATACCAGTTTATCCTCGTCGTTTGGAATCACAAGCTTTGATAGTTGCCTGCAAACTTCTTTAAGCTGTTTGACAGCTTGTCTGTGATATTTATTCCACTCGAACTTAACATCTTTTTGAGTAGTGGACCGAACACCTTCATGTGGTTTGCTAGGTTTTTTATGAACATCCCAGCAAAATTAGCAACTCCCATAAAACTCTGAAGTTGCTTTAAATCCTTGAGGTCATCCGGATATCCTTGCACTTTCTCAAAAATATTATGTAAGATGATTGCAGATTTCGTCGATCTCAATTCCAAGGAATTCGATCTGTCTTGTGGCAATTATGCCTTCCTTTCGGAGGGTACTAGTCCTTCCTTTGAACAAACATCTGAAAAGATTCCAAATGTTTAAGATGCTCTTTCATGTTTCTTGACGCAATGAGGATGTTCGTCAATATACACGAACATGAAGTTGAAGTAATCATTGAAAATATTATCCATCTTTCTTTGATATATCTAGGGAGCATTTGCCAATCCCATGGGCATGACATTCCAGATATAGTGTCCTTACAGTGTGGAGAATGTTGTGAACCTTTTGCTAGCTTCATCCATCTTAATTTGGTAGAATCCAGCTTGCAATCTAACTTAAAAAACACTTTGGCATTCTTGATGCTATTTACCAAATGTTCTCTGCTTTGGATATATTATCCATCGAATTCCAAGATCTCATTGATACCTTTGTAGTTGATCACTAATCTTGGTTTTCCTCTTTTAGTTTCTCCATGATTTTGAACGAGAGATCATTGACTGCTGTATGGAGAAACACCTGCTGAGATTAGCTTAAGGTCCAGATGTTCCTTAAATCTCATTTGCATATCCTTCCGATCTTCCTGATTCATGGGGACCGGTTTGTACCTTACTTTCTCTAGAGTAATCTGCTCTTCTAGGGTAGCTCCATGTTGCACGGCCTCCTCATGGAATGCCTTTTTTCAATAACAGTAGGATGTCTAGATTAACTTTTTCTTCATCATCATCCATATCTTCATTTTGTTCTCTGAATGACATCATATTTATACCATCAAAAGTCATTTCCGCTTTTGACCAGTTCCATGTTGTTTAAATTGAAGAATCGCTTGGCATTCTTGATGCTATTTACCAAATGTTCTCTGCTTGGGATATTCCATTGAATTCCAAGATCTCATTGATACCTTTGTAGTTGATCACTAATCTTGGTTTTCCTCTTTTAATTTCTCAATGATTTTTGAACGAGAGATACCTGACTGCGGTATGAAGAAACACCTGCTGAGATTAGCTTAAGGACCATATGTTCCTTAAGTATCATCTGTATATCCTTCCGATCTTCCTGATTCATGGAGATCGATTTGTACCTTACTTCTTCTAGAGTAATCTGCTCTTCAAGGGTAGCTCCAGGTTGCATGCCTCCTCATGGAATGCCTTTTTCAATAACAGTAGGATATCTAGATTAACTTCTTCTTCATCCTCATCCACATCTTCATTATGTTCTCTGAATGACATTACATTTATACCATCAAAAGTCATTTTTCGCTTTTGACCAGTTCCTTGTTGTCTAAATTGAAGAATCGCTTCGCTAAATTTCCGTTGATCCTTCATCATGGGGTGTCGAAGTTTTCCTTCATCACCACGCTTGCTGCAAAAACTAATGGTAAATTTCCTGTGAAACACTTTCTTTAGTCGCTGGAAAATGATCTTATGATCACAAAGGGTTGAAAATAAGCCGCCTTGTCTCGTTCTCTTGTGTAGTAGCTTGAATGTCCGTAGGAAATTGTTTCCTAGCAGCAGATCAGCTCATGTATCATGAAAATAAATAGGTAGAGTATTGACTTTGTACCAGGGGATACCGTCTGCTGCTCCGATTATTATTTTCGTCGCCTGGATTCCTTCATTTAGAATATGAATCCTCTTGGAAAAGTTTCTTCCATAATGGCTGGTAATTTGTCACAAACTTCTTTAGGGAAGATGTTTCTTTTGGCAGTGCATGTTCCAGCTCCTGAATCAATATAAGCTGTATAATATTCTGCTCGATATTTCTCATATAACATCCGACGGATATGTATATTGGGAATGGGCTGGTGGTCATCGAATTCTGTATATTTTCCCCTCCACCGTGAATTCCATTCCATCATGCAATATTTCCCAAGGTTTGTGTTCCTCAAGAAACTCAATCCCAAGAATAAGCTATCCTGGGATCATACCTACAGTTCCAGCAATTGTTAGATCAATTTCATCAATTTGAAGGTTTCCTTGGTACTTGCCAACTGTAGGTTGTTGCAAATAATATAGGACATCGCAAGGGAAGATATTATTCTTCTCAGTGATGTCGAAGATTATCTGCACTTCTCTCCAGCCTTCTGGACATTTCAGCATTCCTGTTGTTTTGAATACATCATGGATTTTCTGAATCCTACTCGAGACAACTTTTCTATTTTTTCTCGAGATAGTTACTGATCAACCTATCCTGTTGGAAAGACATTCTCATTGGCTCGATCATAAGGCTCCTGCTTTTGTTCAAACAGGATGGTCATGTATCCTCATATCGATCTCTCCATTTGTCGGAGTTATTAACAATATCCGACAATACTAGTTTTGTGAAATCTTTGAAGATTCTGGGGACTTCGATGAATTCATTTCTCAAGAATACCTCCGAATGATGAGTATTCGAGAGTGCATAAGACACCTTGCAGGTAATCGAGTAAGGCATATTCCCTCCTTTCATCAAATCACTTTTTTTAAAAAATCTTGATGAAGAGTAAGAACCTTGTTGAAGTCTCGATCTCCCAAATTGTATAGTCTGGGATAGATGTTGAAGGCCATCTTTCTAGCATACAAATTTCCTGTAATTGCTCTCAAACAAGAATCTTTAAGGTTCGGATTCTATTGTCAAAAATTGCCAAATTAAGTGGTGAATCAATTCCTTCCTTGAAAGTTGCCTTGATAATAACTCTAATGGCTCCAATATGAATCCATGAGAGCGTATTAGCAACCTCTCTTTTAAACTTGTTCTTAATCTCCTGAACTTCTCTGTAGGGGATTAACTGCATCTCAATTTGGTTTCTCGTGAATTCCATCGGCTCACAAATCCATCTATTGTCACCTTATGGATAAGCTGATGCTTTCTGCTTTGAAGACCAATCATATCCATGGCTTTTTCCATTGCTCCAATTGTAAATCCATCATATATCTAAAGCTTTGACTCTTCTTTCATGATCCTCATAAGAGTTTTATAAGAAACAGTGGTATGTGAGTAAACCTCCGATTGTTCTTACCCCTAACAACACCCCATTGATTTGTTTTCGATCAGAGCATCAAGCAGCGCAACCCAGTTCTACTTGACTAAGTTTGTGCTCCTCCAAGGAGGGAGGGGATATCCTCAAATTGATACACCTGTACCAAATCCTAGAAGTAACAGCATCCTCGAACTCCTTGTTATGCTCGAACTGTTAGTCATCGATTTTGGTTCTCCGGACAATCTATAGAGATATGTCCTCTTGCTCCGCACGTACAACTACAATCTTTAAAAATTTCATTCGTATGAGATGAGCGCGCCTAAAAGTTCTCTTTGTGGGTGCTCTGTTAGAACTTGCTTGATTAGAACTGGTTGATGAGGTTCTACTCCTTGTTGGTCCTGATTTTTTCCCTGATCTGTAACTTCAGGCTTTCTGCTTTGACCAGAATTTCCTGGGTCTCCATGAAGACCCACTTCTTCTTGAACTATTTTCTCAGGCATAATGATGACCTTATGTTTTTTCATCTTCCACCTTTGGGGGTAGTTTCCAATGGTAGTAGGGGTATCATTCATGTACAGCAAAGATGAGTTGTCTTGTTGATTTCTCTTAGCTTCTTGTAGTTCTTTTGGAGCTTTTCTTGATAGCACCACTCCGCAAGCTTCATTTTAAGAAATGATATTCTCCTGGACACCGTCTCTATTTCTTGTGGTGTATATTTCGGGATAAGCATTTCTCTCCATCGACTCGGTATTTTGACAAAGAACAGCTCTGCTGCATCTTTTTCTGTCATCTTTGCCTTCCATCTGTACTCTGTGAAGAGTTTGATGTACTCGTCTGCATAACAGCTATCATGTAGTTACAGGCTATATAGAGCTTGTCTATATTTTCGCCTTCTCTTGCTCCATTTTTTCGAAGTAACCAACTCCAATGAAACACATTTTAAAAAATTTAGTCATTTTGTCCACAATTTCTTTCAGGGACTTTTAAGCTAGAACTTCTTCCTTGGTACCTGGGTCTGCAAGTTCCCAGACAATTTTGGTTGATCCTTCTAGAATCATATTAAGGAGTACTATGAATTCTTCTTTGCTTAGATCAAGCGTTCCTGTTGCGAATCTCATTACTTAAGTCCATTCATCAATAAGAACTTCTCGATTTTTAAAAGTCAAGATATCCATGTTGAGCATAAGTCCATATGGATGTATCGAATCTAACTGAGATTTCTCGTAAGGCATTTGGTGTATGTCTGGCATTCGGGACAACTCCTTGTTCCGACTGGGGGATCTAAAGTTGCTCCAGATGTGAAATCTTCCTGATGAGGCACTCAAGTATCCATAACACTGCACTATTTTCTGGATCTCTCTAAGATCTTGGGATATCTTAAAAGTATACGGCTCCATTTCTCGAAAGGTTGGTTCTCCCATCCTATTCATCTGTTTTGGATCCTGTTGGATGGTTTGGATCTGGAATCTTGGGGTTGTGCTCATGATGTTCTTCTTCTTGAGCTTCTGATATCTCGAACTGAAGTTTGAAGTTCATCTTGTAGAGGTTCCTCATCAAGTTCTCTTGTTGTTGATACTGGTATATGCTAGCTGGGCTAGCACCGACCTCTTATAATATTTTCCATTTATGATTGAAGTGTTTAGCTTCGACCAGATATTCTTGATTTAGTTCTTCCAATTTTTGTAAAAACAACATGTAAGAATGACACTTCGAACAATTGTTCGGATCCATATTCCTGTGTAATGTCTCATACATTAAATGATAATATTAATATTCAAAATATTATTTTAGTATTTCTAGAATAAACATTTTCCACGGATCGAGAGGTTGCAAGTTTAGAAGATTGACTTAAGGGTATATGTGGGATTTTAAAATTATTGCTTTGGAAGCAACAATTCATGCTTTGTCATTAGCACTACCCTAATTTTTTTTTTTTTTTTTTGAGTTCACACTACCCTAATTTATTGTCTCTTTGCGACGTTGCGTTGACGAATTTTGATTATAATTATCAACGGGGTTTATGTATGATATATAATAATATATAAATAAAATTAAGTAAATTAAAAAATAAATATACAAAAATGGTTTATATTTGAGTTGGATGATTGTTTTTTCTCCATCCACTCACATTCGGTCGCATTTCAAGTTGTCAACCAAATTCTTCGCCAAATCGATTAGGTTGAAAACGAAAAATACTTATATGGATCGGATGTTTGTAACAAACCAAGATACATAAATATGTGTATATGTATGTATATGTATGTTGTGTGTTAGTATTTGTAAGAACGATTGTATAGAAGTGTGACCGGTTGAAAATCGTTGTAGGTGTCACGCCCCGAGACCGGAGCGCATGACACCGGCGTTGATTCCAATAATTATTCAAAATCAACAAGCCTCGCGTACAGATCTATGATAAAAATCAGTCTATTTATTCCATTAAAAATAATAATCGTCTTTACAACGGGAAATAAAGTTATAATATCTAGAAGGAAATTGGGATTTGAATGAATTTTCACAATACATAGAAAGATGAGAATTTGAAAAAGGATAGGAATGAAAGCGCTAACTTGACGGCTATCCATCAGGATAAGAGCATCATAAGAAAAAGGAAATGGATCAATAAGGAAAGAGAAACTGTAAATTTTTTTTTGGACTTCACTGTGTAAGGAGCAGCAGAAACAAGATAAGGTGACAACTTGTTTCTTTTGCAATAAGGTTAACGATCATGTGAATAAGGATTGTCACAAATACGTCAATTACATTGTAAAGAAATATGTGCTTCTTAACTTTGTTTGTTTAAAAGTTAATTTAGTTTTAATGTAATTTAAAATTTGATGAGTAGATATGGTTGCAACTACTCACATTAGTTCACTATGCAAAATTGTCTATGAGCTAGTTGTCAATTGATAGTGAAAGATACATCTATTTGGGCAATGACAATAAGGCTATTTTAGATGTCGTTGGCGTTTTTAAACTTTATTTAGGATATGGTTTCCATTTGGATTTTTAAAACATTTTTATAACCATCATTTGAAAGGAATTTCATTTCAGTTACATGCTTGAACAGTAGGTTTCCTTTGTTCATTTGGTGGAACTTTCAGGATTTTTCAAAATTCAAATATTCATAAATTAGATACCAGTGACTCAAATAACAACAAATGTATGCATATGAGTAATTATGGCATTAAACTCAAATTAACTAGTGAGAAATCACAATCAATTGAAACTCAATTTGTATTCTAAATTAAGTTCTAAGTGAAGCAGTGAC
The DNA here is from genome assembly GCA_907163345.1 of Haberlea rhodopensis. NCBI lineage: Eukaryota > Viridiplantae > Streptophyta > Magnoliopsida > Lamiales > Gesneriaceae > Haberlea > Haberlea rhodopensis. The sequence continues at coordinate 1,192,960 of CAJQUN010000044.1, read as the reverse complement.
TAAAATCTCATACGAGATGTGGACAAGCAAGAAGCCTAGCATTTGGTACTTGTTTATCTGGGATTGCTCATATAATTTGGCTTTATAAAAATGAAATTAAGCTAGATTTAAGGACTTTCATATGCTTCTTAGTTGGACACGCAGAAAAGTCGATGACTTTATTATGATCCATCGAGTAGATTCTTTTTTCGAAATGAGCATTGCCAAGTTTATCGAGGATGTTGACTTTATTTGGAGTGAGTGAATTCAACTCTAAGGGGGAATATAATAATGTTCCTATTGTTGCAACTGAACATGTTCAAGTACTCATTACTGACATTGTTTTAGATGCAAATCCGGAGAACCAACAACATGTTGACACACCTAATTTGCCACATGCTCATTACGAAAAATTATCTCAACAACCTCAAGTGAAAGTGACATTAAGAAAATCCACTAGAGAAAGGAGAAACACAATTTCAGATGATCATGTGTATCTCGATGAATATGGGTTTCACATGGGTCTGCAAGACGATCCGACATCATTTAGTCAAGTCAATAATGTTCGAATACTAAGAAGTCGATTGAAGTCATAAAGAATGAGAGGAATCAATGATGGACAATGGCATTGGGACCTGGTCATGTTGCCTAAAGGTGTGAAATCGATTGGTTGTATGAGTATTTTAAGACCAAAGGATTCAAAAGGCAACATTGAAAGGTATGAGGCACGCCTAGTCACTATAGATTTTACTCAAAATAAAGGCATTGATAATAAAGAGATTTTCTTATCATTTTTTGAGGAAAGGCTCTTTTAAAATCGTCATGATAATTGTAGCTCATTTTGATTTGGAGTTGCGTCAAATATATGTTACTACAATGTTTCTTAATAGTGACATTAGTGAAACAATACACATGGTGCAACCTGATAACTTTGAATCCAAATATTCCAAGCAGCTTGCATGCAAGCTGGAGCAATCCAGTTATGGTGTAATGTTGGTATCCCTTCAATTGTATCATGAATTTGATCATTAATAATATCATCCGATTTAGGGAGAACACCGTTGATCAGTGCATATATGTAAAGTTCACTGGGAGCAAATTTGTTATTCTGGTGCTTTATGTAGATGTCATTCTACTAGCAATGATATAGACATGTAACGATAAAGTGCTAAGTAAAGATGAGCTGAGTGGCTATGCACGGGAAGTATGATTGTTGCTAAGGATAACAAATTCAGTTTGCTTTAATGTATAGTTTGTGCGCGTTCTGATGTTGCGTGTATTATTGAAATGTTGGACAAATATTTAAGAAAACCCGATATTGGAACATTAAGAGGCTTATGGAGTATCTAAAGAGAACTGAGAATTTAATGCTCACATATCGAGGATCTGACAATTGGAGATAGTCGGATATTCAGACTTTGAATGAAACTGTGAGTTTTATCATTAGGCATGATCGCTGGTTTGGGAAACCATTGATGATCAATTATGATAATAAATCCACTAAGTTTATTCAAAGAACAACCGAACTTTGTCGAAGTCTAACCTTTTTTACATGAAGTTTCTGGTTGTGATGGAAAAAATGTCAGAGTAGTCATGTGTTAATTGAGCATGTTAGCACAAATTTCAAAATTACGGATCTGTTTGCCAAGGGTTTGCCACCAAATGTTTTTATCGGCATGTGACACACATGAGTATTGTCCATATAGATCATATGCATGTATAGTGGGAGTTTGTATTCAGTTTGAATATTTGCTCATTTGACATGATTAAAGTTTCTGTATAGACCAAGGACTAATGTCCGATTACTCTGTAATAATGTGACGACTTTCATTGCGTTTTAGCATTCGGTTTGCGGTTTAGCGTTTTGGCTTAGTCTGTTATGTGACTCTTTTGAGTCATTAGGAGGACCAGTCGGAAATAGGCATGTTGAGATCACATTACATGAAATTTTCATGCTACACATCCATACTTGATTTATGTCATTTGATTATATGGATATGCATTAACATTGATGGATCTAGTTGTGATAAATGTAACGAATGTCGCTTTGATCCTATATTTGTATAATTGGTGGACGACATTGTTCGAGGATGCTTTCGATATTGACAGCAAAAGTTTGAGCTCATAAAGTTTCACATAATTTTATATGGTAGCATATGTGACCCAAGTGGGAGATTGTTGGAATATAATTCTAATGTGGTCCTACATATATAATTGATTGTGTATTGTAGGTTATCTTGATATTTACCTCAAATAAAGTAATTGGAAAAAATTAATAAAGTTGGGCTATAAGCGTCTAAATTGCTATGTTCTTTTAATTTGTAGAGAACAAGTGGGTTTTTCTATTGATTGATGGGCTTAAATAGAAACCCATTATATATAAGGGGTCATGGTCCCTAGGTGATATGATTGAGTCATTTTATACTGTATCCCGTCAATAGTTAGAGATCGTGAGAGAAGATTAAAGGACTTTCAACGCTAATCGTAAAGCTCTGAAAGACCATAGTACTCAGATCTGCAGGAATATCAAGTGTTATGGATTCAGGTACGCTTTCGCATATTCATCTATCTTTCTTAACGATTTTGACATGAGATTATGACGTTAAGATGATAGTTTTCATCTATAAAGTTATACAAATACTATAATTTTTAACTATTTATTTATCAATATATATCATATCCATTGACCAAAACATATCCGACAAACTTGAATATTATTAAAAAATACAAACTCTACGGGCATAATTCCAAGAAGAAAAAAAGTTCACAGCTATACGTTAAAAGTAATTAGATTTTTGGCGACTAAGAATTAGGATACGTGCAAGGTTGTAGATTCAGTTCCAACGCCCGACAAATGAATTTCATTATAAAACAACGTTGGAAAAGGGAAAAAACTCCCCAAGAAAACTTTATCGTTGGCCTTAGGACCAAGACGATTAGAACCCATTATAACTATGAACTTATTATAACTAATACATATTTTTTAAAAATTAAATGTTGTCGGAGGTCTAAAGTGTAGGAGATTTTTTTAACAGAATTTTGGGGCCACTTGCCGTCTCGTCTCGATACCAAGACCTCTCCCAAGAGAGATGAAGATTTTAACCAACCAGGCTAGCTTGAGTCTTCATACCCATTATCAAATTAACCCAGCATAGGATACTCTTCTGGGCATAGAAATCATACATATAATTAATTATGTTAAACTAATTGGATTTTTAAATTAAAAATAACCATGTAGGACAAATCCCACAAGATGACAAGAGATTAAATTTTGAGTAAACATTGTCCAGTTAATTACAAATTGACAGGTAATTAGGAATTAATATGGACTTACGACGGAGTCATTAAGCAGACAAATGTGTCGGGAATCAAAATTATGCTATAATAAACTAAATTAAACAATGAAAATAAGTTGATAAAACTTTCTGACAAAGTCAAACATTTGTTTCCATTCTTTTTTAATCGTAATTATATTTTAATATTAAATTGTTGTATAAATGAACATAAATCGATATCGTAATTACCTTCATTTGACCCATTCTTCCAAGTTCTTTTAAATTCAAATTAAAAAGGTAAATGCACTGCGAAATATGAGGATTTAAACCTGGGTTTAAGATAGGGATGGCAACGGGCGGGTTTGGCCAATCCCAGGACCCGTCCCGCCCACTCATAAAACCCGGACCCGCCCCGCCCCGCTTAGACCCGCGAACCCGGCGGGTTAGACCCGCCCCGCCCCGGTTCCATTTTTTTTTTAAAAAAAAAATATTTAGCTAGAAATCAATTTTGAAACACAAAAGTTAAGTTTTGTGATTAAATTTTATGTTCTCTCTAGTAAATATTTATAATAATCATTGTAAAACTATCTTTAAGCTACTAAATATTTATTAAATTGCTCTCATTTCCTTCAAAATGTCCAACTTCTTTCCAATGAACACATGAATTTTGATATAAAATTAAATAATGTAACTTTATTATATATTCAATAAATTAAAAATGTATAGCGGGGCGGGTCCGGGGCGGGTTCGCCCAATCCCAGAACCCGCCCCGCCCCGCTTCCAAACCCGGTTGAAGCGGGTCCAGACCCGCCCCGACGGGTTGGGTTCAATGCGGGTCCGAGTCTGGACCTGTCCCATTGTCATCCCTAGTTTAAGACATTATTTTATGCAATATATATATTAAAATTTAAAATCATGTGCCTTATTTATCAGATCGATTTAAGTCGAAGGGGGTAAAATCGTAAAAATGTATCTAAAATTAACATTTAAAGTAATCAGTCTTTTCCCAAATTATTTAAGTTTATATGAGATGGTTAGATCCAATAATCATCTGTATTTTTAGTGCAGTAAATTTTATAGGTTTTTTTTTTAATAATAGACATAAAATTATGATTTTGGTCAAGGACTCTTGATTTTGCCCAATGTGGACGTTTAATCTTGTTTTTTTTATTAAAACAATTCCTAAAATTTTGATACTACCTACGTAGGCAATGCCAGAGAGTAGAATACTGTTGATTTTCAATTGATGTAAAATATATCATTCTATATGATATAATTGGATCAGTCAACTTCTTCGGTAAAATCACATGCAAGTGACGAGCAAGAGATATCCCGAGCAAAAAACATCGAACACAAATTGCCCGAAGAATATCAAACCATGCTTGGCATACTGGTCAAAGGGTAACGAAGACCCGGACGTAACTGACAAATCAACCGGCACAAACAAACGTGTAATAATGGAGCGCGGATTTCTCGGGCAAGTTTTGATCCAATTATGACACGATCAGAGGAGATCGTATTCCGGATTTCCCGCGTTCCAACCACTGGGATTAGCGCTATAAATACCCACCGATAGTCTCAATTTTAAAGGTTGAACTTTCTAAGGAAGAAAAGACTCCGAAGAGAGCACCGCATAGTCTGTTCGGTCTTTCACTCTTATGCTATTTTTCGAAAGTTCTTGTTTTGTGTCTTATTGTAAATAAAAATAAAAGTTAGAGTGAAGATTTATACTGGACTAGGTCCCATGGTTTTTCCTTCGATTTGGAGGTTTTTCACGTAAAAATTGTGGTGTCTTCTTTTATTTTCCACAACACTCACATCATTGGCGCCGTCTGTGGGAAAATAAGCTAAGACGTTGAAGAATTTTGTATAAATTAAGGAATGAAAGACATGGCCAGAAGCAAAAGTCGCGGACAAAGTTCAAGGGGTTATATCCCAAATCCCCTCCATATCCGTCTCCGCTACGTGAAGGAGAATAGGATGATGTGGAATCATCTCAAAACGTTCCTCAAGCTAATCCTCAAGCATTTCCTACTATGTGAATGCCTATGGAACAATTGATTGAAGTGATTGCAAAAATTGTAGGGAATGTCATGAAGCAATTTATTACCCCACCCCAACAAGAAAGAACAAGCAATGACGAAGATCTGGCTTATTCAAAAGGGCGGGAAGAGGATATGAAAGAGTTAATGACCGTTCCAGTCAGACAGGGGAAGAGAGTAATAAAAATTTGCATCATCAGATGGAGGATCTGAAAGATGAGTTACAGCGGATGCACAACAAGATGGAGGGCTGTATCTACCCAATACTAAAGGCACGCCATTTGCTCCTAAGGTTATCGATGATCCCTTCCCATCTAACTTCCGAACTTTGAATGTGGAAAATTATGATGGTAGTGCAGATCCCGATGAGTATTTGTCACTGTTTGAGAACGCTTCGCTCATTCACCAACTTACAGATGGGTGAAGTGTAGGGTTGTTTTGACGACCCTAGAAGGAGCTGCTCAATTTTGGTTTAATCAACTACCCCCGAGGATCATAGATACATTCCCGAAGTTCAGCTCCATGTTCTGACATCAATTCGCGAGCAGCAGGAGTTGCAAGATAACAACTCTCGGTCTGTTCGGACTTAAGCAGATGGAGAAGTAGTATATTCGGGACTTTCTGAAAAGATTCAATCAAGCATGCCTCGATGTTCATCATGTCACATCAGAGATACTCACCAGCACCTTTACTCAAGGGCTGCGAGAAGGAGATCTGCTTAGATCTCTAGCCAAAAAACTACTTTTTGATTAAGACGAGTTGCTGGGAGGAGCTTCAAAGTATATCAACTTAGAAGAAGTCTAGAAAATGAAACAAAGAAAAGATGTGAAACTATGAAATGAGCCAAATCGGAGGGATAAACACCTGGAGCAGTTGAAAAGGAGTTTTGAGCAATACCTCCCGATGAGCCTCCCCTAGTGGTGGCCATGAATCAAAGAGTGCTGAAGAGATGTCGAGGAAGACATTTCCGAGGAGGACAGTTCCAAGGAGGATATTTCCGAGGAAGAGGAGTTAACAGATCTTGAAGAAGGCAACAACCCCATTGTGAACCAGTTTTCAATAATCTCCCCTATGAATAATGCAAATCTCGGAAGGGGAGTGCCCAAGCCGGTACCGTGGGCAAACATAGGAGAAAGACAAGAAGAAAATGATGTCCAAATAATTGGCGAACATGCCCCAATTAACATTCCAAACCGAGGGACCATACATATGATCTCTGTGGAGTGTCAGGAGGAGATTCTAACCGAGCAAGAAAGAGTTATGATCGAAAATTGCAGGTTAAGTCAATCATACCGGAGAATGCCCCAGCAGGGCCATCCCTTGCTTTTGCAACCGAGGATCTACAGGGGTGCAATTTCCCCATGATGATGCACTAGCTATATCAGCCACAATGGCTAATTATAACATTCAGAGAATTTTTATTGATACTGAAAGTTCAGCCTACGTGCTTTTCTTAGACACGTTTACCCAAATGGAGCTGTGGAGTGTACCTATACAAAGGGTAAATACTTCGTTGCATGGATTTACTGGAGAAGTCATAAGTCTGGTGGGACAAGTTTCATTGCCAGTCAAGACGGGAGAAGAACCGAGGACGAAGACAAAGATGATTAATTTTCTGGTGGTGGACACCCCTTCTTCATATAACATAATTTTTGGCCGACCAGCTCTTAGTGCATTTTCAAGCAGTGGCGTCAACTTATCATTTGACAATGAAATTCCCTGTGGGTGAGGATGTCGGACAAGTTTGAGGAAATCAGAGTTCCTCGATGAAGTGTTATGTTCAGGAGCTGAAACATGAAAAGTCGAAAAAGAGGAAGGACGAGAACCTAGGAGCACATGGTAAAAGAAGGAGAGAGGAGAAAGAGATGACCGAGGAGAGAATATTCTCAGTTGGGGAGTTTCTTACTATTGAACTGGGTCACCCAACTAAAACAACACAAGTGGGTTCCCAAATGGAACCAGAGTTGAAGGAAAAAGTAATTGAATGTCTGAACAGGAATGTTGACATGTTCACATGGAGTACCAATGACTTGACTGGAATATTATGAGGTTGCCGAGCATCACCTCAATGTGGAGCCTGATGCTCGGGCCATCAAACAGAAGATAAGACATTTTGGACCCGAGAAAGACGCCATAATTGCTCAGCAGGTGACTGAATTGCTGAAAGCTGGCCATATCATGGAAATCAGTTTCCCAACATGGCTCTCAAATGTGGTTCTTGCGCCCAAGTCAGGAGACAAATGACGAATGTGTGTAGACTTCCGAGATGTGAACAAAGCTTGTCGGAAAGATTGTTATCCTCAGCCAAGGATTGATCAACTGGTAGACTCCACCACTGGACATGAACTACCATGTCTGATGGATACATACCAGGGGTATCATCAGATCCCTCTGGCCCAAGAAGACCAACCTAAAGTTAGCTTTGTCACGGCAGGATGACTCTTTTGTTACGTAGTTATGCCCTTCGGGCTAAAGAATGCAGGAGCCACTTATCAAATACTGTTGGATAAGATATTCAAAGATCAGATTGCTTGGAATTTAGAAGTATATGTAGATCATGTTCTTATCAAAAGTAAGAAAGCATTAGATTTGGTATGCGAAAAGTTTCTATGGTACATGGTTACTGAGAGGGGTGTTGAAGCCAACCTCTAGAAGATAAGAACGATTCAAGAAATGAATCCTCATCGGACCTTGAACGAAGTGCAAAGATTGGCAGGAGGAATAGCTGCTTTGAGTAGGTTCATATCCCGATCAGCTGATCGGAGCTTACCATTCTTCAAAGCACTAAGGCAAGAGCTCGGTTCTAGTGGAATTCAATGTCAAAAGGTTTTTGAGGACTTGAAGAAGTATCTAGCTGAGTTGTCGTTGATGAATAAACCCGAGCACAATGAGACCCTTTTCATATACATATATGTGGTCGAGGAGGTCATTAGCTCAGTCTTATTCAAAGAAAAAGCAGGACAACAATTGTCGGTGTATTATGTAAGCCGAGCACTACAAGAAGCCGAGCAAAAATACTCTGAGGTCAAAAAGTTGGCTTTGGCTCTTATAACAACGGCCAGGAGACCTCGGCTATACTTTGTATCTCATTCTATTGTGGTAGTGACCAGTACCCCACTAGGAAACATATTATCAAAAGCAGAAATATCAGAAGAATGGTGAAATGGGCTACCAAACTCAGCGAGTTCGATCTTACATATCAGCCCCGAACTACTATCAAAGCTCAAGCCTTATCAGATTTTCTGGTGGAAATGGCCCATATGCCCGAAGAAAAAGAATGGAATCATTATGCGGATGGATCTGCTACTTAGTCTGGAAGTGGTGCATGTGTGGTTCTTATTAGTCCCGATGGGGAGGAGATAAAGGTAGCCATCCAGTTCGATTTTCATTCCTCAAACAATGAAGCTGGATTCGAGGCTCTGATTTCGGGGCACTTAATAGCAATTGATGCATGGGTTCAGAAGGTAGCTAGTACAAGAGCTCTTGACCTCCCATATATCCGTCAACAATGTAATGAATCTTGAGCCGTGCATAATGGGAGATTAGAGAGAACACATCATTAAGTTTTTGAAGACTAATGATATCCCATCTGATTTGAAAGAGGCAGCTCGGGTGAAGAGAATGGAGAATCGATTCGTGTTTGATAAAAGGAAAATTGTTCAAGAAGGGCTTCTCTGTCCCTTTTTTACACTGTGTTTCTAACCAAGAAGGGGAGTACCTGTTGAAAGAAATTCATGAGGATTGTCGTGGGAATCACCTGGGCGCAAAAATGTTATACCAAAAAGTAAATCGAGTTGGATACTATTGGCCTACCATGAAAGCGGACGCCGAATACATCATAAAAAATGAATAATTGCCAGAAGCATTCCAATTTATCACATGTACCAACAGAAGTTCTTAATAGAAGCATCACTTCTTGTCCTTTCGATCGATGGGGAATGGATATTGTGGGACATTTTCCCCCAGCAGCAGGGCATATGAAATTTCTTCTAGTTGCGGTTGAATAGTTCACCAAGTGGGTGGAAGTCGAGCCCCTTGCCAAAATCACTGAGGACGAAGTGATTAAGTTATTGTGGAAGAGCATATTATATATGTTCGGAATACAGGGGAAATTGGTCTTGGATAATGGAAGATAGTTTCAGGGAAAAAGAGTTCAGGATTGGTGCAAGGAGATGAAAATTACACAAATATTCACATCGGTAGCTTATCCCCAATCCAATGGACAAGCTGAGGTGATAAACCAGATCCTATTACATAGGATAAAATCAGGTTGGAAGGGGCGAGGGGAGCATGGGTTGATGACTTACCAGGTCTATTATGGGTGCTCGTGATGTTCAAGTATATTTTATAATTGATGTGCGGGATGTTCGAGCATATGCTATGGTGGTTTGAATTATTTGATCTGGTCCATGGTTGGAATGTTAAATGCGTATTTGAACCTAAAATGGACTAAGTGTGGGTGCTCGGGATGTTCAAGTACATTTTATTATTGATGCTTGGGATGTTCGAGCATATGCTATGGTGGTTTGAATTATTTGATATGGTCCATTGTTGGCAGGTTAAGTGCGAGATCGGGATGTTCGATCCGTATTTGAACCTAAAATGGGACTAAGTGTCGGTGCTCGGGATGTTCGAACTTGTTTGAAAGTTTGTTAATTTATTCATGGGATCGGGATGTTCGGTCCATGTTTAAACCTAAAAATTGCTTAATTGTTGGTGCTCGGGATGATCGAGCTTGTTTGGAGTTTTGTTAGTTTATTCATGGGATCGGGATATTTGGTCCATGTTTAAACCTAGAAATTGCCTAAGTGTTGATGCTCGGGATGTTCGAGTTTGTTCGAAATTTTATTGGTCTACTTAAGTATTTGTGCTCGGTAGGATCGACTTATTCGTTACTTTTTTTATTATTGTTCATGTTATGCAGAGAATAAAGAAATGGCAGAAAGTTCATTCCGTAAAGAAGAAAATGATTACAATTGCAAAAAAATAATAATAGAAGAATACATCCATACTCTATTATTTAAAAAGATCTTCAGGAAGATTGGACAGTGTTGTTTCTTGGTTCAGAAAGTCTGAGGAGGTGCTTTATGGTGGATAACCCTTTGCCTCAAATTGACTGGCACAAGCCTCAAATCCATGCTCGAAAAATACTGAGGTGCGGTCAGACACCGTGTTGCCATACTCTTCAGACATCAGAAAACCGTCTTTCCTCCTAAACCAGATTTCTTCTACCCGAGCTTCAAAGGAAGCTTTTTCTTGAGCATATTGCTCGGATAGAGTCTTGTTGATTTTTTCAAGGTCAGCCGCCTTTTTCTCCAGCTCCCCAGAATTTCTTCGCTCTTCGTCAAGATCCTTCTGGATCACCTCCTAAGCCCTTCTTATCGGGTTTATGTTGCTCTTTTAAAAAGAGTCATATTCTTTTGTAAGTCCTCGCACATCTTATGAAACTAGTCACACTCATTGTGCCGAGCAGTGCACTCCGCTCGTGTGGAGTGAAATCGGTTTAGAAGTTCACCAGCCATCATGTGGGCCTGCACAAGAATACAACGAAGTAAAGAGTAAGAACAAAAGTACTAAGAAAATTTGGGGCAATGAAGTTGACTTACCTTCACCAGGAAAGTTGAGAAATCATTCACTAAGTTGCTGAAAGCTAACTCCCCGAGCAGCTTTCTATCTGGACTGTTGGGAGAAAAGAAAAGATGGATTGAGAGGTTCGGGGATCAGATTTTTTGAGGAAAGGACATGAGGAGAGTAGTCACAGTGAGGGACATGTTTTCATGGGGAAGGGCGGAGGTTGCTGGGAGCAGAAGACATGGGCTGGTTGTGAAGAGGCTCGGGGTTCAGGAGGGGGAGTTGCTGACATGGCTTTTTGGTGGAAAGGGTTCTTGAGGAGGAACCCGGGCCTTCGAGTGTTGCCCCCTTGCGAGGGCGAGCAACCAAGGGTTTCTCCTCAGCCTGTTCGGTAATGTCCACGATGGGGAAGTGGGTGGGATGGGGTGCTGGCAGGGTCTCCTCAACTGAAGGTGCTAAACCCTTTGATCTTGCAGCTTGGCTCTTCGAGGATTTGCCCTTCAGGTTGGCAAACATCTTTGATCGGTTCATTTTCTCCTCTGCATAGAGAAACAACAAGGTTAGTCTGAGCGATAATTGTTATCCCCGGAAAGATGAAGGTGCTCTAGTCACTCATCGAGGGGCATGCGTACAGCAGCATGTCGTCAATAAGCTCTGTCAGGTCATAACACTGGTCATCGAGTTTTCGACGAATGGACAGATATGATTCTTTCTTGAGGAGACCCTTGATAGATATGTTGCTCGTGAGACTTTCCCTCCAAAGCATGGGACAGTCCCAAGGCTGAGGCGGACGAGCAAAAATGTAAACTTTATTCCACTCATTTATTGAAGAGGTGTAGTTCTTAAGGAAACCTACCACCGTTCGGGAAGAGAAGTAAAAAAGACACACTTCTTTTTTATTTAGTTGGAAAAAACAATGAAATAATTTAGGAGTGGGGGTAACCTAAGTAAGAAAGAACAATAAAAAAAACCAGCCATAAGCCTATAGCTGTTGGGAACAGTTGGCAGAGCGAAACAATGAAATAATTCGCAACAACGAGAAGAAGGCAAGAATTGGAAAACGTAAGCCCCCTCGAAATTGGTGTAGATAAAAAAGAAAAATAACCTGCAGGGGAAAGTGGCGGCGTGATCCAGAAGAGGGGGTTTTAAGGGTGGTGCTTTCGGGGATTTCCCATTTCTCTCAGAGGTAGGAGAGTTGTTGACTGGTACAAATCCTCGACTCGAAGACTTCGTACCAAGGGAGTTTGGCCTCAACCAATCCCTGTTCTACATCATTCTGTTCGTTCTCTCGACAAAAAGCCGAGGAACCAGAAAAACTCAAAGTCGCCTCACTGTCCGAGGATGTCGGTAGAGGAGAGGAAGGTTGTAAGATTTTCCCCCCATGAAAGTTCCGTATTCATTGACTGCCATCAAAGAGATCGTCTGATGAAGAAGACATACTGATGAACTGGAGGCTGGAAATTATGAAAGAAAGAAGTGCTCGTTCGTCTGATGCTAGTTCGGAAGTAGAATGAAGCAAGTGAATGAAATGAGTGGGAATGATGGAGTATTTATAAAAGGGACCGGTGAACAGTCTTTCGATCTGCACCGTCCAAAATAAATTGAATGAATTGTCACATATGAGCCTCAGGAAACTAAACGCCACGCGGCATTTGGAAACTTTGGCGGGAAAAAACCCCGAGCAGGTCAAGATGCGGATTTTACCTCGAGGCGATAAATCGAGACTTCAATACTCTCGTCTCACTTTACTTCAGGGGTGAGGTGATGTAATAGGATGAGTCAGCTTCTTCGATAAAATCTCATGCAAGCGTCGAGCAAGAGATATCTCGAGCAATAAGTCCCGAGCACAAATTGCCCGAAGAATACGAGACCCTGTTCGGGCTACTGGTCAAAGGGTAGCGGAAGACATGGACGTAACTGATAAATCAACCGGCACAAACAAACGTTTAATAATGGAACACAGATTTCTCGGACACGTTTTGATCCAATAATACCAAAGGAGATTCCGTATTTCCCGCGTGCCAACCACCGGGATCAGCACTATAAATACCCACCGATTGTCTCATTCTTGAATTTTCTAAGCAAGAAAAGATTCTGAAGAGAGCACCTCATAGTATGTTCGGTCATTCGCTCTTATTCTATTTTTTGAAAGTTCGTGTTTTGTGGCTGAGTCTTGTAAATCAAAATAAAATTTATAGTGAAGATTTATACTGGACTAGGTCCCGTGGTTTTTCCTTCGATTTGGCGGTTTTCAAGTAAAAATCATGGTGTCTTTCTTTTATTTTTCGCAACACTTAACTCTACCGAACACGAAAAAATCGAACCACATCAATATATATATATATATATAGATATATATATATATCTTCTTTTAACTGAATCTCTTTCGCCATATAAATTGGAAAAATATGAGCTCATAGGCCTAGCTCAGCTGATAAGAGTTCACCTCCACTTTGGAGAGACTTGAGTTCGAGTCATATAGTGTGTAAAAATATATTTAGCACCTCCTCCTCTAAAAAAAATGGAAATTATTTTGATTATTAGAAAAATGTATAATTCACAAAACCAAATCCAAAAAGAAAGGGATCTTAATTATTTGTAAGAATAATAAAATTGTGGACTGCTTAGAGGCCCATATCTCTTAAAAATGTAAAATGAATACTAAGTGTTAATTTGTGGAAGGACTACAAAAATAAATAAAACTCAAACCTGAAAGACTAATCGAAGGATAGTCACTTAGACTCATTAGCCACTATGTGGAGTATACATATAACGATACGACTTGTTTGATGTCGTAAGGGCGATGCTTTTCGGACGACATCTTACGACACATATCCTTATAATTATTTTCTTTCTTTTTAATAAATAATGACCATATCACAAGATATCGTCTCCATGGTACTGCCTTTCAGCGCAATATATAAAAAACATAACAATAGATAGTTTGGTTTTTTTATGTATTGAATGACAAATACACATTATTATAAAACTTTATAGTTAAATCTTTTATAACATTTATAGTATATTGATTGTCGTACCATTATTTAAAATAATTTATATTTCTATAGTATGACATAATTTTTAGAATAAAATGAACTTTTTTGAAAAAGGTAAAAGAAGACAAATTTAAATGTTTAAACCACATTGACCCAATATACATTCCTAGATCCGAATTGCTATAACATTTTTAAAACCAACACAATATAAGAGAACCATGTGAATGTGTTTTTTTTAACAATAGAACCATATGAATATTGCTGATTATTATAACTCACACTTTACTATAAATTTCATACATGGTAAACACAAGGAAATTTTCTATTTACACCATAAATTTAAAAATAATTAAAAAAATTTATTTATTTATTTTACCAATCATCAGGTTCATGTTCTAAGCTAGGAGATAAACGAATCGAATCGAGCTGAAAACAGGAAATTTTAAGGGCTCTAATTAGATTTAATCAAGCTCGAGTTGGAGCTTGATTCAAAGTTGAAATAGTTTATAATTTTTGGCTCAAAAAATGCGAGCTATTTGAGTTATTGCTAGAAAATAAATACTCAAATGACTTAAAATATATTTATTTAATATATAATTATATTATATTAATAAAAAATTAAAGTTCGTGAAGTGAAAGGCTCCACGAACTATCAGACATAATAATTTGGGATTGACTTCGACTCTTAAACAAGTTCAAACATACTCGAGTTCGGTTCGACTTCGATAATTTCAAATACGAATCAAATTTTTTTCCGACCCGCCTCGCTTCCTTTACAACAGTAATTGAAATGCAATCTGACTTCTTCACTTTTTTTAAGTGACAGTATTCAAATCGCAAAGATTTTATATTTCATCGATACATATTTACTGACAATCTTAAGTTTAAAAAAGAAATATATATTTTTTGAATTAAAGTTAGTTTTTGGGTACTGAAAATTGGAATGGACAATACATAAAGAGAAAAAGGTACAATCCCACTGCATACGATTTGGTGTATAAAATGGCCTTTTCACGCATGCGTTTTGGGTTTATATCATATTCTGCACATTCGTACTTCTTCCTCTATGGGGCTCTCAACCATAGTGTAAGCTACCTATTGTCCATATGCTATAAGAGGGAAACTCAAGATTTCAGAATTGAGCTATGGAATCATTTCTGAATTTAATTTGTTTGAGAATTGATTGGATTCTGTAAAATATTAAAATTAATCAAATTTAGTTTACATAATTATTGTAATTATGTCTGATGTCATAGGATGATGTCTCCTCGAGTAAAATTATACATAAGTACCAAACAAGAGATATCCCTAACACATGTTGTCCGAATACTATCAATACATGCTCGGCTTATTGGTCAAACAGTAGCGAGAGACCCGGACATGACAAATCAACGGATGTGGATGAACGTGTGATAATGCGTGAATTTCTCGTGCACGTCATGAGCCAATAACTCCAACGATAAGAGGCAGATCATATCCAGGATTTGACGCACATTAACTGCCGCATTAAGCACTATAACTACAAGACCAAAGCCACATTTGGGGTGGGGGATGGGGGGTTGAACTCTTTGACGAAAAATATACCGAGGAGAAGCATATCACCTAGTTTTGTTCTGTCTTTCCAATTTTTTTCTATTTTCATTTGTTCAAATATTGTGTCAAAGTCCTGTAAAATTATTCAACATTTATAGTGAAAGATTTATATTGAACTAGATCTCGTGGTTTTCCTCTTTAAATATTAGATTTTTTTATGAAAAATAAAATAAAAATTAATTTACATGATAATTTAGGTATGATATCCTTTGTCATTGTGATGATGGCTTTGGCGTAGATGATTTAATAACAACGTGATGATTGGTAGACTGTCATAATATTTTGATAATGTCAAGTTCATTTATCATTATAGTTATTATTTTGAATTTCGTATGATTAGCAAAACGTTTCAACAGTTGACAATATGTACTGAGTATCGGACGACAGATGCTATCGTTGTGGTGCTGTTTGTGATGACCGATCGATCGCGAGCTTTATCGATCGATCGCTAAAAGAGTACCGATCGATCGCTAGACTTGACATTTAGTAAGAATGATTTGTAAAGTTTTTAGTTGCTTTGACATGTTATGAAGTTTTTTTGGGATAAATAGTATTTAACACCCTTGTAAAATATTTAAAAATAAAGCATAAAACGATAATATTTAAATTCAAAGATCATTTATAACCCTGTGTTTTTAAAAATAATATGTAAAACCCTTACAAATATCGTAAATACACACTTTTTTAGTCCGAAAATGCGTGCTTGCATTGCTTTGTATGTGAATCAAACCGGTGAGATTAGTCACTTGTATACTGATTTGAGGTCGTGAGATCCACACTGTTTAGTCGGGAGCGGGAATAGATCAAAATTCCAGCTAGTAGAGTGCTAAGTTAACCAATTGAGAGATGCTCCTACAATGGGTTTTTTATTAAATTAATCGAAAAAAATAAAACATTTAACAAAATATCCGAATTTGAAAATCATTTTTAAAATGACTCAAAACGCCATCTCGGATGGCGCCTTCAGGTAATGGCGCCATCTGAGATGGCGTCTTCTGTAGCTGGTAAAAAAAATAATGGAAGGCGCCATCTTGGATGGCGCCTTCATATAAAAAATTAATATTTTATGAAGGCGCCATCTTGGATGGCGCCATCTTGGATGGCGCCTTCAGTATAAAAATAAATCGCCGACCCTCTTCTTTTTCCTCATTTCTCATCGGCTTTTCTCTGAAATTCTTCTCATTCTCATCTCAGATCTTTGCTTATTCTTGTGCAAAAATTAAAAAATCATCGTGATTTATCATTTCTGGAGCTTGCTTGTTCAACATTTTTGAATTTCAGGTAACATTACAAGTTTGAATTTAAATTTTTGAAAGTTGTAAAATTTGAAATATGTTGTTGGTTGTTTTTAAATTTTGTTGTTTGGTAGTTTTTATTGAAAAATTAGTTATAGTTTCGAGATAATGTCAAACCGTCGGATGATTTACAAATTTTTAGTTTTTGCCGTAATTTTGTACTCCGGCACGGCGGCGGCCGCGGCGTCGGCACGGCGGCGGCGGCGGCGGCCGTGTTGTCACCGGTAGGGGCGGGTGGTGGTTGCCATGTTGATATTTTGTTATATTGATATTTATTGTGTAATATTTCAGGATGGATTTACAAAGAGGACCAGGACCGATTGACAGTCATCTGCTATCATTGCAGCCAGGTCATCGATCTGAAGCTGTTTGGGCAGGTGATATTGATTCTACACTTCGAGGCAGAAACCCTGATAAGTATTTTTGGGATCTTTGCCCCCTCGATACTCGTGTTGCGAGTTTGTTGGACAGTTTTGGTTTTTATGGTGTTTATAGGTCTGGTAGAATTACACTTGACTTTCACCTCATCACGGCTTTAGCTGAGAGATGGCGCCGTGAAACACATACTTTCCATCTTAGATCCGGAGAGGCGACCATCACACTGCAAGACATTGCAGTTATATGGGCATTGCCAGTAGATGGTAACGTAGTATCCGGTATTGATTATGATAGGAGTATACCTGACTGGCAAGCATATTGCCATATGCTTTTGGGATTTGTACCGGATACTGCACACTTTAAAGGTGCAAAGTTATTTTTATCTGCAATAAACAATCATTTGGTGAATAATGCTCTTACTGAGCACAGTACGGAAGAAGATGTAGTCCGTTATACTCGGGGCTGTGTGTTATTGATGTTTGGTGGAATTTTGTTTCCTGATTCGTCCGACAATACTGTAAAGTTATTATATTTACATATGATAGAGAATATTCATTTAGTTGGTAATTATAGTTGGGGGAGTGCCGTATTGGCATATTTGTACCGTGAGTTATGCACTTCCTCGATGAGAGGGAAAAAAGTGATCGGTGGTGCATTACAGGTCGTACAGGTAAACTTTACATTAACACTTTTCAAATGTTTGAAATATTATTGTCGTCATAATAACTGATATTATTCCTGATAATATTTTAGATTTGGGCATGGTCAAGATTACCTGGTTTAACTCCTCAACTGGGTGATGCTAGATTCGACACTGGCCCAATAATTATCAATGAGGAGAATATCTTACCTGCTGCTCCATATGGTGCAAGGTAATAATGTAATTATGTTTTGTGCTATTTTATATGTTTAAATATATTTATAGATTTTGTAATTGTGTTTTTTTCAGGTGGACATGCCATTTAAGGTTCACGGAAACAGGGAGGCATTCTGTACGTATCATTAGGGACATTCTTGATGAGCAGCCATCAGCTCAAGTAAGCAGTATATTAGTTGTGTGAGTTTTGAAAGTTAATAATGTTGTTTATATTATTTTAATCCAATTTTGTATTTGTAGTTTAATTGGCAGCCATACCCTGATGAGTGTACTGAGCATCTGAGCCACCAGTTATGGACATATGCCGGCCCATTAATTTGTTATGAAATTGTTGAGATGCACCGTCCTGATAGGTTCTTCGTCAATTTGGAATGCTCCAAGACATCCCCACAGGTCCACAATCAAGGGATGATAAATTGCATTATGTTGATCGAAGAGGAAGTATGAACAAGGATTGGAGTGCACATCATATTGGATACGTACAGAAATGGGAGATGGCAGGTGATTTATGTGTGGACAGACCACTATATTGTGCAGTAGTGGTTGGATATAGTGAGTGGTATGACCGAGTCACCCGCAGATATATTGGCCATCAAAGGCAATTTGTACAGACCGGATACCAACATGGTGACGGCCCAGCGTGGCATCATGTGGTAAGTAAATATATTCAAACTTTGTTTTATAGAATATGTCATATGGATTTATAGATTGAACATGTAATTATTGTTATTCACTTTTCAGCTTGATCAGATGCAACAGTTAAGTGTTAGTTGCGACCGCTATCCTGCTGAGGGAGAATCTGTTAGCACGTATATGGAGTCGATGAGAGATCATCATAGGGCAATAGCGCAGGATGTGATGCAAGTGGCTCGTGAACGACGAGACAGAAACTTCCCACCAGACGAAGAAGTTCACGAGCCTGAGGAAGAACCAGTACAGTCGGTCCAGACTGATATCGCAGGGCCTTCTATGTATACACCTTTCTCGACAGATGAGGCAGGCCCATCTATGTATACACCTATACCGGCAGATGGGGCAGGTCCATCTACATCTTTTACTGGTTATTATGTCCCGCAGCCACATATGTATGATCCTTCACCATTCACTCCGTATGCTCCGATGTACACACAGCAGGGTACAGATGTGGGATATGAATTTGCACAATCATATACCACATCTGCGGGCCTCGATTTGATCTATCACCTGTTGCATTTCCACAGCTCACACCATATCGACCACCTACTGATGTACCTGTGGCACAAGCGGATATGAGGCAGAGAGTTCGAAGAGAGATCATTCCTCCTCCTTGTGGTACCGGAGGTCATTTACAGACGAGGCCTCGTGGTCGTGGTCGTGGTCGTGGTCGTGGATGATATTTGTTGTCTTTCTTTTGTAAATATTTGATATTTGATATTTTTTTGACATATTGAACAATGTTGTTTTGTGAGCAATTGAACATATACAAAAATAGTGTGATAGACAAACAACCAATTTTCACAATAACGTAAAATCATTTACAAAATAAATTTACAATAAATTACACATAAAATTGTTTATTGATTTCGAGAAGATGAAGCCATTTGTCGTCTTGCACGGGCTTCTGGCCAGTCCATCTCATTCTGAATGCGCGTTGTTCGATCTCGACCCACTCTTCTGGTTTTTCGCAGAGTGGAGTTATGGTACAACTCAAAAGATGGGGTGTCCCAATACTCCTCCCCCCATATTGGTTCGAACTGCCCTTGATATGTGCTCCAATATTCATTCATATTGTAATATGCCTTGACAAATGTTTTTGCATTTAGGCCATACTTTCGACAAACTTGGATCACATGTGAGCAAGGTATTCCGAACTCTTTCCATTTTCCACAAGAACATTCTCCTGATTTTAGATGCACAACATGGGTGTTACCCCCACGTCCTGGTCGTACTCTTGTGATAACAGAAGCTGTAAGGTGTCTACGATCGAACATCTGGACATCATGATGGATGGAATGATAGTCGGCACGACCATATCTTTCCAACACAGAATCTGGCCATTCTTGATTATTTTCAATCATTCGCTCCATCTTCTTAATCCGTTCGACAAAATATAGTACACAACGATCAAAAGTTAATTGCACAATGGCGGTGATTGGAAGCCGACGAGCACCTTTCAAAACTCCATTTATGCATTCTGACATATTTGTGGTCATGATACCACAACGCCAGCCTCCGTCATGAGCAAGAGACCATTGACACTTATCGATACGACTCAAGTAATCAAAAGCCCTTGGCTCTATAAGTTTTATCTCTTCCATTGTGCGATCAAATTTTGTGAGTTGATTTTCTGATCCCGCTCTCCAACATAAGTCTTTCAAATGAACGGATTTGAAACGACTATTAAAGTTTGAGCAAACATGTCTCAAACAAAATCGATGTACTCCACGCGGTGATTTGAAGTCAGCAATACAATCGGCTGCTGCAATGAGGCCCGGATGACGGTCAGAAATCAAACATGCACCACCCTCAGATCTTCTCACAATATGCTGGCTTATCATCTCCAAAAACCATCTCCATGACAGAAACTTTTCTTCGTCAACAATTGCAAATGCCAAAGGTAACACTTGATTATTAGCGTCCATTGTCACGGCAATCAACATCTTATGTTGATATTTCGTATACAGATGTGTTCCATCCACGCTTATTACCCGGCGGCAATGTTGAAATCCTTCTACACATGGTCGGAAGGCCCAGAACACGTAATTCAATGTCTTCTCTCTTGGTCTGGCATTGTCAAGGTGAACCCACTCAATGACGGTGCCGGGATTCCATTTTTGCAAAGCTCCCGTATAGTAAGGCAGTTTCTGAACGGAGCTCTCCCATGTCCCATACACATTCTCAACAGCACGTCTCAAACTAAACCATCCTTTTGCATAAGAGATCTCAAATCCATATTTGTCTTTGACTGTTTGAATTACATACTTTATCTCGAAAGCTGGATCACGCCGAACAATTCCCACTAACAAGCTAGCAATCATGTTTTTGTCCAAATTTGCATGATCGATAGACAGCTCACTCAAAAGGCAGGTGTGAGAACCTCCATATTTGTTTATTTTGAATAATCCAACTTTCTTCTTCAACGAGGCGCGCATGTACCATCTACAAGGTGCATCTTCTGTACTGTGTTTGCACACAACTTTCCACAATGTTTTTGTACTTTTCACAACGCGGTACTCTCGTTTTGCAACACGTACAGAGTAATCCTTCACAGCTGCCTGCAGATGTGCTTTATTTTTGAAGACCATATCTACATGCAGATCCCATTTGGAGTAATCGTAATAACTACCCCATTTACCTGTTGGAATGTCTACTGAGTCTGCAAATACTTCAGGATGTGTCATTGAGAAGAATGAAATTGTTGGATAAAGGACATGACTAGTTGTCGTGGTTGTCTCCGGTACATTAACTGACACTTCCTGGGTGATTGGGACCCCTTCATCTTCATCTGCAATTGTTTCTGACATGACACAAATGTCAACCTCATCGTCATCAGCATCATCCTCGGACGGAATATCATCTGGTTCTGACTGAATATCATTTCCCAATTCAGCGAAACTGTCTGCTAGTGGCTCAGGAGCAATAACATCAGCATCTATTGGATCGTCATCGTGGTGTCTACCGGAGACAGTCGGTCGTTCTGCAACTACAGGCAAACAATCTACATTTTCTGGAATATAATCATAGTTTCTTTGTTCCGTTTCTATGTAAAGTTCCAAGCAACTAAGACCTTGTTCTGAATCCAATAACCATGCTAAATTATAATCATTATCGATTGGCAAAATTGTCTGTCGTACCCCGGCAAAATCTCTAAACATATGTCTTACATGTATTTTCAGAAGAAACTGGTTGCCATCGATGCCCGTGATATTATATATTTCGGTCAACAACTGCATAAAATTAATTGTGCGAGATATTGTGGTAACTCTTATTGGACCACGATCATATCTAATGGTATCCAAATCCTGTAATATATTACCTCCACAATATAATAATATTTGAATCGACATATCTGAAAAATTTATAAAATATTACAAATAATTAATAAATTTATAAATCCATATGATAAAAACAATAATATAACAACATTTTTACCTGAAAAATACTTCGAGAGTGGTTAATTGAGATTGGAGATTGAACAATTTTGACGATAAAAATAAGATAAGAAACTATGATGATATGTGATTTTCGCTTCGGTATGAAAACATGAAGGGCTCGGGCGGGGTATTTATACCCGAGAAGGCGCCATCTTGGATGGCGCCTTCATAAAAAAAATTAATTTTTTATCCGAAGGCGCCATCCAGGATGGCGCCTTCAATTATTTTTTTTATCAGCTACAGAAGACGCCATCGCAGATGGCGCCTTCGCCTGAAGGCGCCATCTGAGATGGCGTTTTGGGTCATTTTAAAAATGATTTTCAAATTCGGATATTTTGTTAAATGTTTTATTTTTTTCGATTAATTTAATAAAAAACCCCACCTACAATAGCTTCTTCAACCACTTAAAATTTAAATGTTATCTAATCATTCTCGCCTCGCCTGCATAGCTTAGTACTACTGAGGCTCCGAAAAGTTCGTTATAAATTTATTAAACTTTTAATTAATTTGTAATTAATGAGAAAGAAATGATAGTTTTAGTCACTTCAACAATGATAAGCAGATTGGGAATTTAACTTTTCGTCCAAACTTTTAAATAAAAATCTGATCAATCTTGGTGCACCTGATGCACGCAAAGATCAACACGTATACATGCACCAAAGAAATATTAGATTCCCTGAAAAGTTAATTACCTCAAACATGGCAACAATTAAGATTGTTAGAACATTCCCATTATTTAAAATTTTAATTTATTAAGGGAGGATAATTTAATAATCTTTTAGATCAATTATCTAATATTTTTCTCATTTTTAAAACTTCGAAAGAATGCATTTTTTCGGTGTTGTATTATGGAGTTTTTAAAATAATCTTCATTGGGAAAAAAATTTATGAGCCTTTTTATTTAATTATTGGTTCGATTTCATAGATAAAATTGTATCTGAGCATGTTAAAAACTATGAATAAATTCAATATTATTTTTTAAAAAAACAAATTGGACAATTCGTTTTAATTTTGGTATGCTAAACTGATAAGTATGAATATGAGTGTGTTTGAAATTGCTTATTCAAAACACTTTTATGTGGCTTTTGCTTAGCATTGGAAAAAGTTAAGCAAGAGAATGAGTATTTGCTATTAAAAAGTAAATTAATGAACTTCGATTAATTATAAAATTGTCACCACACAATTTAAAGCAACCAGAACCATCTTATAACTTGCTTCTCTATTTCTACTTTTACCTTCTTTTTTTAAGAAACAATGACAGAAGCAAGTAAATCAAACACTCTTAAAAGCTGATAAGCATTTTTAAAGAATATTTGCAAACACACACTGTATAAGTTGACACTTGCCTGCAGTTTTTATTGCATTAAAAATCATGATTCATTGTCATTTAATTTTTTTTTTATTACAACTATAAGGGGAGGGGAGGGGTGTCGTAGATTCGAACTCGGGTCTCCACACTCACAATGACGAAAGTTGGCATATAGGTAAGAGGCCATCGGAATTGCCATTTATTTTTTGAACTCTCGTTGTTGTGAAAAAAATGATTTTTTAGTGAACTTTTTACTTTTATTTTGATTTTTGGAATATTTTTATTTTGATATTATGTATTTTGAACATGCTAGAATTGCATATAGCGTCAATTAGTATATATAATTAGAATTGATAAAACATAAATTATTTTGTATTCGATAATTAAAACCAATTTAATTGACGGACGGGGTAATAGTATGTGCCAGCCCACGGGTTGGCACCCTTTGGTCTGACACGGCCCATATTACGGACCGTGTCTGGCACAACACGTCACTGTAGCAAGACGGGTCGTATCGGGCCGCTCCACATCGTGTCATACCCGTGATGTTTCTCGTGTCATCCGCTCCGTTTGACATCTTTAAATTTAATATCATAACATTTAACATGATTATGAGTATGACCTAAATTTGAATTGTGAATAAATTGAGTCAAGTATCCACTTTTGAAAAGCCAAATTGGAAAACGCAATATGATTTGTCTCTAGTTACACTTGTCAATTGTAATTCGAATAAATTTGATTTATTTATATATATATATATATATATATATATATATATATATATATATATATATATTCAAAAGTTTAAATTATTTATCTTCTCAAAAAAAAAAAGTTCAAATTATTTATACAGGTTTTGACAAAATACAAATTTTAAACACGTTACTTCAATTTATATCACTATATATTTTAATTATTGAACTAACATTATTATTTAATTATATTATACTATATTCAAAAATGTAGTCTTTTAGATTAAGTAGGTCTAAAACAAATAACATTGAGTGCAAATTTAGAGTCATACATCTCGGGACCCCGAGGTTGAAATACTTGATGGGCAAGAGGTATCAATGAATAGCAAGTTTCGATACATATGCTTTGTTATCCAAATTGATGGAGAGATTGATAGTGATGTTAACCACAGAAGATAATCAGACTGGTTCAAATGGAGAAATGCCACCGGATTTCAATGTGATCGCATTCTCCAGCTGAAATTGAAAGGGAAGTTTTATTGAACTGTCATCACACCTGCAATGTTTAATGAGACGAATGCTAGTCACCCAAAGAATTTACATCCAAAATATATGTGTGACAAAGATGTGTATACTCTGTTGAATGTGTGATAACGACAGAAGATATAAAATAAGGAACGAAGATGTCACACCCTGAGCCCATGACCTAAGACACCGCTGTTGCGTTCCTTCCAAGTTTTCAATTCGAAAACAACAAGCCTCAAATGTAGAAGTCTAATAAACCTGTCTTTTTATTTCATAAACTAGAAATGTTCTTACAACTGAACTGATAAAGTTAATTAAATTAGTTTCAACTGTTTTCTAAAACATAATATACAACGGAAACTTAAATAAACAGAAATAATGAAACTGATAAAAACAGTAACATTTTGACTTCATGTAGCAACATCTCTACCAACCCCAAAATTGTATTGTTCATCATCATTTCCAGTCTCGGATTCACTTTTATCTTGGGGAGGGGAGGCTTTGGGCGAGTGCTTGAATAAACACTCAGCAAATGTGGGACAATCAGTCCTACATAATATATATTTCCAAATATGATATTCAGAACAAAACAACAACAATAGAGCCTAAACTGATTAATAATGCTCACCTAGAGCCTGAACTAATCAACTTATTTAGAGCCTTAACATATTGGCTCACCTAGTGCCATAACATAACCGTTGCCAAATCGGTACATATTTCACAATAGAACATATTTCATAACATTGAAGCACAATAAACCTTCTAGTTTTCTCATAGTACCGATACCTGCTCTTTAGACTTTAAGTCTCCTAAAGATAAGGTCAGAACACCGGATCACCAATGAAAAAGAGTATGGACTATCCAGAACAACGGTTAACCATAGTATTAGGTCAGAAAATGGTTATAACCACACCGCATCAGTGCCAGAGTTCGGAATCCCTACCAATTGGATTTCGAAATATATAGTACTTCAAAATTATATTTTACCACTTAGCTTTCTCATAATCTCATAATTTTCAAATATTACATAGGTTCGCTTGAAATTTGAAACATATATACGATTCAATACGAAATAACAATAATATAAGCCCACTTAGTGTAATTTCAAATGTTATTTGAACAGATTTGTTGCGGAACTTCTTCATCCTTGATAGAATAGGCAGAATATGTGTGTGTATGTTCGAGATTTGCTTCAGATTTATGTAATCTTGTTTATTCGCAATAGATATGTTACTTATAAGTGTAGACATGTAGTTACAACCCATAAAATCAACCATTAACTACCTCACTTCTTCCCCCATGATCTTGGTCATTTCATCCATTGTTGCCTGGTCATTTCATCCATTGTTGCCCACGACTGTAGAATCAATTAATATATTTTCGTAACTGATAGTAATGAGTTTAACCAAGTCTTCGTTTTAGAGCGGATTTGACAAGTTGAGCTGATGAGATTCTTTCATAAGTTGAGCTAATGGATTTCTTCTATAAGTTGAGGTGATTTGAAAAGATCAATTCTGTTCACATCACCTGTAAGGACTGATGCATACGGGTCTTCACAAAAAAACATTCAAGTTAAATAAGACTGGCTTGTATAGAAGAGAAAATGCAAGAAAAGTGCACACGGTTGTTTGGTCACGTCGGTGTAGGCCGAACAATATATACATGTGCATCGAGTAGAGGCCAAGGAGTTTGGCCCTTTCACGAGAACAAGAGGACGATCGAAGAAGACATGATTCGAAGTTATATACAAAGATAAGCCCAAATGGATTAACAAAGATATTTTGACCGAAAGAAACTCTGGGAGAAGATTGACGCATGTGCACGATCCAACTTGATTTTTTTATGATTCATGTAGCCTACCACAATCTATTGAAAGTAAATATTTAGTAATAGTATTTGTTATTTATAAATTGATTGGTTACCAGTTAAATTAAATTATCCGAAAAACATTAGTTGAATTTCTTCAAAATAATAAAGTCAAGTTTATATTATCAGTAAATAAAGATAAATGACCATTTTAAAAAAAATGAAATATCATCAAAACATGATAATGTGAGTAAGCAAATCAAAATTTCCATGTAATTTTAGTTAACAGCTGATGATTAAAAAAAAAAATAACTAGTTAATATACAAAAGTATAAGTCCTTTAAAAAAATGAAAAAGAAAAGTTTAAGTTTATGGGACAAAAACATTTCACAAGTTAGGGTAAGTTTGTTTTATAATAAAATACAATGTATAACGTCATTAACATTTTTTTGGAGGGTAAATAATAATCCGAGTATATTTACTTCGTCTTGGTCAATAAAGTCTTGATATTTTGAAATTTTTATATGAAAAAATGGGAGATGATACAATAAAACATCCTTATAATATTCCTGGTGTAGCACCTAATATTTTCATTGATACGGTTTAATCCTAAAGTTTTAAATTTTTCTTGTTCAGTCTCGATGTTACGTCGGCTGTGAAAAGTAAACGGAGAGAGAGTTATTCGTGAATTTAGGGACTAAACCATGTCTAATTCGTTCTCAATTTAATCCCTAAAGTTTTAAAAATATTCTCGATTCAGTCTCTCTATTAATTTCTCACAGTCTACTTAACATCGGCGACTGAATTATGAATTTTTGAAAAATTTAAGGATTAAATTGAGTCATTGAAAAATTTAAGGACTCAATCGAAAACGATTTTGAATTTACATGGACGTTTAATGTATTTCCCCGAAAAAATGTATAAAAGGGTTAATTCGTTATTACCCTTAATTATTATATCTAATAAACACATAATCTTATAGTACTGTTGGTTACATATAATTATAATAATATGATAACTTTATCAGTATATTAAATATTTGAATAATTAGCAAACAATTAATGTTACGTGTAAACTGAAATTATCACACGACATCGCCTCGATCTTGCAAACCCAGGATTTGAATCAGCAAAATCTTCCCATTCTCTCTCTATTTCTTTCCTCTACAGTCCCCTCCCCCACCACATTACTGTTTTTCAAATCCCTCTCAAGTCTCAATCCATCTGAAACCTCTTTAAATCCAATTCCATTTACAAAACCCAAGATTCGAACCGCTTCTTCTCCATCTTCTGTAATCCATAATATCTCGATAAAAAATTTCATAAAAATTGTCTGTGATGGCTGATCATAAGCAGTTGCTGCATGAACTGCTGAAAGAAAATCAGGAGCCGTTTCGCTTGAAGAATTACATAGCAGAGAGGCGATCCCAGTTGAAGAAAATGTCTCACAAAACCACTTTACAGATCAAAAAGCAAAAACCCATCGAATCAGCTTCCACTTGTTTCACAAAACCCAGAAGTTTATGCAAACATGCTTGTTTCTTGTCGTTTCAGAACTCGCCGGACGTGAGAAAATCCCCCTTTTCTCAGCTCCCGTCGCCGTTGAAGAGCCCTTGTAAGTCTCCACGCGGTGGCGACACCGTGTTCCTCCATGTCCCGTCCAGAACCGCCGCCATGCTTGTTGAAGCTGCGATGAGGATTCAGAAACAGCAGCAGTCGAAAACAAACAAATCCCCGTTGAAAAACGCTGGATTTGGCCTATTTGGCTCCTTGCTCAAAAGGCTCAAGGATCGGAGCAAGAATAAAAGGTGTGCTATTGGGAATAATGAACTCCGATTTCCGACGAATCGGCCGCAAGAAATGGAGGGAGAAATTGAAGAAAATGTAAGGATTTCATGTTCCTGCTATAACAGTGCTGCTGAGTTGGAGGCGTCAACCAGTAGTTGCAGATATCGTAGCTTTGAAGAGATGGTGGATGACGATTTTATCCCTGAAGAAATGCGCTTTTGCGCTAGCCCTTTTAGATTCTCTTTGCGCCGGAGCCCGTCTTGCCCAGAAAGCACCGCCAGCCGTACACCGGAGTTCTGCTCGCCGGTGGAGTCTCCCCGTCTGCCCGTTTCTCAGGTTTGCCCTTCACTTGTTTTTTCCAAGTATCACTAATTATCAATAATAGTATTGATTTTTTAATATTAATATTAGTATTAATTATGTCATTAATATTTTTTTATATATTTTTTGATTAACATTTTTTTAATTTTGAAATACCAAATCATCTCCAGGTGTCCATTTTTATTACATACAAGGCTGGCAAATAAGTATTTAATAATTAATTAAGTTTGTTAAAACTAATCACATTTGTCTTGTTTAATGCTGTCGGTAAGGTCTGAATGGGTAGACCAAATGTCGACATTAAATGACCAATATACCCTTGATTTTTGCATTAAGATTACCAACAGACAACCAATTGTACTACCCTTTTGGGGTTGTGGGCATCACAATAATTGTTTGAATATATGGTATGTACTTTTGAACATACCTCTGGCAAACAAATCTTTTTTTTAATTGGTTTTGTAATTTTTGTAGCAATAATGTAATTAATCACATTTAATATGCATAATTATTTTATTTTTTGTTGTATATATGTAAAGGAGAAGTCGCACTCGACATCTTTGATTCTAGGTTTCCCATTGGTGTTGTCATGGAACATATTAGGTATTGCCAAGGGCAAATAAATTGGAGTTTTTAATATTATAACATAAGTTTTTAAAAAAATTAATAAAATAATCTGAAATATGATTATTTAACAAACTGACCCAATTTGACGTCTTCATTATAAGACGCCAACCAGTTGGTTTTTTTTTTATTGGGGGAAGTGGTAAAGTTTTTGATTGAGTATGACTTGAACTCGAGTCTATAATCCCTAATAGAGAGGTGCATTACCATTGCCGAAAGCCAATTGGTGTTTTCATTAGAGAAAGAAACATGGATATGCAACTGGAAGTTGCAGAGAAAAGATAAGATCATTAATGAGGAGTTGATGAAGTGCAAGCAGTCAACATCTTCCACTATTATATACTTATATTTTGATGTTTTTTAAAAGGAATGTCGGTAAGATATTATTTTTTAAAATCTAATGCTCTCGATTAATCATGTTTGGTAAGATACAATTGGTGCGAATAGATAAAATGATAATTGATTGTTCAACATACACTCAACCTATATACACCAAACATGATTAATTAAGGGCACCAGATTTTAAAAAATAATATCTTACCAATCTTCATTTTAAGTTGATTTTATACCAACATCATATTTTATAATATAATAATATCTTACAAACATCCAAAAATATCGAATAATATATAAGAGTGGAGAATGTTTACTGCTTGCAACTCACCAACTCCGCATTAATGATCTTATCTTTCCTCTGCACTTTCCTGTTTCATATCCAGGTTTCTTTCTCTAACGAATCACTAGCTGAGCTTCCGGCATTTGCTGGAGTGGTAAGCTCACCTCCCCTTTTTGGGATTAGACTCAAGTTTCTCTCACTCAACGCAAAAGCTTTAGCTCATCCCCAATTTTTTTTTTAAAAAAGAAAGAAAACCAACTGAGTTGGAGTCTTCATTAGAAGACGCCAACCCAGTTGGCTGGCGTCTTCGGCCAGTTTGTTAAATCCTCATATTTCATGTTATTTTTTTTAAAAGTTATGCTATAATATTAAACAACCACAAATAAATGGGCTTCGCCAAATAAATTTTTCATAATGTTTTTTTTTTCAATTCAATTTGGCTTTGAATTTTTTGGTTTTTGGTAGTTTGATGTTAAATTAATTGTTCCTTATCATCAAAACTTATGACAATCCAAATAATCATCAATAGGATATGTCAATCTAACAATAAGATATTAGCTTAGTACTTATCATCTATTTCACAAAGTAAGAGATCTCGGGTTCAATTCCTCCGCTCCGTTGATCAATGATATTTTTTGTTTTCAAAATAGATTATGTCAATCTTGATGACATTATCTCAATTTTGATAATTTTTTCGTTTATTTGAATAGGAAAAAGAAAAAGCCAAAAGTCCGAAAAACGTGAATGGAGAGGAAGACGACGAAGAGAAAAAATATTGTAGTCCAGTATCGATATTGGATCCTCCCTTCGAGGATGATGGTGGTCATGAAAGTGAAGATGAAGTTGAAGACGATGATTATGAACTCGATGGTAGTTATGCCAATGTTCAAAGTAAGCATATTTTTTGAATTTACATTAAGTTATTTTTTATTACTTTACATAACATTAGTTTTTAAAAATTAAATAAACTTATTATTTCGCCAAATTTTTAGACAAGTAACAAGACCGGCCATTTTCAACATTCTATACGGTCAAAATTATTTATGTTCATCTGATTTTGACATTTTTTTGATTATCGTTAATATGTATTTTATCCCATTTGGTATCACTAATAATCAATTTACCACATTTGATTTGTAAATAGATATTTTGATCCTCCATGATTTGTAAAACATAGTACATTATCCCCTCACGCGTCATACATGGAGGAGACGTTTTGCAAATATTCACAAATAATAGGGTTTAAATTGCTTATTTTCAAACCAAATGCGTTAAATTGTCTTATTTTGAAAACCATGGAGTAAAATACTTATATTTCAATTGGTATGTCCAACACCCAAAAGATACTTTTGGGGTTAATTTTTACAACTTAAAAAGTTTTGGCTAAAATGAAATTTGTACGTGTTAGTTAAACTTTATGTTAATTGAGTTTATATACATTTGGTATTAGTATATGTTAACTATGATGATTTGGTGTTGGTACGAGTGATCCTATGATGATTCCAGTGACATGTATTTGGTGTCAGTGTTGTCATGCCATTATAGTGTTGTCATGCCATTATTCGTGCATCGTAGGTGCAGAGTAAGCAAACCTAATGTTTTGTCAACTGTCAAATCTATTTTTTTTTTTTAAAAAATACCAATATTAATAATTTCTTGTTATACCCCGAGTATAATTATAGTCATGGTTAGTTGGTAGTCCAATTTAACGTTATACTTCCAGCTTTACATAATTTTTCATGTCAAAATTAGTAAGAAGTCGCATTCCCCTCAATTATAATGGTGTTTTACATTTTGTTTTATGGATAACCATGTAGGAGCAAAACAGCAGCTATTATACAGGCTCAGGAGATTTGAAAGACTTGCAGAATTGGATCCAGTGGAACTGGAGAGAAAGATGCTCGACAGTTCTGATGACGAATTCGACCAAGAAGTAGAAATAGATCCCGACCAAGACGACACTTTGTCAAGACATGGCACTTTCTTGATGTCGATAAACCTGAAGAACCTTGTCGCTCAACCGGTAGTCGAGGAAAAGGGGGAAATAGCTTTCAAGAGTAATAAAGAAGTCGACTTCGGTAGAATTTCAAATCGGTCGGGCTCATGGAAAGAAGTTGAGTTCGACACCATTGACACGATGATTGATCTGGATTTCAAGATGGATTTTGATGGATGGAAAGGGTTCCGGGAACCGGTGGAGGAGATTGCAGCCGAGTTCGAGCTTGAATTATTTGAGATGGTTGTGGAAGAATTATCCGGAGAATTGTTTTGCATGGATCATGCATGCACATAATCTGTTTTTGTGTGTTATTTTTCCATATTTTCCATGAGTGGTGTTACTCGATTTACTCGATGCAACCTCTAAATTTGCGGAGAAAGAGGAAAATATATTGCTCTCAACCATATATATAATTTATATATACTTAAAATTTAATTTTAATTACTATTCTTAGGATGGAAATATTTTAAAAAAATGACTTCAGTCAAATATTTCTTACTCTTTTAAAAATGACATCCATTTACCAAAATAAATCTTGTATTATATATTTTTAATCGATAAAGTAATAAATAAATAAAAAAACAACAGAGTTCATTTTTCAAATTGGCATAGAACTAGACATAAAATATTAAGGAATACTGAAATCATATGGCCACCAATATCAATATAGAATTGTTTATAAGTTTTGACGGGTGAAAAGATGCCTGGAGTATTTCCAACTTTAGTAGTAGGTAAAATAGTGTTAGTTGGTTGCTACCTCAAGTACGGTGGGTTTTCATTCGGTTCAAATCGAACTGAAATTTCGGTTTTAAAATTTCAAAACCGAAAACCGAACCGAAATTGTTTGGTGCTCAACTAGTCCGGAGACTATAGCTCAGTCGAGCTTCGGTTTCGGTTTGAACCGAACTTTTTCGGTTCGGCTCGGTTCGATCGGTTAATCGAACCGATGAACACCCCTACTCTTAAAGGGTGACAACCATTAAATAAGAATATTCATATCCAAGTTGAATGATAATATTATCTTACAATAGTTAATGTGTCTATAAGAGCAGTGCCCAAAGGTGGATTTAGAATCGAAAATAGGGGAGATAAAAAAATAATAACATAAAAAAATTGAGCGGAAATTTTTTTAGAAGGGGCCATACTTAGTTCAACCGAACCCGAATATATAAAATATGATAATTAACACATAATGATAACTCCACTAAATAGCACATGGATTATTCGAGGCATCACAATTCTCTCATACTACATGAATTTCGTCCACGAACTGATCGAGGTAAGCATGAAATACCCGATTCATTAAGCTCATGAAGACAACTGGAGCATTAGTCACTCCAAATGGCATCACCAAGAACTCATAATATTCATATCGAGTTCTAAATGTTGTCTTCTGTACATCCTCATCTCTAACTCGTATCTGATGATACCCCGACCTCAGATCTATAGTTGAATAGATCATGGATCCATGTAACTGGTCAAACAAATCATCAATACATGGGAAGGGATATTTATTTTTAATTATTACATTGTTTAATTGTCGATAATCAATGCACAATCGCATTGATCCATCCTTTTTCTGCACAAACAGAACTGGAGCATCTCAAGACGATACACTAGGGCGTATGTCTTGCAATTGAATCTTTAACTCTTTCAGTTCTGTTGATGCCATTCTATATGGTGCTAGAGATATAGGAGAAATCCCTAGCAATAACTCAATCCCAGCTTTTTGTTGTTTGAAGAAACCCTCCACTTCAATTGGTATTGTTTTTCCAATATAACACACAACATTTGATCACCACACTTACACACAAGGTTCGCCGTCGCGGGAACAACACCCGGAACGGTGGTCACCGTTCCAGTTCCAACGACATTTCACGGAACGGTCACGGTGCGGATTTTTTAAAAATAATATTACAAAATTCAAAAAAATTGAATATTTTTTTAAAAAAAATAGTTTTCATCTTCTTTAATTCATAAATAATATTTACAAAATTGTTTTTAAGAAAATATCAAATTAAATTTTTTTTCTAAATCTTATATACACTTTAATAAAACATAAATTTATCCTCAATATATATTAAAATTATTCTATCTTATGTACACTATTAAAACATAAATTTATCATCAATATCTCAAAATATTTTTAATTTTACTTACAAGAATTAAATCATTTCACAAATCATTTAATTATTCTTAAACTCTATTTAAAAAGATAATATAAAATAATGTGCACATTGCTTACTCTAATTTTTTTAAAAAAATTATTCAACCAAATACTTTAAAATATATATATATGTATAAAAAAATAAAGTAACGTGTATAGTATACACGTTTCTTTAAATACTTAGTTTCATAACATTTTTTCTTTTAACATTTTTATTTTCTTTGCCACTTTTAAGATTTTAAAAAAGTATTAAGACCCAAATTCATAACTCTATTTTAGCGCATCTCTAACTCTAAAATATATAACAAATACAAAATTCATCTTCAACCTTTAACTACAAAATTCAACTCTAAAAAATATTATCTTCTATTACATTTGTAAAAATTAAATTATTTCATAATAAATTTATTAAAATACATATATTAAATTTAAATTTGGACAATTTATATAAGTAATGAAAAAATCAATTGGATATGCTCTAACTATTTTTATATAAAATATTGATAATTTAATTTAATTTATCATCATTTGTTTAATTTTTAAAATAAAAAATAAATATTTTAATTATTTATTAATTAATATATATATATATATATATATATATATGTTATATTTATGGAACAATCAAATTTATCACTAATTATTTCTAAATTAATATCCCCAATCTCCAAATTATTAACATTTTAAACAGATAAATTTACTTTAAATAAAAAAATAAAAAATAAACAAAAGAAACCTTCCAATTAATAACATTTGGCCCATTCTCCCTTAACATTCTCTCTCCCCACGCTTCGTCTCTGTCAACCAAATGCACGCAGCAGAGGGCCAAAATTAGGGCAATCGAAATCAATTTTTTTTAGGGAAATCGGCCGTTCCACCATTCCGACTCCGTGACACCGCCGTTCCGACTCCGCGACGCCGACTTATCGGCGATTTTTGGCTTCAGAACGCCGATACACTACAACTCCCTTTACAAGCTGGAACTTCATCAAGGTAACCTTCGTTCCGATTCCGGAACGGCCGTTCCGGCCGTTCCGATACCGATTCTGCGAACCATGCTTACACATAACCTCCCATTTTGCCTCGCGCTTTTTCGATGACGAAATTTGGAAGTAAAGCCAATGCGTGGAGGACTTATCAGCATACCTTGAGCCATATCTTCGAGAACATTATGCATGTCAAAGATCAAATCTTCATCAACAAATGATCATCCAATCCCAAGTTTTTGGGCGGTGGAGCCGGGCTTTCATGAATTCCCTCATACCCACCTCCACCAAATGCATCCACCGTAGCCCCTGCCGCTGCCGCCGCACTAGCGGCAGCTACCTGAATGTCCCGGGGTGACAGTGAAGCAGGGCCAAGCAAAGTAGAAGACAAATTCGGGAAATTAAGATCGGTTTCCTTCCCCTTAAGAGCCAGCGCCGCCACATCATATTCAACCGCCGTCATCTCAGCAGTGGGAAATGTGCCCAGCCATATCCTATTCGGCGACCTCGGCTCCCTTATTTCAGAAACCTATTTCCCATTAGTCTTCCTCCGCCTCACCCCGCGGTACACTGGGTGCCTGCCGGGATATGCAGCACCTCCGCCATCAGACGCCGGAGAAATATTTGCATTGCTCCCTCCAATTCCATCCTTATTATACCGGGACATTGCTCAATACAAATTTGTATTGCATGTGCATGAAGAACTGACTGATTTTTACGCAGTTTCAGGGTATCATCCATATTTATACTGCGATTTCTTGATTTCTGAGATCAATGTTTTCAAAGTTGCGGTGGTGCAAACCAGTTAATCGTATGGTAATATGCGACGATGTGGATTGTTTCGCAGGTATGGTGATGGATTTCTGGGTTGGATGGCGTTTTGGGATATGAATTGAAGGCATATATTTTCATGGATAGGGCAAAGGATGTGGGTTAGTACATCAAGTATGCTTTTGTTCTACGTGATGTCCAATCAAACGTTGACACTTAACTCGGATCAATATAATGTTTAATATTACATTTAAAAACCGAGTTAAAAGGGAGTTTCCGACCTCGATGGAGCGGAAAAAGATCATTCTCCATTTGATAATAACTCGAGTTCAAGTCACGTCGAGAGCGCAAAACTTTCGCCGCTCCCACACTATCAAAAAAATAAAGAAAAAAACCGAGTTATTTGTACTAATACTTATTTGATTACTGATTACCGGGTTTGTACTAAAAAAAACCAGTTAAAGTTGAATCGATGTTATTATTTTAATCGGGGACCGATATATATGTATTATACTGCAATTTAAAACCTAGCTAGAACATAATTGTTTGAAGCTATGTTATTTGATTATATAAGGGATGTATATAAATTATTTCTCATCATCGCAAGCACCTACAAGATCGATACAATTAGCCTACCTAGGCTACCGTTCAATCAATTTAATCAGGAGGTTCTTAACTTGCTTAAAATTCACATGGTGTGTAGAAACCATATTTAAAAACGGGATTTCTCAATTTTCACTTGTGTAAATATCTGCTAGAGAATAAATAGTTCAATCTCACTATAAGCTCGGACTTTTAGATGAGACGACAATTCAACATGTTATCAGAGTATTTGGCTGAGTTTAAAACCCATCGACAACAACTCCACCCACATAAAATATCATCTTTATTTATGAGTTCCCCCCCAAAGAAAGAGGAACAAACCTACCCACAAGTGAGAGGAGTGGAAAATAAATTATAAATTGTTCAATCTCATTATAAGCTCGGTGTTGGGAAAACATTTCTAAGTTTTGGTGACAACAAACGTCTACTGCTTGAAGAGTTCACTGCATCGAAGTAGCCTACTAACGAGAAGTCCTTCGACTGACTGTACAAAGGTCTACTGGAAGATAAGTCTACTTGGTGCTAAGAGTTGAAGTCATCGTCTACTGGATGCGGAAAATAGAAGTCTACTAGATTAGAGTATCATAGCTCACTGCAAAGTCCACTGGCATATTCATTGGAAGATACCAGCAGACATTACAAGACATCGGTTTGATTTTAGTCCAGCATAATAAATCACTAAGGAGAAGCAGATGTAAAAAGGCAAACAGAACTCGAACAGATCACTCTGACAATAGTATCATAGAACGCCGCACTGCAATATCAGCGCCACCAATCTCGCCAAAATGAACTAACCGTTGGTGAACGTTTGGAAAGAAGACAAAAGGAATTTGGATGAAAATGAAGCTGATTTTGTGCGGATTCTTTCCATTTGAAGAATTGTTGCCATTACTTTCGAGTCTATAAATACGTCGAAGAGTAGAATGAAGAAAGCTCTCAACACTAATTGAATCTACTTCATTCGCAAACAAGCAAAACATTCATAAAAAACGCTTATTGAAACATTCTGAAGTTTTGCAGAGCAGTATCCAAGCATTATTGAGATCAAGAATATCTAAACATTCTAGTCTACTACTCAAGAACGCTCAAGGAAAAAACATAATTTTATATCTTGTGAGAGTGTTGTAAAAATCACTTTGTAATCTTTGTGATTATTGTGTTGCTAGGAGTTTAGGCAAATCTGTGTGGGTGCCTAAGTAGGTTGTATACTAAAAAGTGTAAACCAAAGCCTTCTAGTGTAACCTTCTTGCAAAGAAAGAATGGGAGACGTAGAAGCGTTTGTGCTTCGAACTTCCATAAACAATTATTGTGTCATTTATTTTCTGCACATTACCTGTCATTTTGCTTTTATCGATCATTTCTTAACTCACAAGTCTGGTGAATACCTCCCGCACTATCTTTTAGTTGTTTACTGCCTTGTAATCATTTGAGTTCTTACTGCAGTACTTAACAGTCTGTTGTATGTTAAAGAAACGAGAATTTGAGCCTAGTGTTTATTCAACCCCCTTCTAAACACTACCCCGATCCTAACAAGTGGTATCAGAGCAGATCTTCTCAATTGTGAGAATTCCAGAACTGGTGGCCTCATTCAATAAGGTTCCAATGTTCAAGAAGGATGAATATGATGACTGGATAATTTGGATGCAAGCACATCTAAGTGCTCAGGATGATGATATGTGGTATGTCATCTATTGGAACCGAAGATGGGGTGAATGAGGTTCCTTGGCTATTTTAGCGTTTTAAAATGAATTTGCAAAATAGTCGTGTTTTGCGCTGCGGAAGACTTAAGTCAATCGAACAAATAAACAAAATGAATAAATAAATAAATGCGTAATATAATAAAGCAATAAAGAACAAGAGAATTTGTTATAGAAGTTCGACGATGAATCGCCTACGTCTCCTCTTCCCTGTTAGAAAATGTTTAACCGGGATTCCACTAGAACAATCTTGATCTTGGCCTTAAGGGCTCCAAGTTAGCCACAACACAACTCTACCCGAGTAAAACAACTTGTCTTCTCGGCCTTAAGGGCTCCAAGGATAGCCACACACAACTCTTCCCGAGTTACCCACACTCTTCACGAGTCTTCTTGGCCTTAAGGGCTCCAAGGATAGCCACACACTTGCACCAACTTCACTTGTTGATGAATTTTACAATTTTCCAACTTGCATCGATGTTGGAGGACCTTACAATAAATCAATAACACCTTCACGGTGTAACAACACGAAGAACGCTCACACAAGAAATGAATTACAAACTTTAATACAACCCAAATGTATGAAGTTTGCAATGCTAGATGGAATTTGATTGAACACAACTTTCTTGTAGTTTATACTCTTGTTTTTTGTCTTCAAAATGCTCCAAAACATCCATATTTATAGTGTAGGAAGCCTCCAAGTCTCCTACTAGCCGTTGCTACACTTAAGGGTTGAATCACTCCAAGATCTCCTCGGACATCGCCTCGGGCGATCACATCGCCGCGCTCCAATGGTCGCCAATTTACATAGATCGCCTCAGGCGATGTACCGATCGCCTCAGGCGATTGTTCCCAAAAAATAATGCCGTAGCCTCGGTTGTTCACAAATGTTCATCGCCTCAGGCGAAGGCTTCATCGCCTCAAACGTTCTAGGAAACGCCTCAGTCGATGTGCGGGGCGAAGTCCCTCTTGCTGCCATCGCCTGGGGCGATCTGCCATATGCCTTGTACATTTGATTTCCTTCAATCATTCCATTTTTCAACCATTAAACCTGTACAATAAGTAGACACATTAGTATAACAAACACAAGTTTTGTTGATCATCAAAACTCATAAATAATTCGGAGATAAATTAAGCATTAAACTCAACAATGCGTTTAAGGCTCAACAATCTCTCTCTTTTTGATGATCGCAAAACTTGATAAACTTGAATATGTAATATGCATGAAATATGAGTAAACATGACTCCCCCTTAACAAATGCATAGCACATACAAGTTATACCAAGTAAAGCATAAAAAGCTCTCCCCCTCAAACCATGCATAACTAAAACTCCAAGTTTATCACAAAATTCTCCCCCTTTTTGTGATAATCAAAAAGCACAAAGTTCAAATAAACATAGCATAATTATATGTTGACACACATTCAAAGTCTACCAATTTACACATGTTCCTCATCAAGCATGTAATAGCCATAGCAAGCATAAGATTAAATCATTGAGAGGAAAAATAAACATGCGTTTAAGGCAATCAACAATGAATTCTAAATATTGCAAAGTGTGCATATGTTCATGCACTCATACCCAATAGACATTAAAATCTCAATGCAACATTATAAACATTTGATAAGATAATGAGAATAGACTCATTGAGGCCATAGAAACGATACATGAAATTCTTAGGCCATATTTCTATGATCCAAGATAGAGCATTTAAACACTTAAAGCGTGCATATCTCATTTAATTACATATTTTCACATTGCATATTTAAATTTGAACTCAAGGCACATCAAGATAATTACTATAAAGAGATAAGCATAAATCATGCATCAAACAATTTATATGTGCACATGCTAAGGGGAAATGCATTTTACTATCAATGAATATTGAGCTTCATTATTTATTGGTCACAATTAATTTGTGACAATGAAATTTTGAATTGCTCTTTAAATGCACAAAATAAATTTACCTTTGATAACAAGAGTACGTTCTTGTCATTGGTCCTATACCTCGCGCTTCCTCTATTGTGGTGAATAATATCATTTCCTCCCTTGAGGTGCTAGTGCCTTCATCCTCCATTTCTTTGTTGTTCCTACAAAACAAGTTAACAATTGGAGGATCTTTGGTACTCATTTGATTTTTTTATCCTTGTGGGTTAGCTTTCATCAATGCCTTTGGAATCCATTTCCACCTTTTGTTAGGTTGGTATTGGATTTTAGCAAATTCACATTTATTCTTTGTATGACAATCTTTACAACAATAAGTGCAAGTAGTAGAATTATGCTTAGCTTTACCCAACAAGCTTGAAAATGTTTTAGATTTGCTTGAAAAGCCTAGTCCGGCTTTATCAAAGCTACAACGTTGCAAGCCAAGCAATTCATTCATCTTTAAATTACTATCACTAAACTTGAAAAAAGATTTCTTCAAAGAACTTAATTCATTTTTCAATGAATTGTTTTCTTCATCTCTCTTGGCTACCTCAAGTTTGAGTAATTTGTTACTCATCTTGGTTTTGCCAAGAACATCAATAAGCTCATGATAGGAATCTAATAATTCATTAAAAGATGGTACCTCATCGTCGCTTTCCTCTTATTCATCATTTGCATCATCTTTGGTCATGAGACAAAGGTTTGTTGCTCCTTCTTCATCGGAGTCACTATCACTCCATGTGGCTATTAGAGCTTTCTTCTTCCCTTTTATCCTCATTCTTCTTCCTAGGACATTCATTAGCATAATACTGACAATTATAACATGTTACCTCTTGTTTGGAATCATGTTTGATAGCACCGGAGGTCTTTGGCTTGTTGTATTTGTTGAAGAATTCTTGAACTTTCTTGTGAACAAGATCATCTCTTCATCATCTTCATCATCAGATTGATCTTTCATCCCGACCAAGGCTATCCCTTTCTTATGGATCTATCATCCTCATTTATTCCCTTCCCTGTTGACACTTCAAGCTTATGGGTCACCAAGGTACCATGGAGTTCATCAAGATCATATGATGCACTTTCTCCTTTGTTGGATTCGATGATGGCCGTCCTCTTGGCATCCCATTCTTGTGGTAAGGCTCTAAGTACTCTTCTCTATATTTGCTTTGGAGGATACTTCTCACCATGTTGGGCAAGCTCATTTATGATTTGGGTGAGCCTTCTAAACATCGAGTCAACGTCTTCTCCGAATTCCATCTCAAATGTTTCATACTTGAGTTGTAGTAGATCTATCTTTGTCTCCTTCACTTGATTTGTGCTCTCATGACAAATTTGCAATTTGTCCCATATTTCCTTTGTTGTTAAGCACATCGAGATCCAGTTGTACTCCTTCATATCTAAAGCACAATGTAAAATATTAATAGATTTAGCATTTTGAGAAATTAAAATCATATCCGCTCTTGTAAATGTTGGGATATGTCCTAAGACAACTCATTATATGATTGTTTATGACATACAATGTATTATGGTTTTATTAATGGCAATTCATTATTATATATTATTCGAATATCTCTGTAATATGAATTAATATATAAGTTAATGTCCTTAGAATAATATTGTATTGTTCTTAAAGATTGTCCCTAGTCAAGTATTATCATGAATCGGGATAA
The DNA here is from genome assembly GCA_907163345.1 of Haberlea rhodopensis. Classification (NCBI taxonomy): domain Eukaryota; kingdom Viridiplantae; phylum Streptophyta; class Magnoliopsida; order Lamiales; family Gesneriaceae; genus Haberlea; species Haberlea rhodopensis. The sequence goes on along the minus strand of CAJQUN010000044.1, from coordinate 1,151,326 downwards.
TGATAATGCATTGAGACTAGTATGTTTTGATTGATGAATTGTTCATAGATATGAGATATCAAATCAATACATGGGTACATGTTAGAGAACACTGTACTGGACAGACCCACCGTGAGAATGCTACATGGATAGTTATATGAGTGTCATAAGCAATTCTAATAGTGATAATAGTGTATGTAATCCTTACGACTTGAGATCATCTGAGATCCCAACATAAGGAGTTATGTATCTTGATACTGTCAAACGTTACCTGTAACAGGGTAAACTATAAAGACAACTATTGGATACACTACGAATTATGTAGAGTGATGTTGACTGATTGAGATAGGATTTGTCCCTCCTATATAACATGAGAAGTGTTTGGGCCCTTGATCAAGTGAGACTAAAATGCTTGGCCATGCTCGAATAAGTCTATATGTGATATCGAGCTTATTCGTTTATTCTAGTTCTACTTGGGGATCAAGAAATAAAAGATTGAATATACGAGTATATTACATGACTCGTGTTCAATCTAAACACATTGAACAAAGGGATTAAGTTACATGGTTAATATTATCACAGTCCTTAGGTTACGTCGAGTCAATGACATTCTTGTAATTTGGGTAGCCTTGATGTGTTGCTAGATACCGCTCATTGCTTGTGACATAAAATTAGATTTTATGTCACTGCCAACATTGCAAGATCCTATCGGGTCGCACAAAAGATTAAATCGATAAAGGGAGATAAAATTCATTGGATGAATTAATTAATTAAGAAGAGTCTTAATTACAAATATTAGATATATGGATTTAATTAAGATGTTGGGTTTGGGCCAATGAGGCTTTTTGAAAGCCTTTACTTAAATCTAATATTAGATATAATAAGCTAACAAGGGTTTGAGATGATTAAGTGTTAATTTTTCTAAAACCTAGTAGCCACCCAAAAAGGCATTCGGCCGCCCCTCTCATCCGAGAACCATTGGCCACCGCCGCCGCCTTGGTTGATCATCCGATCGCCGTTTATCGGTTGTGAACTGTGTGTGTCTTTGTTTCGGTTGAAGAACAAGTCTAGCAACTTGTTCTTTAACGTCCCTTTCAATTTGATCGTGTGGATACCGTAGAGACAAATGTGCAAATCTTTGTTCGTGACTCGTGGTGTTGCAAAGAGGAATCTGCTTCAAACACGCTACAAGGGTATGATTATATTCAATCTCGATATGATTACTTTGTATAGGTTCTTGGTTGGAATCCAGTTTTATTTTCCGCTGCGTTTTTGTTTGATCGGATTCATAACAGTAAAATCGTCCATTTCTTTGGGAATACTTATTCCCCAAACTTTCTTTAAATGAATATGTGGACCTTTTACAATGATTTTCCATAGGTCATAATCTACGGATTGGATGTATAGAGAAATTCTATTTTTCCAATATCCGTAGTTATCTCTCGTGAAGAGCGGATGTCGATTTGTCGATTGACCTTGAGCAAACTCATTTGCTAGATTAGCCATATAAAACATTTGAGTTAAAACAAAAATCAAATGGCTCTGATACCACTTGTTGGAACTGAAGAGGGGGGGTGAATGAGGTTCCTTGGCTACTTTAGCGTTTTAAAATGAATTTACAAAATAGTCGAGTTTTGCGCTGCGGAAGACTTAAGTCAATCGAACAAATAAACAAAATGAATAAATAAATAAATACGTAATAATAAAGTAATAAAGAACAAGAGAATTTGTTATAGAAGTTCGGCGATGAATCGCCTACGTCTCCTCTTCCCGGTTAGAAAATGTTTAACCGAGGTTCCACTAGAACAATCTTGATCTTGGCCTTAAGGGCTCCAAGTTAGCCACAACACAACTCTACCCGAGTAAAACAGCTCTTCACGAGCAACACACTCTTCACGAGTCTTCTCGGCCTTAAGGGCTCCAAGGATAGCCACACACAACTCTTCCCGAGTTACCCACACTCTTCACGAGTCTTCTTGACCTTAAGGGCTCCTAGGATAGCCACACACTTGCACCAACTTCACGTGTTGATGACTTTTACAATTTTTCAACTTGCGTCGGTGTTGGAGGACCTTACAATAAATCAATAACACCTTCACGGTGTAACAACACGAAGAACACAAGAACTCTCACACAAGAAATGAATTACAAACTTCAATACAACCTAAATGTATGAAGTTTGCAATGCTAGATAGAATTTGATTGAACACAACTTTGTTGTAGTTTATACTATTGTTTCTTGTCTTCAAATGCTACAAAACATCCATATTTATAGTGTAGGAAGCCTCCAAGGCTCCTACTAGCCGTTGCTACACTTAAGGCTTGAATCACTCCAAGATCGCCTCGGACATCACCTCGGGCGATCACCATCGCCGCGCTCCAACAGTCGCCAATTTACACCGATCGCCTCAGGAGATGTACCGATCGCCTCAGGCGATCGTTCCCAAAAAATAATGTCGTAGCCTCGGTTGATCACAAATGTTCATCGCCTCAGGCGAAGTATTCATCGCCTCAAACATTCCAGGCAACGCCTCAGGCGATCAAGCCATCACCTCAGGCAAACTCGCCCTGCGTCCGGGCCTCGGCGTCGCTTCAGTCGATGTACGGGGCGAAGTCCCTCTTGGCTGCCATCGCCTGGGGCGATCTGCCCTATGCCTTGCACATTTGATTTCCTTCAATCAATCCATTTGTCAACCATTAAACATGTACACTAAGTAGACACATTAGTATAACAAACACAAGTTTTGTTGATTATCAAAACTCATAAATAATTCAAGATAAATTAAGCATTAAACTCAACAATGCGTTTAAGGCTCAACATCATAACTGACGACCAATGACGATCATGAAAGTCAACACATCCATGGTTATCTCCAGTGGTGAAACTCAGATGGTTGAAAATGAGAGAGCATCCTGGACAAATGATGAAAAGAAAAAAGGCGAACTTGGATAACGTGGCTAAGGACATCTTATTCAAAACTATGGACAAAACATGTTCAACAAAATCAAGATGCGTCCTACAGGATATATGGGAAAAGATCGCACAACTGTGTGAAGAAAATGATCAGACTAAAGAAAACAAACTTATTGTTGCTCTACAAAAATCCGAGAACATCAAGATGATATCTGGAGAGATTCTCAACGAATATGATGAAAGAGTGATAGGAATTATCAACGAACTTAACAACTTGGGCGAAGAATTCTCAAACAGAGAAGTTACTCTAACGATGATGAGAGGTCTCCCAAGAGAATGGGATGTGAAGACCATATTATGAAAGAATCCAAAGATTTAAACAAGATCGATCTGCATGATCTATTTGTTAATTTAAAGGTTTATGAGTTTTAATTAGGCATTTGAGTTGACAATGAACCAAGTACCAGTCAACCAACGAAGGTCCTTCTGTATCAGAGTCCCTGTCTACTGCAACATAGATGACTCCTGAACAAAAGTGTATTGATGCAATGGCGATGTTTGTCAAGAAATTTGGTAAATTTATGAACAAGAGCCATAAGACATAAGGAAGCAGAACATCAAGGACATGTCAGAAGAAGATGATCGTGCCTGCTTCAACTGTCACAAACCAGGATATTTCATCACCGATTGTACCAAACCAAATAAGGATGATCAAAAGAGGACTTCCAAGGAATACAAGAAGTCTAAGGAGAAAAGAAGATCATCCATGAGAGATAGAGATCAAAAAGTTCTCGTTGCTGAGGAGAACAAAGTGTGTTGATTCAGACTCAGAGTCAGAAGAACCATCAACCTCTTCAAGTGAAAGTAAAGATGAAGGAGTCCACTGTCTCATGGCCAATGATTACAGTGGGGTAAATGATTCTAATCTTTCTGATGAATTCACTCATATTTAACTCACCACTGCACTGTAGGCCTTGATAAATGAGTATCAACAATTGTATGAGTACTTCGACAACTACAGGACTGAACATACTAGCCCAATCGAACAGCAGGACAGTAAACTCGATTGTGAACAATCAAGGGAGCTGGAATGCTTAAGGGCAAAAGTAAGTCTACTCGAAAAGGAAAAGGACGAAGTTAAATGTGCACACTGGAAACTTATCAATTTGGTCGCACATGGAACAAATCAACTGCTTGGAAAGACGAAATACTAGAGGCAATTAGGTTTGCTGGCGATCTTGGGCATAGGTTATATCAACCATGACATTAAAGCTTCTAGCACACGATTTCAACTGTGTTTGGTGAAAAACAAGTATCAAACAATGAATTTTGTTAGATCCAACACAGTATATAAACCAAGTGAGTTGGAGATGGAACATGTCAAGTCAATACTCGTTAAGGAACATGCATCACACAATGGTATTGGTTACATTAAGCCATCAGAGAAGCTCAGACCAATACATAAGTCCACTAATTTACATAAGCCTACTGGTCAGGCAACTCGAAAGGCAAAACCTAACTAGTATCATAATTGTATGCCTGTACAGAAGAGATACATGCTTTCAAACGGGAATCAAAAATAAAAACAACATGCATACACTCAATATCACACACAACGCCCTAGATCACCATCACCATTTTCTACACACATATTTCAGGACACACACAGACCCAAAAGGTTTAGGGTTGTCCAAGTGTGGGTCCCGAAAGGACTAATCTCATCTGGACCCAAGCATGATTGTGTACCAATGTTTTCATCGCTTTAATTGCAGAGATCTAGGATACAGCTAGTTCGGAGCTCAGAGTGGTTTCTGGACAGTGGGTGTTCTAGGCATATGACAGGAAGTGCATGTCTACTGTCTGAGTTAGTAGACACTATCGGACCAATAATAAATTGGTGACAACACGAAAGGTAGAACCGTTGGTAAGGGTAAGAGTATACATGGCTACATTACTATTAAAATGTATTGTTAGTTGAAAATCTATGCCAACATTCATTAGAATTCAATCAGCACTCTTGCACAATAAGATCTACTGATTGTAATATACTGCTTGCAGGTAAAAGGCATGATTACACATATAATATGATTGGAATTTTGATTAACCTGCCTCACCAACCTGCTTTGCTGCCTTGAATAGTTCCAAAAATTGACTTTGGCACAAGCGTTTGAGTCATCTAAATTTTAAAATTATTGACAGTCTGCGTAAGCTTAATTTAGTGGATGGATTGCCCCAGATAGAGTTCTCAAAAGACAAGATTTGTTAGCATCCCAACTTGGTAAGCAAATCAGATCTACCTTTAAGAACAGAGGTAGTAAAACTTCTTATCGGTGTCTAGAGTTGCTGCACATGTATCTGTTTGGTCCTATAGTAACAAGTCTAGGGTGAATGAAGTATACCCTAGTGTTAATAGACAATTTCTCTCGTTTTACTTGGGTCCTGTTTCTAAGTAGCAAAGATCAGGCTACTCCAAAGCTGATCAAACTACTAAAGAGACTACAAAACGAGAAGTCATGTGTGATATATAGAATTCATAGTTACAAATGTACTGAGTTTACCAATCAGACACTCGAATCATGTCTAGATGATCTTGGTATTATACATGAATACTCTGCTGCTAGAACCCCACAACAAAATAGAGCTGAGCGTATGAACCACAATTTGAAAGAAGCTGCACGAATTATGCTTGCAGAGTTAGAAATCTCCCAGAGATTTTGGGTAGAAGCAGTTAACACAACTTGCTATATGTAGAACAGATCGATGATTAATAAACGAGCTAACAAAACATCGTATGAGATCTGGAATGCTAGTAAGCCAAATATTTCTTATTTCCATGTGTTTTGTTACAAATGTTTTATTCACAACAATGGAAAGACTTATCTCACCGCTTTTAATGCTAAATCTGATGCCGGGATATTTCTTTGCTATTCTGCTGTTAGTAAGGCTTTTAGAGTATTTAATAATAGAACACTTAAAGTAGAGAAATCCATTCATGTCAAATTTGATGAATCTCTTGATAATTCTATCTCTGAGCTACAAATCAATAATTTGAATAATCGGTTAGAAAAATACGCATATTGATGATGATTGTGATGATGAGTTGGATTACAATAGAAGAATGTATTGCATTTTAGAACCAGAAGTCCCTGAAGCACAAGCAGAGGAGCCTACTGCTTCACAAGAGTTAAACCTTGTCGTCGAGACACAACTGAATCTACCCCTATTGCAGTGGATATCACAAATGCCAACGATGAACCCATCCAGTCTACTGATCTACCAACTCAAATACCTACTGATGAAGGAACAAATCCTCTTAGACCTTCGCTCCAGTGGAAGAAGAATCACTCACCTGAGCAGGTAATAGGTAACCCTGATGCTCCTCTCAGAACCATAGGACAGATGATCAGTGAATTTATTCATTGTGCATTCATCTCTCACATAGAACCTAAGAATATAGATGATATGCTATTTTAGATCTAAACTGGGTAGAAGCTATGCAAGAAGAACTTAATCAATTTGAGAGAAATAAAGTTTGGCACTTAGTACCAAGTCTATCGCATCACACTGTTGTAGGTACCAAATGAGCATTTAGAAATAAATTGGACGAGAATGATATAAATATTAGGAATAAAGCAAAATTAGTTGCACATGGATACATGAAATACGTGCACCAGCTTGTTTAGTCTATCGGTGCACGTGTTTTGTTGCGTGCACCAGTAGATACAGCAGGTGTAATTGTTAGAATTAAGTACACCAACTTGTTTAAAATCACAAGTTCCATAATTTGTTACATGCACAACTCTTGAAATGTTTGATAGATTTTATAAATGTGCACCATCAGCTTATAGGACGTTGTTTACATGCATCGGTGCACGCTTGGGACAAGTGCATCGGTGCAAAGAAGTGCACGTGCACCTGTGCAAGCAGTGCATTGCACCACCACTTGATCTGTAGGTTTACATGCATTGGTGCACGCGTGAGACAAGTGTACTGGTGTAAGAAGATGTGCATAACTGAACTAGTTCTGTTTTCAGAATCTAAATGTGTTGTTTGTCGTCCAAACTTCTAAAGGCCATAATTTTTTATCCAAGAAGAATTTTGGCTATTATGACATATGCACGAAAACGTAATTTCGAGCCGATTCTCACCTAATAGATTAAAGTCTTAATTGCACCACTGACAAACTCAAATGTCCTTATTTTACGCTCAAATTTAATTTATTTTTTCCATTTTTGGGATAACTTTGAGAAATTTTCATTTACAAACTACGAGTTACATTTAACTCAAATTTTGTGGGTTTGTGTTCTTGTCTGTGAGAATTTTTAGAAAAAAATTCACTCAATTCCTAGACATTTCAATTTTAAGTGAATTTTAAGGCCAACATTGAATTCTTTAACATTTCATGTTTTCTTTTTCCTATGTTCAATGTTTTTTTGGACTTTTTTATTCCTTGTCTATCGTTGCAAGTTTTTCCCATGTGCACCATATTTTTTTCTATTAAGGTGGTGGTGCACTTGCTTATATTAAGGTGGTGCACTAAAATTTGACAAGTTGGTACACATAATTTTAAACAAAATGATGATTTTAACATAGTAGTGCACTTAATTTTAACAAATTCACAGATTTTGTTTACCATTGCACATTTTCCCACGTACACCGGAAGTTCGGGTGCAAAAGTTATCAAACACACTTTTTATAATAAGGTGGTGGTGCACTTACTTATATTAAGTTGATTTTTCCCATGTGCACCACACTTTTAATATTAAGGCGGTGGTGCACTTACTTATATTAATGTTGTACGCATATTCAAGTTGGTGTACATAATTTTGATCAAAAAGATGATTTTAACATGGTGGAGCACTTAATTTTAACAAACTCGTAGATTTTGTCTACCGGTGCATGTTATTCCCAAGTGCACGTGTAGACACAAATGTGCAAAACATATCAAAACACATATTGTATATTAAGGTTGTGGTGCACTTGTTTATATTAAGGTTGTGCATCTAAATTGGACAAGTTGGTGCACTTGATTTTAAACAAAATTACGATTTAAACATTATTATGCACTTAATTTTAACAAATTCACAGATTTTGTCTATCGGAGCACGTTATTCCCACGTGCACCGGTAGACACAAGTGTCCAAAACATATACATTTTTTTATATTAAGGTGATTGTCACTTGCTTATGTAAAGGTTGTGCATCTAAATTGGACAAGTTGGCGCACATGATTTTAAAAAAAATGATGATTTAAAATGATGGTGTACTTAATTTTAACAAATTCGCATATTTTGCCTAACGATGCACATTATTCCCACGTTCAATTCATGAAGCCAGCCGGGAAATGTGGCTGATTCAGGTCGATAGTTCACCATAATGGAACAAAGTTTATCTCCAAAGAGACTCTCATACAAGATATCCAAAAGTTTGGAATTGTGCTTTAGTGAAAAAAAGTTTTATATAATCAATTTTCAGTAAATTGATTCAACCAGTAATAAAAAACTGATCTATTACAAGTCCCCAAGTTTTCTGGTCATGTGATTACATATCACCACTTTCTCCTCGGTTTTTTAAAAAATAGTTTGATTCCTCGGCACGCTGCGAATGGGTAGAAATAATTAAATCCTATCAGGCTCCATTTGGACGAAAATATTCGGTAGATTTGAATTTCAAATCCATAATACAAATAAATTCATATTGTTTGGCTAATATTGAACTCCATTTATTTCAAATCTACAATCTTCAATTTAAGACATTTTTTAACAATACCAATGTATTTCAAATTCCTAATTATTGAACACATTTCAAATCCAAATTTTCAAATGTCTTGTTAAAATGAAATCATTCCATCCAAATACAATCTCTAATACCTAACAATTTATTGGCTTCAAAATCCAGGGTCTCGATCAATTCAAAACTTTAGATGGCCTAGAAAATAATTACTTCTTATATTTGTAATCACTTCAATGGCCAAAAGACCTTGGGAGGTGGAGATCTCGGGTTCGTGACTTCCCAATTCCCACCCCTAACCCTGTATCAAAAACGAAATGCACCAAATTATCAAAAGTAAATTAGAATCACCATTCAACAGCCATCAATGGCAAGTGTTCAGACCACACACACGTAAAAAAGCGCAAAATAACACAAAGCACCCATCCAATATTCCAATATCAGAGTGATGATGTTTCTCAGGCTTATTCAAACCAAAAAAAAAGAACAAAAACACGAAAGCAAGAACTACCTAAAACTAGGTCGCCGTTTTCTCCACCTGCAGACAGAAAATTAAGGGAGATCAAAAATTCAGCTAGTACTTGTAGCCCTTGACATGGAGGCTCTCGGATGCGTCCTCGCTCAAAACGCCACCACCTTCATAAGTACCGAGTGTTGCTTCAGAATTCGCCTTGCAACGTGTTAGGAATGCAGCCTGTGCCTTTTGGAGGTTTTCATCTTTTCCGGCCCAAGTCTTAAGGGTACTCTGCTGTAGTGCGCGCCCAAACGAGAAAGAAAGACCCCATGGTTTCTTGGTTTTCAGTTTGTTCATGGCGTTGAGGTTGATTGTCGCTTCTTCCTCGCTCTGCCCACCGGATAAAAACACGACGGCAGGGACTGCAGGAGGCATTGTTCGTTGCAAGGCACGAACTGTGTACTTAGCAATGACCTCTGGAGCAACCTTGGCAGAATCAGAGCCGGGGGTCACCATGTTAGGTTTCAAGAGAGTTCCTTCGAGGAGGACATGGTGGTCGTTGAGTGCCTTGTAGCAAGCGGCTAGGACACGTTCTGTCACATCAGCGCACTTGTCAATGTCGTGCGAACCGTCGACGAGGATCTCAGGCTCGACAATGGGTACCAAGCCATTTTCTTGGCAGATGATGGCGTAACGAGCCAGACCATTAGCGTTTTCATTGATTGCGAGCTGTGATGGCTCGTTGGGACCAATATTGAGCACAGCTCTCCATTTGGCGAACCTAGCACCGGCAGCATAGTACTGCTGGCAGCGTTGGGCAAGGCCATCGAGCCCTTGAGTGGTGGTCTCACCATTGGTACCAGCAAGCTCGACAGTACCCTTGTCGACCTTGATACCAGGGAGGACACCGCCCTCTTTCAAGACATCAACAAAGGGCTTACCTGCAAGTTCAGAATTGCAACAGCTTAAATTAGAAGGCAAATGGGCATTTAAACAGGAAATTACAACAAAAGCCCCTCCTTAAAATATATACCTGCAGCTGTTTTCTGATATAGAGTTTCCTCAAAGAGGATAACTCCACTGAGGAACTGAACAGCACCAGGCGTTGTGAAAAGAAGCTCACGAAGAGCTCTCCTGTTTGTTTCAACATTCTCCACATTAATGCTGGATAGCCTCTTGCCTATCGTACCAGTAGACTCATCAGCGGCAAGGATACCCTTTCCGGGGGTGCCAATGTATGCAGCATTGGCAATAAGTTCATCTACAAAAATAAAAAGCTTCATAAACTTAAGTGAAGAATACAAATAAATATAGGTACAATGATGCAAGATCCGCCATCTAACAAATATTAGAGATAATTTCCAAACAAGCAAAAGGAAAATAAAGTAAATTCCTTCGCATAATAGTATGTAGACAGGCAATCTCAGTCCACTACTTAAAACATCTACAACATGCTCACTCTAGTATTAAGGTCGATAATTGTTTAAAATATCAAACAATTATTGATTAAAATCCCATTGGCTACCAGTACAGGGAAAAGATCAAAACTTGAAGTATATAAAAGCATTAAAGAGTAGATTTTTGCAGAATGGAAAGTGAATCAAGAATTAAGAACAAGAGGCCGGACCCTAAAAAGATCTGTTCTTAATAATTAAACATTTAACAGCGATCTGAATAATTCACTAACCACAAGCACAATTAAAAGAATCTAGATCCAAACTGAAGACCATAACTCAAGATTCATGGATTCGCAAATCATCTGTGGAATATCTATGCCAATAAACCTGAAAGATATAAAACTGATGCAACAAATCCATGCCTGTAGCCACTTACTGACAACGTGAAATTTGGATCGACCGATGAACTCAAAGGTATCAAATTCAACGCATGAGCCACAGGAATTTGCATCATGCGATAAATTGAAGTAAACAAAGATTAAAAAAAAATCAACTTTGGTCATTAGGACTCACCAAAAAAAACAAAGATCTAAAGGTATAAAATCAAACACCGGGTAACTAAACAAAAAAAATTGTATCTGATTCATGTATTTGGAGTCACAAAGAAACATAAATCATCTATCGAGATCTTCAAATTACCAAACTAAAAAAACAAAAACACCAAATCGAGAGCAAAAACTCACGATCTAGCAAGAAAATTCAATTTAACAAATATAAAGAGTAATTGAAAATTCAAAGCGTGAAACATTTACCAGCGTACTTTCCCCTGTAGCAAGACATCGTTTATAGCGTAGTACACGAGGCGAGAGAAAAAGAGAGCCGTGAGAGAGAGAAATGAGAGTTTGGTGGGAGGAAATGAGATGAGATAGGGTTCTTATACAGGGAGTGAGTATGTTTGGGTCATTGGCATTACCGCTTCGTAATCTCGACCCCTCCTCCAAATTGTCACCATTTTACCCCTACTACATTTCTAGAGGCCTCAATTTTTTTAAATTTTATTTAAATTTTTTTAAAGTTTTTTTCCATCAAAGTTCTTATATTATTTGTTGAAAAAGTTTGTGTAAAATGAGTTTTCCTTTTAAAAGTATTCAAAATACTTTGTTATATAATTTATCATACTTAATATTTAATTTACTACAATATATGATGAAATAGAAATACTCAATTCTTTATTATAATATATTTAAAACGTGACATGCAAAGTTTGGGGTTTTTTAACTAAATAACATTAATTAAATAAATAATTATCAAAATAACCTCAAATATAACGAATTATAGAAGTAATCTTAGCCGCCAACTCGATTGACGTCTTCAACAGAAGACGACAACCCAGTTGACGTGAATATGTAAAAATAATGGTCACGCCAACTCGATTGACGTCTTCAACAGAATACACCAACCCAATTGACGTGAATATGTAAAAATAATGGTCACGCCAACCGAGTTGGCGTGACCATTAATAATTTCGCGTCACGCCAACTTGGTTGGCGTGACTACTAATATTTCTGCGGTGTCAAGCCAACCAGGTTGCTGTGAGCAATTAATAATCACGACAATTGGGTTGGCATGAGTTTGTGTTATAAAAATCACACCACCTTCTTCCACGGCTAGCAACCTCCACTACCTCCATTTTCTCCCATCAACAAGCATTTTTTTCTCATTTTGCTTCCAATGCTCACCCCATCATATTTTTAAAATTTAGAGGTAAGAATGTATCTTGGTAACGACTGAAATCGAGACACCGTTTATTTGTTTCTGCCGCCCGCCATTCGCCATCGATCGCCGTCGTCCGCCGCCGTCCGCCACCGGTTGCTGGTGGCTGTCGGTGGTGGCTGCTGGGCTTCGTCATAGTACGGCAGATGAGGTTGTAAAATATTCACGGGGTTGTACATTATTAATGATAGGTGGAATATGTGTCATGATAGCTCCGGCAATACTGTAAAATTATTGTACATACAGAAATTAGAAGTTGTCACTTCTGTTGGTACTTTTAGCTGGGGTAGTGATGTGCTGACATTCTTATATTGTGAGTTGTGCACTTCAGCGGAGAGGGGGAAAAAAGTAATATGTGGTGCATTACAACTCCTACAAGTAATCGTTACCTTTATTTTAAAATACTGAAATAATATTTCTTGCATATTTTATTTATATTATTCATGTTAATATTTTAGATTTGGGCATGGTCACGGCTCCAAAGTTTAGCTCCTCAACTAGGACGCTCAAAAATTGATATTGGGTCAATACCAATCGACGAGGATAATTATTTACCTGTTGCTCCATATGGTGCAATGTGATGTATTACAAATTATGTTGTAATGTATAATATTATATTTAATGACTTGTTATATAATTTATGTTTTCTGATGATGATTATGATTACACAGGTGGACATGTAAATTAAGATTTACAGAAATCGGTACACATTCAGTTCGAATTATTAGGGACATCATTGACCAACAGCCATTAAGCCAAGTAATTTTGTTTTTTATGTTCATGTATAAAATATGATAGTCTTTGAACATTATTTTAATGTAATACTATATTTGTAGTTTAATTGGCAGCCGTACCCTGGTGACTATATCGAAGGGATGCATACTTAGTTATGGACATACAGTGGCCCACTGATTTTGTATGACATAGTTGAGATACATCGTCCTGAGTGGGTTTTTCATCAATTCGGCATGGTACAAAACATCCCACCAAATCCACGGTTAGGGGATGATACATTACATGCAGTTAACCGAAGGGGCAAAAACAAATAATGACTGGTCTACGCACCATAGGCGGTACATGACTATATGGGTTAATGCACATGCTCATACCGTGGACAGCCCGTGATATGATTCAGCTGGACAAAGTGTAATTGTCGGGCACAATGACTGGTATGGACGAGTAACACGTAGATTCATTGGCCATCAACGACAATTTGTGGAGACTGGATATCAACATGGAGATGGCCCAGCATGACAACATGTGGTATGTTGATTTATTACATATGTATTATATATTTGAAAATTGTGTTTAGATTTAACAACTTAATAAAAATTGTTCACTCATTTCAGATTGATCAGTTGGCGTAATTAACTGTTACCTGCGACCGTGATATCGCTGAGGAACAATCCATTAGGGCGTATGTGGATGCATTTAGAGATGTCAGAAATGTAATACAACATGTGATGCATGTCGCGAAGGAATGACGAGATAGAAACTTTCCGACATACGAAGAGGGACATGCTAGTGAGGAAGAACAAGTGCAGCCGATGCATGCGAGTGAGGGAGATGCTGGCCAATCAAGCTATGTCCCGACATATATGTCAGGTCCATCTTCATCATATGCCAGTGACATGTACGGAGATTGTTATATTCCTCAACCACCGCATCAATCGTATGATCAAACGCCTTTCACGCCTTATCAATCTATGTACACACAAGAATATTTCAGCCCAGACGTAATATTAGATTCCATAAAATATATGCATCGATGTCTCCACAATTTCACGTGTCACCGGTTGTGTTCCCTATTTTGTCACATGATGTTCAGCTCGACGATGTACCCTGTAGTGCAGGATGACCAGGCATTCAGAAAGGACGAGGTTTGAGACGGAAACAGCCGCGTTGTTGTGGTACTGGAGGGGCATTATAGAATTTTATCCGTAATATATGTAGTTATGTTTGCCTATTGTCAATCTTATTATGAAATGTAATGAATGTACTTTCAGACCATATTAATGTCTTATTTGATATGTGACAATAACAATAACAATAACAAGATTACAACTTTATTGCTTTTGGGAACTCGATGCCATATGTCGTCTTGCCCGGGTTTCAGGCCAATCCATCTCATTTTGCATGCGTGTTGTTCGGTCTCGACCCCGTCTTCTTATAGTACGCAGGGTGGAATTGTGGTACAGTTTGAATGACGGGGTTTCCCAATACACCATCCTTCATCATGAGCAAGTGTCCAATGAGACTTGTCAATCCGATTCAGGTAATCAAAGGCCATTGGTTCAATGGTTTTGATCTCTTCCATCGTACGCTCAAACTTTATCAGTTGATTTTCTGATCCAGCTTTCCAACACAAGTCTTTTAAGTGCACGTTTTTGAAGCGACTATTAAAGTTTGAGCACAGATGTCTCAAACAAAATCGATGCACTCCACGGGGGGTTTGAAGTCGGGGATACATTCGGCTGCTGCAATAAGGACCAGATGTCGATCAGAAATCAAACACACACCGCCAGATTCTCAAATAATGTGTTTGCTAACCATCTCCAATAACCATTTCCATGACAAAAAGTTATCTTCACCACAATTGAAAATGCCAATGGTAAGACTTGATTATTCGCGTCCATGGACACTGCAATCAATATCTTATGCTGATATTTTATATATAGATGTGTGACATCCACTGTAATAACTTGACGACAGTGCTGGAAACCATCTATACAAGGTTGGAAGGCCCAGAAAACATAATTCAAAGTGTTTTCTATTGGCCTTGCATTATCAAGATGATCACAGTCCACGACTGTGCCTGGATTCCATGTTTGCAAAGCTCCCATATAGAAAGGTAATTTATTCACCGAGCTCTCCCATGTTCCATACACGTTCCGAACTGCACGTTTCAAACTATGCCAGCCATTTGCATATGATATTTCAAACCCATACTTATCTTTCATTGTTTTAATCACATACTTGATTTCATAAGCTGGATAACGGCGAACGATTCTCAATAACAAGCTAGCAATCATGTTCTTATCCAAGTTTGAATGATCAAGCGACAGCTCACTCAGCAGACAAGTGTGAGAACCACCATACTTGGTTATTTTGAATAACCCAACTTTTTTATCCAAACATGCACACAGATACCATCTGCAAGGTATATCCTATGTACTGTGTTTGCATATTACTTTCCACAATGTTTTTGTACTCTTAACAACATGGTACACACGTTTTGCAAACCATACTGAATAATCCTTCACAGCTGCCTGCAGATGAAATTTATCTTTGAAGACCATGTTGCAATAGATTTCACTTTTGGATTGTCGATCGAATCTCCAAAAACTTCTGGATGTGTCATGTAAAAGAATGGGATTGTTGGATAAAGATTACGATAATTTATCATGGTTGTAACTGACACTTCTCGTCTCATTGGTGCCTCCTCCTCTTGGTTTTCAATTGCTTCTGCTATCACACCAATATCAACTTCATAATCATCAACATCAGCCTCATCATCAGATGGAATCCCCTCTGATTCAGAATGAATTTCATCACCAAAATCAGCAAAACTGTATGCTCGTGGCTCATCAGTAATATTATCAACATCTACTGGATGATCATCTCGTTCTCTACCACTATATGAACCATCAGCTTGATGTCGAGCAACAGACATCTCTTGAATCATAGATGTAGCCAATCCTTCTGAAACACTGCCACTCATTGGCATTTCTGGAATAGAATCATAATTCCTTGGTTCTGCTTGTATATAAAGTTCCAAGCAACTATGACACTGTTCTAAATCAAGTAGCCATGCTAAATTGTAATTGTTGTCTATGGGTAAAATAGTCTGACGTAACCCCGAAAAATCTTTGAATATATGTCTAGCATATAATTTCAAAAGAAATTGGTTGCGATCGAAGCCAGTGATATTATATAATTTATTTAATAATTGTACAAAATTAATTATACGACGTATGGTTGTACCTCTTGATGGACTACGATCATATCGGACGAAATCGTGTATTATATTACCCCCCAATAAAATAAAACTTGAATCGACATATTTTGATAACAATATAGATAATTAAACATTACTGCTAAAAAAATACTTTCTGATGTAGAAGATCAGCTAAAGCTGCAACTACAGAGCATACTCAGAATTTTAATATAAAAATAATAATACAAAAGAGGTTTTCGAGTGAGTTTTTGTCTGGGAAAAATGAGAGGCAGAGGGGTGTATTTATAGTGCGAAAATGCACATGCCAACTGAGTTGGCGTGACCATATTTTCAAAGGTCACGCCAACCCAGCTGGCGTGAATATATAAAAATAATGGTCACGCCAGTTGGCGTGACTATTATTTTACACTGATCATGCCAACTGGGTTGGCGTGACATTTACTACACGCCAACTCAGTTGGCGTCTTTTTTGAAACCGCCAATCGAGTTGGTGGCTAAGGTTACTTTTATAATTTGTTATATTTGGGGTTATTTTGATAATTGTTTATTTAATTGAGGTTATTTAATTAAAAAAAACCCATAATTTGTAAGGACTATTCATTTATGCCTAAAAGTAACTCTTTTCATGTCTTAATTCTTAAAGTAAGTCTTTAAATAAATAAAATCAAAATAGTCTTGAAATTAATGTTTTTAGAATATTAAAGTTATAGTTTCCCTAGTAAGGAATTGGCAAATTAATTTTAAATAGTAATGAGATTGATGGTAATTTTTCACTTCCAATTGCAATCACTTGGAATGGGGTATCGACAATTTACCTCACATGGTATCATTAATAGTCACTTTAAGTCATGTGGTTTGTAAATAACATTTACACCGATATGGGTTGAAAATAAATAATTCATCCCTTTATAATTTTCAAAATAGACATTTTACTACATAGTTTGCAATACATAGCACACTATCCTATTATATGGAATGAATATTTTGTAAATATTCACA
Organism: Haberlea rhodopensis; assembly: GCA_907163345.1. NCBI lineage: Eukaryota > Viridiplantae > Streptophyta > Magnoliopsida > Lamiales > Gesneriaceae > Haberlea > Haberlea rhodopensis. Next base: position 1,134,123 of record CAJQUN010000044.1, on the reverse strand, counting down.
AATCGTAGGAGCTAAATTTTCAAAACACGGGGATAAATAAAATTACATTGGGTAAACTCCGTATTTTAAAATCACATATCTGTCTATTTTAAACAAAAAAAAAAAACAGGAGTTAATTTCTAAAAACCAACCACAAGCAAATATGATGCCACCTCTACATCTTTGCTCTAGGGTTGATATTTTTGTGTCGTCTTCTTAAATAAAAGATCACAATTGTTGGGAATCGACGTGTTATTTTACTTATTATATTATATATAGTATATAATATAATCATCGAAAATTGACACTTTGTTCCTGATTTCCAAATATATATTTGCGACAAGTAACATATTTTATTTCAATTGGCATGACATAACACATTTTATATACTTTATGCTTTATCACGTCATATTGCATATAAATACGCTATTCACTTACATTTAAAAATAATACACAATAATGATTTATGGGATGATTGAACCAATCTTGATATTGTTGGAAATTTGAATTGAATTAAAAGAGAGAAAAAAACACTCAATCGATCGAGACCAAGGTCTCGATCGATCGAGCATGGCAATAAAATTCCATTTGTTGGGATAAGGGGCTCGATCGATTGAGCACCAGGCGTCGATCGATCGAGCACTGTATTTGTGCGCGGAATGGTGTGTCCATTCATGTTTGGGTTATTTTTTACGATGTGATGCCTCCAAATGGTGTCTTTTTGGACATATCTCTTGGTATACAATAAATATAACAATCCTTCACTTGTTTAAAATAAGATTTTCGAAAATCTATGCAAAGTTTTGTGATAAAACTTGAGTATTTAGAGCATCTTCATCATTTGTATTGTTGAACATTTTTAAACCTTAGTGGTTTAAATGATTTGTGATTTAGAGTGCTCCTATCACAAATCATAGTCGTTGTATCTTGGGAGACAAATTGCCAAAACAAATCGTTAGCACAGTAGAGTGACAATATTGTCTTAAGGACGGATATTCCAAATCTCGGGTCGGCATTCCTATCACAAAGCCATTTATTGTTTTGCTTGCAACATTCCTAAGATATACATCCCATAAATTTTGTACTACAATCTTAAGACAATATTAGCAACAAATGGATTCTTCAAGTGCAACAACGACTCTCGTTCATCATGGTGAAAGGCCAGAGAAGTTCAATGGAAATGACTTCAAGCGGTGGCAACAAAAGATGTTATACTTGACAACATTGGGGTTGGAAAGGTTCTTTAATGAGTATGCTCCTACCGTCATGGGGAGTGGAACCGACAGCCAAAAGAGGAATGCAATTGATGCGGGGAAACAAAGTGATTTCCTGTGCAAAAATTATATTCTCAATGAACTAGACAACACATTGTGCCATGTATATTATAGTAAAGACGACCAAGGAATTGTGGCAATCCTTGGAGAAAAAGTATAGATCTGAGGATGCCGGCATGAAGAAATTCAACGTTGGACGATTCCTGGATTTCAAAATGATTGACACAAAGCCGGTGATAGCGCAAGTGCAAGATTTGCATGTAATCATGCACGAAATTCATGCGGAGTGAATGGTTCTAAGTGACTCATTCCAAGTGGCCGCTATTATTGAAAAGTTGACTCCATCATGGAAGGACTTCAAGAATTATCGCAAGCACAAACGAAAAGAGATGAATCTTGAAGACCTTGTGGTTCGCTTGAGAATCGAAGAGGACAACAGAATTTCCGAAAGGAAGGAAAATTGGCACCAACATGAAGCGCGAGTGAACTTAGTGGAAAAACCCACCGGAACAAAGAGCAAGTTTGACGGCATGGCCTCCAAATCTGGAAAAGCGAAGAAGTTCAAAGACAAGTGCTACAAATGTGGAAAACTAAATCACATGGCGAAGGATTGTCATAATAAAGACGATCATGGGAAGGCTATGGATCAAGTAAATGTGACCGAAGAATATCGTTTTTCCAATGATTTGGATGGTCTAGCGCTTACCGCTTAATTAGATTGTGTATCTTACCGCTTAATTAGATTGTGTATCTTTGAAAGTTGTAAACTCTAAGAATGGAGTGATTCTAAATAAATGTAATGACGATATTTGTTGAAAGCAATAAAAATTATGTTATTACTATTGTATTGAATCTTATGATTTGTGGCATGATTGTTAGGATCATTTAAACCATAGTTCGCGGCACAAATTATAATGTTAAAATTTATTGCTTGTGAGGGCACTAAGTTAACAAAATCGTCATTCATTTGTTAGAAGAATCGTAACGTCTCTAGAGTTAACTCACAATGTTGTTTGTGATGAAAAGATTGTGCAAACTAGATATATGAGAAAAGTAATTTGTTACTTTATCAATATTTGCACATGATATTGTTGTGATTTTTTTGTTATGAAGTAAAACCGAGGCCAATGAGGTGTTTAAACACTTTAAGAATGAGATTGCAATAAAATTTAGCGAATAAGTTTTGCTATGGGAAATTGTAGTATATTATGCTTGTGTTGTCTAAGAGTTTGATGCTCAAGCTTGATGCAAAACTATAAAATCTTGAATTCGAGTTTTTAAGCTTTGTATGCTTAAAACACAAGTGATAAATCGAAGCCATAAATTTGACTAACGTTGTAATATCTCAAATTGGTTCATTTTGAATTTCTAAGCTAGTATGCTTATAATAAGAATTTGCAAGATTTAAAATCTTGAAATCAAGTTTTCTAAGTTAGTGAGCTTAAATTACAAATTGTGAACCGATTTTAAGAATATTATCCAAGTTTCGACTTTTGTAAGCAAGTACACTTAAATCCAAAATTTTCAAGAAATAAAAACTTGAATTTGGATTTGTAAGACGATAACGTTTGGAAGTTGAAACATGAAAGTTTGAACACCAATACAATTCGTAACTATCCCGAAGTTGTGGGGGTTGCAATCTATGAGTCAATCACATATTAAGTACCACATTTAAGCAATGATGAAAAACCTTGTGATTGAAGGAAAAGAGAATTTTCTATAATATTTGAAATGTGGGGGTGCTTGGCTAAACTAGAAACATGAAGTCAAAGTGAAGTCATAACAAACGCCAAATAAATGACATGAAGAGTTTGACAAATCATATTGTCAAATAGATTAACGAGTGTGACAAATGTGTACACACCTAAACATATGTATACTTATGTATTGATGATATGCTCATCGGGGAAGCAATTTAGAAATCAAGTAACAAAGAAAAATGTTAACAAGCCATTTTTGACATGTGTGCATCAAGAACAATACTTGGAAATGAAATTTCCAAGACATTTGAAGAATAAAAACTCAAGGATTAATTCGAGTTTCAAATTTTAAGCTTTGTGCTTAAATTTCAAGTATGCAAGAAATAGAATCTTGAAGTTGTAATTTTTAAGAATCTATGCGCATAAAATTTGAATTGTGAATTAAAGTTGAGTATTTTCTCTGGTCTCGAATTTGCAAGAAATAACGTTTAAAATTCAATGATGGAAATATCTAAAAGGATAAATGATGCAAATGAGGTATTGTCATTACCAAAAACTGAAGATATACTGTTGTGGAAATTCTCTATGCAAAACATATAAAGCTTCTTCAGCCGAGTGGCTTTATAAGTTGTCAGGGAAAAATCATGTGCATGCAATTAAAATGTGTTGCGCTAAATGCTATATGACAAAATGATCTCTAGTGGCATAACCATGAGTGATTATGTGAAATCGCAGATCCGCATATGAAATGGTTAACCGAGAGATCATGTGGAAGTTTATCGAGGGGAATGGGGATAAAACCCTATAATCAAAATCCCATAGTGGATACCCAACCTTGTTAACTAAAGATCCCAAGATCTAGGTTCAAAAGGGACAACTAAATTATGAGATTGTATAAACATCTGGATATCAATCTCAAACTCATTCCTATGATAAGGGGTGTAGCTTGCAAAAGGGGTACGAGGGCAAAAGGCCTTTAATGATTCCTAAGACATATAAGAATATGTTGGAGTATAGCGGGATACTCTTCTAGAAGATCACCTATGTGAGTGCAAAGTGTGGCCGCTTCAAAGATGGAAAGCACTTATGAAACCAAGCGTGGTCCAATGCCGGAATGGACACAACCATAAGAAATCAATACGAATGTTAGAATTGTTATGGTGTGGGTTCAATTGTCCAGGTTTACACCAACGACTAAATAGTTCAAGACTATAAGTTCACTATTAAGTCAAGTAAATCCGATTGAATAGTACTACGGAAGATTCAAAGCCGCAAGCTATATCTCCAGATGCCATAATAGTTCGCTAAAAGCGTTCAATTGCATACACACATTAATTTAATTCATGTGGGGGATTGTTGAAAATTTGAATTGAATTAAAAGAAGAGAAAAAAATGCTCTCGATCGAGACCACGGTCTCAATCGGTCGAGCATGACAGTAAAATTCCGTTTGTTGGAATAAGGGGCTCGATCGATCGAGCGTCAGGTGCCAATTGATCGAGCCATATGTCTATTGCCCGGAATAGTGTATCCATTCATGTTCGTGTGTGATTTTTCGCGATGTGGTGCCTCCAAATGGTGCCCTTTTGGACATATCTCTTGGTATACTATAAATATAACATTCATTCACTTGTTTAAAATAAGATTTTCAAAAATCTATGCAAAGTTTTGTGATAAAACTTGAGTATTTAGAGCATCTTCATCATTTGTTTTGTTGGGCGCTTTTAAACCTTTGTGGTTTAAAGGATTTATGATTTGGAGTGCTCCTACCACAAATTATAGTCGTTGTATCTTGGGAGACAAAATGCCAAAGCAAACCGTTAGCACCGTAGCGGGGCATGTTATCTTAAAGACGGAGATTTCAAATTTCACATCGACATTCCTATTATAAAGACATTTGTTGTTTTGCTTGCTACTTTCCTAAGATACACATTCCATAAATTGTGTACTAAAGATATAAGATCAAAACTTAAATAAGCTTGATTCGATTAATCTTATATGACATTAATAGAAATTGGATTAAAAAATACTTGTATTATAAGAAAATTAAAACTTCATTATGCTTTTTGGTGTGTTTGATATACCCTTTATAGACAGTAGTGTTAGGGACAGATCAAATCATTGGATCATCCTAGAGTGGTTATATCTTAGTACACTGTCCCCTCTGTTAGCAACGATATAACCGTCCTTTTTTGTATGTGGGAAGGACAAAAATAGTATTAGTTTATTAGGATTATTAAGAAAAATAAATTACTTCAGTACTCATCACATCGGTTTTTTTTTTTAGTGGGGAGGTGGGCTAAATCAATTTGCGCCAAACGCGACTCAAACTCGAGTTTTCCTAAAGTGTGCATGAAAAGCTGACATCACATCAGTTTTTCAATTTATATGCAAACATTTTCAAAAAGTTATTATTGAAATATATTTTGGTTAGTATCAAACATTTATCTATGCCAAAAATTATAGATATTACCAGAGCTATACTTTATTGTCTTATATTTTTTTGTGACAGAATAGAGTTACATATTAAGCTATAAATAGACATAAGAGTTGCACATATTCTCTTATCGACCATATGAGTTTACGTGAGCCGTTAGCGTCGTTGTATTGGAATATGCTATGGCACATGGGATATAAAAACAGGCAGCATGAATCCTTCAAATAAATTAAAAATATAAAATTATAAAATAAAATATTTGGAGTAGAGCTCTCTAAGAGCAATAAAAAAAATTAAGTAAATGGCATCAACAACAAGAAGAATAAATAATAATGAAATTAATTAAATATTTATGAAAAAATTACTTTTTTGGAGGGATTGTTTTTTTTGTCTTCCATATTTATCTCTCCGCGATTTTGTATGCTGTGTTATTAGATTTCATCTTTGATCTACAATCTTTGCCTTTTCAGCTCTTTCGATGACGAAATTACAAAACAAATGACCAAAATTACAAAATCAACTGAAAGATTCCGCGTAAGAATTAATATTGACAATATAGACGAACAAAATCACAGAGATAAACATGAACAATGAAAAAAATATTTTTTTCCTTTTTTTGTCTGGCTTGCGGGTAATTTAATTAATTCTAAAACAAAACTAAACCAAAAGGTTAAATTATTTTGTTTCTATTATATATGAAGAAGAAACGGATCAATTGGATGGGCTTCGGTTGCTTCATGACGCTTGCAACTCCTCATCACTCACGTTCCTCGCATGCTACCTTACTTCTTTATCAAATTAATCACGATAAAGATTACTTTTTTCCAAATAATTTTCAACTTTATATATATATATATATATATATATATATATATATATATATATATATATATATATATATGATTCGGCAGTAGGAGGTGTGATATTTTGACTCATATCCAACTAATCATTCTTAATCGTTTAGTACATATTTCTCATGAAGGTAGTCAGGGGCGGATCTATTAAGGGGCAAGGTGGCACTTCCAAAAAAATAATTTTTTTTACTTGAAAAATAATAAATTTTTTTTAAAAAAATTGTGATTTTATCCTAAAAAATTATAATTTACACCTTAAAAATTACATTTTTCCCCCTTAAATTATATTTTGAGCTCTAAATTTTTTTTTGGCCTAAATTTTCTATTTTAAACTTTTTTTGTCCCCCTTCCTAAAAATCCTACATCCGCCACTGAAGGTAGTGGATGCTTTTGCAAATAAGGCTAGGCTTTGGAGGATCGGATTTGGCAACTTTTTCTTACACTCTATGTTAGATGATCATATTAGGGGTTTGTGCAAATTGGATAGGATTGGTTTACCACACTTTAGATCTTCGTCTAAAATCATGTAACACTTTCGGTGAGAGTTTTAGGTTTGGTCTCTCTCATGTAATGTGTTTGTCATTTTCTGAATAAACAACTCTGTGGATATAAATAAATTTATATATATTTATATATAATTTTGTTTTGTATAGACAAAAAGAAAAATAAATGATTCAAAAACGTATTCGAATTTGATAAAAATAAAACAGATTCAGTATTTGGGAGATAGACACAAAAAACAAAAACAATATAAAATCCCTTTTTTGAACTTAACCGACGAATTTCGTTGTTCAAAAAATAATTCGCAGAGAAAGAGAAATATCTGTACTTTAATGATTTCTGAGTAGAAAATCTTGCGCCCCCTTACCTGAATTTTTTTTAAAAAAAATTCAATTTAGCAAAATAAAAAATACAATTTATCCTTAAAAATTATATTTGTCTATCTAAATTTTGTTTTGCCCTACATTATTTTAAACAATTTTTGCCCCCCTTTCCGTATTTTTGTATGTCCCCTACTATATATATATATATATATATATATATATATATATATATATATATATATATATATATATATATATATATATATATGAAGTTGATCTTTAGACGGCCTTAGAATGCCAAGCATGGTTCTAGAATCACGCGTGGCTCGTGACATGGCCACATAAATTCTCGATTAAAATGTCTAAAAACAGGCAATCTCAAAGTCTATATTATTAAATGAAATTATTGAGTTTTAAGTGGACTTTCGACTAGTCTTAATTTAATTAGATTATATGAATTGCTCGTAATTAAATTAATGTCAAAAATCAAATATTATAATTTGATGTCAAACCAATGAAATTTGAAATTTGACTTAAGAGGTGGTCGTATATTCAAATTTTGAGTCAATTTTGGAGGTCATAAAGCTTTTGCTGGCTGCCCCCATAAATAGAAGATTAATAATATTTGTAATTACTTAATCAAAATACTTTTTATGTTATTTTTGCTTATAGTTGAAAGCAGTTGTTTTTAAGCAAAAACATTGAGTGTTTGCTATTAAAATAAAAAAACAGCTCAATGAAATTCATTTTATAAAAATTGTCACCACACAAGTAAAATTTGGTGGTTGAAGTTTATAACATACTAGTCAAATAATACAATGAGCTCTGTGTTATTTACACGACCCAACTTGATTCTTTATGTGATACATGTGTACTTAAATTAAAAGATTGGTGGTGGTTGTATTGATAGTGTTGACTATCAATATTCACCTAGATAAATATCTTTTTAATACTAAATAAAATGAAGGAGAAAGTTCAGGCCGGTACCCAATGGTAAAACTTTATTCATCCTAGTCCAGGAAAAAATTTGCAATCATTTAAGTCAACTTTAGGTTAAAATGACAAAAGTGCCCTTAATAAGAAAAAGGCGGCAATCTAAAAAATTTTCAATTTGTTACAGCAATTCGTTAAATCTCTTTCTTGCACCACTGCGATTCAAATCTCATAGTAATCTCTCGCCAGTTACGATTTCTTATAGTTGGTTTTTCTCTTCATCTTTTCGATTTTCTGTTTCATCACTTCGTTCCAGATTTTTTTTTCAATTCCAGTATGTGTGTGTTTGTGTGTAAGAGTATATATACACGGTTTGTTGCCTTTTGAGGTTTTTTAGTTATTATGCATTGGTGTCCATGCTTCTTTGCTCATTTTCAGAATTTACAGTCTGAAATTTGCAACGAAGAAGATGACCCAGATAAAAAATAACTGGTGCACGAAAATTATAAAAAATAACTGGTGCACAAAAATTATAAAAAAATAACTGGTGCACGAAAATTATTAACAGTAACTGGTGCACGAAAATCGAAATCAGTAACTAATGCACGAAAAATCAGTAATTGATGCACGAAAATTAAAATCAGCTACTGATGCACGAAATTGAAAATCAGTAATAAATGCACGAAAATTAAAATCAGTCACTGATGCACGAAACATAAAAAAAGTATGTGATGCACGAATCATAATCGCAAGTGGGTGATGCACGAACCATACAATTAAGTGGGTGATGCACGAACCATTTAATTTCGTGCACCAGTTGTTATATTTCGTGCACCAGTTTGTTTTTTGTAAATTTAGTGCATCACTTAATTAACACAAAGTTCGTGCACCAGTGTTTTTATTTTCGTGCATCAGTGCTATATTTTCGTGCACCAGTTACTTTTTATAATTTTCGTGCACCAGTTAGTTTTTATCATTTTCGTGCATCAGTTACTTTTTATGATTTTCGTGCACCAATGTTATATTTTCGTGTATCAGTTACTTTTTATGATTTTCGTGCACCAATGTTATATTTTCGTGCACCAGTTACATTTTATGATTTTCGTGCACCAATTACTTTTTTATGATTTTCGTGCACCAATGTTATATTTTCGTGCACTAATTACTTTTTATAATTTTCGTGCACCAATTATTTTTTCTCTGGGTCATCTTCTTCGTTGCAATATCTTGACGTCAGACTGTAAAATTTGGAAATGAACAAATAAGCTCGGACACCAATGCATACCTTACTTCTTCATACATATGCATCAATCAAAAGCCATGGGAGACAACGAACTTTCGCTATCTAAAATTTAGCATTGGTATTCAAATTTATAATCACATACACACAAAGTACACACACACACGATGGAATGCCCAAAGCAGATTCAGAAATTATATGTGCATAGTAGCCCGATGTCTTCTTCGATTCAAAAAGTTTTCAAATGCTACGAACAATTTAGATGCTTCAATTCAAACATATTTCATGTGCATAACATTTTAGCAAATAATTTTTAGGTCGGGGCAACGAGATGAAGCGACAAGAAAATAATGATCTAATAATCGCCGAAAAATTGGAGATTTACGTGCAGAGGGGGAATATGAATGACGTAAAGAGTTAATGTGAAATTAGGTTTATAGTTTTTTATAACTTAAGGGTATTTTGGGAACTAAAAAATACATTTGCAAACCAACTCTTTAAAAAGTGAACTTATGTGAATTTAATTCTCTCCTACATGGATTTTTTTGTAAGCAATATTTTTTGCCAGACTTATTATATGCAATTTCCCCTAAAATGAAATTAAGGCCCTTTGACTTGTTTGGGCCCTATTTTTCTGACCCAACTTTCAAACCGTACCTTTTGTTTTGAAAGGACAATGAAAAGATTTATATAATATTTTGGGCTTATAGTTTTGGACCTGAGACGTTTTCAGCCCATAAGCTTTATTTAGTAGTTGGGGGGTTTAATTAAGATTTTTGTGGGAGGTTTTATGCCAAGTCCAGGATAGTTGACAAATGGACAAGGATCTTGATATAAAGGTTATAAATGTAAATATGCATCTACTTTAACAACTATCAGGTGGGTGAGGGGGGTAATAATACTTTAATTTTCTAAGTAACATTAAATTAAATAAATGGTAGGACCATAGTACATAAATAAATAATATAAGTTTAGCTTAGCTCTAACATGATTGGAAATTATCCAACTTCCACTAGTGCACCATCCCAATTTGGGAGAAGTGATTAATCTTTCCATTTGCATTATGTGATAAGGTTTGGGTGTACACACTTATGAATACCTTAATTGGCTATAAATAATATACCCTAGGCACCGTTTGGTGCTATTGATAGGATGAATGAATGATGAGTAATAAGTGTGATAAAAAATGAAAAGATGTGGATGAATAATATATAGAGATGAATTATATGTTGTTTGGTTTATTTTTGTCTTGTATGATTATTTGGGTTTAATATTCCGAAATGTCTTAAATGCCCTTGCTAAATAAACACAATTACTTAATCTTATAAAAAGGCCTACTTAAAATTATGAATGATGAAATTGTTATAAGAAATGAAAGTGTCATAAGAATTGGTAAAAGAATAAAACTAATATGATTCATAAAAAAATATTTGTCATTAAATCATCTATATAATTTTTTTCTAAATTTGCCATTATATGTCACTGAAATTACATGCAAAATAATAACTATTAACCTTCAAAACAAACTCAAATATAGACTTCGAAAGAGCTGAAAATGAAAAGAAATTCATCACCATAACTTCTCACAGACATTTTGTCAAGCACCCATTTCACAAAACATACAATGAGCAAATCAGGTTCAAGCATAAACCAATACAAGTTTATTTCCAAAAATAAATCACATTATTCAACCAACTATGAAGAACAACGAGCTCAACAAAGGACATGGAAAAGCCATACATCCCACGTGAATTAATCTTCGAAATCTTCGGTCATTTACCTCTTATATAGCTGCTAGATTCAAAACATAAACTCGTAGAGGAATAATCGTGAAAAATACCAAGAAGAAGCGCAATTAAATTATGAATGGATACCTCAATCTCCCATGTTCAAATATCGGCAGAAATTTCAAAGACTTATCTGTTTTTTTTTTTTGGTTTTGGTTTTTTTGTGGGAAGAATGGTATAACTATAAAATTATTTCATATACTGCTCATCATGTGGACATTAGACGGGTGGGCTTGGATGTCAAATGTAGCCCACAACCAGCATGATCACGGACCATGCCATAAAAGTGAGATTGTAAAAAAATGAGACAAACGATGGATGAAATAAAAAAAAATGTCTTATCCTATGCTCATCACATGCACCAAACAGTGCCTAAGGGTTTCTTATAGGCTACTTAACATGAGACAGTAGTACAATAGTACTAGACCCCACTTTATGCATGGTACCATAGGGCACGAGGGTTGCCTACTTTCTTCTAGTCCATAACTTAGACCACTGAACGTACAAGTGGCCAATTTCATTTTCTCTATTTCAAGACTTGGTTTCAGATATGGAGCCACTATCAGTCATAGTCTAACATGTCGAATAGTATGTATTAACATAAATGATAGAAACATGTAGCTTCTAGCTACCCTAAGATGCACAATATAGTCTCTCATGAATACATATATAATTAGATATATGGATAGGGGGTTTATTAATGATTTATGCATATTTTAATGTATTATAGAGTATATGCTACAATATATATATGTGGTACTAAATATATTGATTCGTGGTACTAAATATACTGATTCGTGGTACTAAATAACATAATTTGTTATACTATATAAGCTACTCTATGGTACTAAATATACTAATTTATGGTACCAAATATACTAATGTGTGGTACTATATAAGCTAATATGTGGTACTATATATATACTGATTTGTGGTACTATATAAGCTAATATGTGGTACTATATATATACTGATTTGTGGTACTAAATCCGATAAACCTAAATTTTAGAGTTAGCAGCGCTGAGGCGCCACCTATTGCAGTGCCCTAGTGTTGCATATTCTGCCATGCGATGCATAGTTTTCCTCTTTCGGGCGATGATACAAAATATAATGATTTGTGGTACCAAATATACTGATTTGTGGTATTATATAAGCTAATATGTGGTACTAAATGACATATTTTTGGTACTAAATAACATAATTGTGGCACTGTATAAGTTACTCTATGGTACTAAATATACTGATTTGTGGTACCAAATATGCTAATTTGTGGTACTATATAAGCTCATATGCAGTACTAAATATATTGATTTGTGGTATTAAATATTATAATTTGTTGTATTATATAACATAATCTGTGATACTAAATTATACAATTTGTGGTACTATATAAGTTAATATGTGGTACTAAATATATTGATTTGTGGTATTAAATATTATAATTTGTTGTATTATATAACATAATCTGTGGTACTAAATTATACAATTTGTGGTACTATATAAGATAATATGTGGTATTATATATAATGATTTGTGATACTATATAAGCTAGTTTATGGTACTAAACATTATAATTTGTGAAATACATGACTTGGTTATATTACACCAAAAACCCACATGTTAAGCAAATATAGTGGTATTAAATAAGCTAAGATATAAACTATGTATTTCACATGTTATATACAAATATATTTATAAACATATCAAGTTATATATTATTACTATATACTAATTGTATTTCAAGTATACTGACATTTTATATGAAAACGTATGAAAATCTATTAGTAAACATCATATTATATATATCATTATTATATACTAATTGTATGATAAAGTTGTACTAAATAAGCTAAGATGTGAAATATCTATATATATATATATATATATATATATATATATATATATATATTAATTGAATTTCAAGTCCAATACAAATCTACATGTTCTTTTTTTATTAATCAATTTATGATACTATAGAAGATAAATATGTAGTATTATATAAGTTAATTTATGGTACTAAGCTAAATTGTGATACTATATAACATAATTTGTGGTACTATTTAAGCTAAATTATGGTACTATATAACATAATTTGTGGTACTTCATAAGCTAATTTACGGTACTATATAAGCTAAATTGTGGTACGATATAACATAATTTGTAGTACTATATAAGATAATTTGTTGTATTATATATACTAACTTGTGGTAAAGACGGGTATTCCTTGCTCATTATCATATAATCGCTTATTCACAAACTTCGTGCGGGACGATACTTTGCATTTTCCATAAGCACATTTGTGGTACTATATAAGCTAAATTGTAGTACTAAATTTAAAAATAATAATAAAATAAACACCTCAACAAATTAGACCAACTTTTGTCCTATGATATATTTGGAGTCTTCGGCGCTCGAGTGCGGCATGGATAGTGCTCAAGCGCCCATGGTTTTAGCCCGTTATAATTTTTGGCAGATTTCACAGGCGATTGAGTACCACAAATCAATATATTTAGTAATGCAAGTGTGGGGTCCTCGTCACTTAATCCATTATGTATTCAATCATAAGTACATATGTGAGTCTGAATTAAGTAAAAAGCATACACTGATTAAGAGTATCTTACTAGTTACGTTGTTACAAGGTTTACAAAACCCTAACCAACTATACATCACATGTACAAGTAACAACCTACTCCAAGATAACCCCTATACAGTAGTTCTCCTCGCAGCAGAACTCATGACTCACGCTCCCCACGTCTATGAAACCCTACAGAAATATTCACACAACGTGAGTATAGATAACAATTATTTCAATGCAATATCAAAACACAATATCAATGATAAATAATAATCATATCCAATGTGAATGCTCTGTCTCATGCATCAATAAATACAACTATGTCATGACATGTCTAATCACACATCCTATTATCATAAGACTAAGATGATATGTCTATTTCCGCTCAATATGTCAGTGAAATCATCCCACATCTTCATATTAGCAACACATATCATTATACCGTCCTCACATGATAATAGCCAGAGCATATACCCAAAAACCGGCGTATATCTCTCATACCAAGTATATGTAGCATACCCGAGCATATACCCAAACCAGGTATATATCTCTAATGCTAACGTAGCATACCCGAGCATATACCCAAACCAGGCGTATACCTCTAATGCTAACGTATCTACCTCATCCATCTCAAACACATGATATCCATGAATGTACATGCATATGATACTACCAATCATATGACATCAACACAACACAATTCATATGATATCAATCGCATAACATCATCACACAATATCTATACTCCGTACGTCAACACGTACCTGTAAAGCGACACAAACGAGAGAAATCAGTTGTCACTGGCTAATTGCCTCGTTGTCCTGTCCCCTATGATGGTGCTACAACAATGCCAATAATATATCATGTTATCATAGGCAATAAAATCAAATTCTACAAAAATATAACATTTTTCCAATTCTGGACCCTGGCGATCGATCTCATGTTTTGAGGCGATCGATCGCCTAAAGTTTTGGTCCTAGGCGATCGATCTCTTAATTTCACGCGATCGGTCGCCTCTCCTTTGGAAAACATACTGCCTCAAGGCGATCGATTGCCATATGAAGCGATCGATCGCTCAATGCACCGCCACACTCATGTTTAGCCACAGGCGATCGATTGCCTCATACGTCGCGATCGATCGCCTACTCTGTTTTCTTGAAAAAACATGGCGATTTCAGGTATACTTCCTAGGTGTTTCTCCCACACCTTAATTCCTACCATTACACCTTGTTCCATGAAATCTTAGGATCATATAAACATGTTTCTATAAGATTACAACTCAATTCATTGAATTCAACAACATATGAATTCCATCTTCCTTCAAACAAACAATTACATGCTTCTTAAATTGCATAACAACCACCATCCTAAGTTAATACATCCACTCACTACATAAAGTAGGGTATGTAAGTTCTTCTTACCACATACTTTAGTTTGAATCAGTTCCATATGCTTCCTAAGCTAGAACCAAGCAAAGAAGGTAAGGGTTTTGGGAGAGCACCTTGTAGAGATTTTAAGGTGAAAAAATGTGTATTATGTGTTTGATATCTGATTTTTACTTATTTATCAACTCTCCAAATGCCAATTCAACTCACATCCACATGCTAATGGAATTTCAAATGAAACTAAAGGCATAGGAATTTCAATTCAAGTGCATACTAGTCCATGTTACTTGATATATCACTACACTTGATTTAATTTAAATCATTTCTATGCAATATATTTTGTACACCATGTTTCATTTCTTGCCATATATCATTTTATACACGTATTACTTCATCCTCAGTTCAACCCGAACCCAAATTCCTATCATATCGAAAAACGATATAATCATATCACACGTGTATAAAGCAAATCGAGGCATTACAATTCTCCCCCACTCATTGAATTTCGTCCTCGAAATTGCATATACAAACATAATACATGGTTCACATAACAACACATATGATATATGCACCATAAGAAACATGTAAAAATAACATATTCATATACCAGAAAACAAATCTGGATATCGTTGCATCATATGTTGCTCCGTCTCCCACGTTGTCTCTTCGACACCCCTTCTGTCCCACTGTACCTTAACCATAGGAATCACTTTATTACGCAACCTGCGTTCAGCTCGATCCAAGATCATAACTGGTCGTTCCTCATACGATACATCTATCCAACTGTACATCAGGTAAATGTAATACATGACTTGGATCTGGTTCATATTTTCTAAATAGTGAAACATGAAAAATGTCATTAATACCACTCAATGACTGCGGTAGTGCCAAGCGATATGCCAACGTACCAATACGTTGCAACACCTCATACGGACCAACATACCGTGGAGACAATTTTCCACGCTTACCAAATCGTACTACACCTTTAAAAGGTGAGATTTTTAAGAACACACGGTCACCAACTTGAAATTCAAATGGTCTACGTCGCTTATTAGCATAAGCAGCCTGTCTTTCCTGAGCAGCTTTAAGTTTCAATCGAATTAACTTCACTTTCGCTTCCATTTCATGAATCATATGCGGTCCATGTAAGGAAGATTGATCCACAGCATCCCAATACAATGGCGATCTACATCGTCGCCCATATAGAGCCTCAAATGGTGCCATCTGTATACTAGATTGATAACTGTTATTATATGAAAATTCCACTAATGGCAATGACTCTTGCCAAGAGGTATCAAACTCTAATACACAGGCACGCAACATATCCTCAAGCGTCTGTATCGTACGCTCTGTTTGTCCATCTGTCTGAGGATGATATGCTGTACTCAACCGTACTTCATTTCCCAATGCTGACTGTAACCCTTCCCAAAAATGAGAAGTGCATCTCGGATCTCTATCCGACACAATGGAAACTGGTATACCATGTAGTCTCACTACATGTTGAATGTACAACTGTGCCATTCGCAGATATGTAAATGTCATACAATATGACACGAAATGAGATACTTTAGTGAGTCGGTCTACGATCACCCAAATGGCATCACAACCAGAAGACGTCCGTGGAAAATGAGTCACAAAATCCATTGTGATATGTTCCCATTTCCACTGAGGAATTTCCAAACTGTGTAATTCACCTCCTGGTTTCTGTCTTTCTGCTTTTACTTGTTGACAAACTAAACACCGTTTCACAAAGGTCAACACATCTTGTTTCATACGTTTCCACCAAAATTGAGTACGTAAATCATGATACATTTTCTTTCCTCCAGGATGTATACTGTATCTACTACAATGAACACGTTGTAGTAGTTCTTGGCGTAGTCCCAATAAAGCAGGTACTACCCAACAGTTTCCGTATTTAAGAATTCCATCACTTGCAAGTACAAAGTGAGATGTTTGTCCTTGACATATCCTTTCCTTCCAGTGTTGTACCTCATTATCAGTACCTTGTGCCATTCTGATTTTCTCAAAGATATCGGGTTCAACCAACAATGTTGATACCCGTACTGGTACTGTTTCCATATCAAATTTATAACCCAATGTACAACACGATGTCATTAATGCTGATAAATTAATCATCTCATCAGCCGTATGATGTACTTTCGACTCAAGGCATCTGCTGTAAGATTAGCCTTTCCTGGATGATATTCAATCTCACAATCATAATCTTTCAACATATCCATCCATCTTCTTTGCCTCATATTCAACTCTGCTTGAGTGAATAAAAACTTTAAGCTTTTATGATCTGTGTATATGGTAAACGACGTACCATATAAATAATGTCGCCATATCTTCAAGGCAAAGACAATGGCAGCTAATTCTAGATCATGTACTGGATATCGCATTTCATGTGGTTTCAATTGTCGTGATGCATAAGCCACTACATATTTATCCTGCATCAATACACAACCCAAACCTAGTAATGATGCATCAGTATATAAGGCAAACATGTCATGTTCCGATGGAATGATCAAGACTGGAGCTGTAGTCAATCGATGTTTCAATTCTTGAAAACTATGCTCACAAGCCTCTGACCATTGAAATGATACTCCCTTCTGTGTCAAATGTGTCAATGGTTTGGCAATCGCTGAAAATTCAACAAACCGTCTATAATATCCAGCCAAACCCATGAAACTACGAATTTCTGGCACATAAGTAGGTGCTGACCAATTCAATACTGCTTCGATCTTTTTCGGATCAACTGATATACCATCTTTCGAGATTACATGCCCAAAAAGCCGACACTAGTCAACCAAAACTCACACTTACTGAGTTTGGCATACAACTGATGTGTCCTCAACAATTGCAATACCATATGCAAATGTTGAACATGTTCTGCATCACTCTGCGAATAGATCAGTATATCATCGATAAAGACAATGACAAATCTATCAAGGTATTCCTGGAAAACCCGATTCATTAAACTCAAAAAGACAGCTAGAGCATTTGTCACTCAAAATGGCATCACCAGAAACTCATAATGTCCATAGCGAGTTCTGAATGCTGTCTTTTGTACATCACCCTCTCTCACACGTATTTGATGATAACCAGATCTCAAATCAATCTTTGAATAGATTTTTGATCCCTGTAACTGATCAAATAAATCATCAATACGAGGAAGAGGATATTTATTCTTAATGGTTACCTTGTTCAATTGTCGATAGTCAATACACAATCTCATTGTCCCATACTTCTTCTTAACAAATAATACCGGAGCACCCGAAGGCGATACACTAGGATGTATGTACCCCTTGTCCAATAAGTCTTGCAATTGAGTTTTCAATTCTTTCAATTCAGTCGGTGCCATCCGATAAGGAGCTCGTGAAATTGCAGAAGTACCAGGTATCAAATCAATACCAAATTCCACTTCTCGACTCGGTGGAAATCCAGGTATCTCATCCGGAAATACATCAGCATATTCTGCAACCACTGGTATCTCCTCCACTTTCCTTTCTATTTTCTGTTCAGTTACATCAAGAGCATAAATCAAATACCCTGTATGTCCACGTTCTAACAAACGCGACATTCGGATTGCTGATATCAAAGGAATCCTTGCCCTCAATCCCTGGCCATAGAAGAACCATTGATTTCCAGTATCAGACTGAAATCTCACTGTCTTCTGACAACAATCCACAACAGACTGATATGTACTCAACACATCGATTCCAAGAATGCAATCAAATCTGTCATGTCTAACACAATCAAACCAGCATGTAGTCCATACTCGGTCTCAAACTGAATATCACAATCAGACACACTCTGACAAGCCATCACAGTAGTTCCCATGGGTGTCGAAACAGAAAGAGGCATCAACAGTGGAGACGAGCATATATGATACCGGTCAATAAAATTTTGTGCAACAAAAGAATGTGATGCACCAATATCAATCAAAAGGAAAGCTGGATAAATAAAGTACACTTACCCGCTATCACATCATCAGGAGATGCCTCTGCTTGCTCCCTGTTCAATGCAAATACTTGAGCCTGAGGTGGTCCTGCTCTCTGTCCTCCACCAGATTGTGGTGCACCATGTGGTCTTTGCTGCACCGTATTCTCTGACATTGGTCCTCTCCTCTGTTGTCCACCCACTTAAGGACAATCACGGATCACATGTCCTGGTCTTCCACAACGGAAACAAACTACTGTATTCAATTGAGGACAATCTCGTTTCAAATGTGGTCCACCACATTTAAAGCATTGCACACTACTACCACTACTACTACCTTGGAATTGTCCCTTAGCTCTTCGGTCATCCCCTTTTCGTGGTCCAAAACGTTTCCCACTAAATCGAGAGGAAGAAGCACCACCTCGTGATGACTTAAATGGTTCTCCTCTCGGTCTCATACTATCTGATGTAGGTATCTGAGAATGTCCCACATCCTGATAAACACCAACAGCAATCTCAGCCATTTCGGCTCTCATCAACGCTTCCTCATATGAACAAGGGTTATTAGACATCACTCTATCAAATAACTCTGGCCTCAAGCCCTTTACAAATTGTCTAATCTTTACTTTGGTATCAGCGGCAATATGTGGTACATATCGTAACAACAACGAATAGTGCACCGCATACTCAGACACAGTCATATTACCCTGTTTCAGATTTGTAAACTCATCTTCTTTCCTCTGCCTTGCAGCCAAAAAGAAGTAGTGAGCAAGAAAACGAGTTCTGAAAACCTCCCACTCCACAGTCTGACCTTGAGCTCTCAGTTCAATCAATGTAGCTTTCCACCACATCATTGCTTTCTTAGCCAACTGAAATTCAGCTAAGCGTAACCAAGCAGTCTTAGCACATGGTGCTGACACAAATATCTGTTCCACACGTTCCAGCCACTCCTCTGCCAGTTCCCCTGATTCAGTACCCTCAAACCTGGGTGGCTGATAACTCAGAAATTGCGTCAATGTTAACTCGCCAGGTAACAATACATGTTCCACTGGCCCTTGCCCAATCGGTGGTGGTGGTACATGCGCCATCCTCACACTAGCATTGCCACTCATGGCATCCCCAACATCCTCATGTGGTACTCTGTCTGCCATTACTGCAAATACAGGTTACCAACAATAATAAAAATAATAAAGCATGTCAGTAGAACATCATATCATAACTCCTAACATGCTTTCAAGTGATTATGCAACTCCCTAATACACTTCCTCTACCCTTGTTCACCCCGTTCTCGAACCACTGCTCTGATACCACTAATGTGGGGTCCTCGTCACTTAATCCATTATGTATTCAATCATAAGTACATATGTGAGTCTGAATTAAGTAAAAAGCATACACTGATTAAGAGTATCTTACTAGTTACGTTGTTACAAGGTTTACAAAACCCTAACCAACTATACATCACATGTATAAGTAACAACCTACTCCAAGATAACCCATATACAGTGGTTCTCCTCGCAGCAGAACTCATGACTCACGCTCCCCACGTCTATGAAACCCTACAGAAACATTCACACAACGTGAGTATAGATAACAATTATTTCAATACAATATCAAAACACAATATCAATGATAAATAATAATCATATCCAATGTGAATGCTCTGTCTCATGCATCAATAAATACAACTATGTCATGACATGTCTCATCACACATCCTATTATCACAAGACTAAGATGATATGTCTATTTCCGCTCAATATGTCAGTGAAATCATCTCACATCTTCATATTAGCAACACATATCATTATACCGTCCTCACATGATAATAGCCAGAGCATATACCCAAAAACCGGCGTATATCTCTCATACCAAGTATATGTAGCATACCCGAGCATATACCCAAACCAGGCGTATATCTCTAATGCTAACGTAGCATACCCGAGCATATACCCAAACCAGGCGTATACCTCTAATGCTAACGTATCTACCTCATCCATCTCAAACACATGATATCCATGAATGTACATGCATATGATACTACCAATCATATGACATCAACACAACACAATTCATATGATATCAATCACATAACATCATCACACAATATCTATACTCCGTACGTCAACACGTACCTGTAAAGCGACACAAACGAGAGAAATCAGTCGTCACTGGCTAATTGTCTCGTTGTCCTGTCCCCTATGATGGTGCTACAACAATGCTAATAATATATCATGTTATCATAGGCAATAAAATCAAATTCTACAAAAATATAACATTTTTCCAATTCTGGACCCTAGCGATCGATCTCATGTTTTGAGGCGATCGATCGCCTAAAGTTTTGGTCCTAGGCGATTGATCTCTTAATTTCACACGATCGGTCGCCTCCCATTTGGAAAACATACTGCCTCAAGGCGATCGATTGCCACATGAAGCGATCGATCGCTCAATGCACCGCCACACCCATGTTTAGCTACAGGCGATCGATTGCCTCATACGTCGCGATCGTTCGCCTACTCTGTTTTCTTGAAAAAACATGGTGATTTCAGGTATACTTCCTAGGTGTTTCTCCCACGCCTTACTTCCTACCATTTAACCTTGTCCATGAAATCCTTAGGATCATATAAACATGTTTCTATAAGATTACAACTGAATTCATTGAATTCAACAACATATGAATTCCATCTTCCTTCAAACAAACAATTACATGCTTCTTAAATTGCATAACAACCACCATCCTAAGTTAATACATCCACTCACTACATAAAGTAGGGCATGTAAGTTCTTCTTACCACATACTTCAGTTTGAATCAGTTCCATATGCTTCCTATGCTAGAACCAAGCAAAGAAGGTAAGGGTTTTGGGAGAGCACCTTGTAGAGATTTTAAGGTGAAAAAATGTGTATTATGTGTTTGATATCTGATTTTTACTTATTTATCAACTCTCCAAATGCCAATTCAACTCACATCCACATGCTAATGGAATTTCAAATGAAACTAAAGGCATAGGAATTTCAATTCAAGTGCATACTAGTCCATGTTACTTGATATATCACTACACTTGATTTAATTCAAATCATTTCTATGCAATATATTTTGTACACCATGTTTCATTTCTTGCCATATATCATTTTATACACGTATTACTTCATCCTCAGTTCAACCCGAACCCAAATTCCTATCATATCGAAAAATGATATAATCATATCACACGTGTATAAAGCAAATCGAGGCATTACAATTCTCCCCCACTCATTGAATTTCATCCTCGAAATTGCATATACAAACATAATACATGGTTCACATAACAACACATATGATATATGCACCATAAGAAACATGTAAAAATAACATATTCACATACCATAAAACAAATCTGGATATCGTTGCATCATATGTTGCTCCGTCTCCCACGTTGCCTCTTCGACACCCCTTCTGTCCCACTGTACCTTAACCATAGGAATCACTTTATTACGCAACCTGCGTTCAGCTCGATCCAAGATCATAACTGGTCGTTCCTCATACGATACATCTGTATCCAACTGTACATCAGGTAAATGTAATACATGACTTGGATCTGGTTCATATTTTCTCAACAGTGAAACATGAAAAACGTCATGAATACCACTCAATGCCTGCGGTAGTGCCAAGCGATATGCCAACGTACCAATACGTTGCAACACCTCATACGGACCAACATACCGTGGAGACAATTTTCCACGCTTACCAAATCGTACTACACCTTTAAAAGGTGAGATTTTTAAGAACACACGGTCACCAACTTGAAATTCAAATGGTCTACGTCGCTTATTAGCATAAGCAGCCTGTCTTTCCTGAGCAGCTTTAAGTTTCAATCGAATTAACTTCACTTTCGCTTCCATTTCATGAATCATATCCGGTCCATGTAAGGAAGATTGATCCACAGCATCCCAATACAATGGCGATCTACATCGTCGCCCATATAGAGCCTCAAATGGTGCCATCTGTATACTAGATTGATAACTGTTATTATATGAAAATTCCACTAATGGCAATGACTCTTGCCAAGAGGTATCAAACTCTAATACACAGGCACGCAACATATCCTCAAGCGTCTGTATCGTACGATCTGTTTGTCCATCTGTCTGAGGATGATATGTTGTACTCAACCGTACTTCATTTCCCAATGCTGACTGTAACCCTTCCCAAAAATGAGAAGTAAATCTCGGATCTCTATCCGACACAATGGAAACTGGTATACCATGTACTCTCACGACATGTTGAATGTACAACTGTGCCATTCGCAGATATGTAAATGTCATACAATATGGCACGAAATGAGATACTTTAGTGAGTCGGTCAACGATCACCCAAATGGCATCACAACCAGAAGACGTCCGTGGCAAATGAGTCACAGAATCCATTGTGATATGTTCCCATTTCCACTGAGGAATTTCCAAACTGTGTAATTCACCTCCTGGTTTCTATCTTTCTGCTTTTACTTGTTGACAAACTAAATACCGTTTCACAAAGGTCAACACATCCTGTTTCATACGTTTCCACCAAAATTGAGTACGTAAATCATGATACATTTTCTTTCCTCCAGGATGTATACTGTATCTACTACAATAAACACGTTGTAGTAGTTCTTGGCGTAGTCCCAATAAAGCAGGTACTACCCAACAGTTTTCGTATTTAAGAATTCCATCACTTGCAAGTACAAAGTGAGATGTTTGTCCTTGACATATCATTTCCTTCCAGTGTTGTACCTCATCATCAGTACCTTGTGCCATTCTGATTTTCTCAAAGATATCGGGTTCAACCAACAATGTTGATACCCGCACTGGTACTGTTTCCATATCAAATTTATAACCCAATGTACAACACGATGTCATTAATGCTGATAAATGAATCATCTCATCAGCCGTATGATGTACTTTTCGACTCAAGGCATCTGCTGTAAGATTAGCATTTCCTGGATGATATTCAATCTCACAATCATAATCTTTCAACAGATCCATCCATCTTCTTTGCCTCATATTCAACTCTGGTTGAGTGAATAAAAACTTTAAGCTTTTATGATCTGTGTATATGGTAAACGACGTACCATATAAATAATGTCGCCATATCTTCAAGGCAAAGACAATGGCAGCTAATTCTAGATCATGTACTGGATATCGCATTTCATGTGGTTTCAATTGTCGTGATGCATAAGCCACTACATGTTTATCTTGCATCAATACACAACCCAAACCTAGTAATGATGCATCAGTATATAAGGCAAACCTGTCATGTTCCGATGGAATGATCAAGACTGGAGCTGTAGTCAATCGATGTTTCAATTCCTGAAAACTATGCTCACAAGCCTCTGACCATTGAAATGATACTCCCTTCTGTGTCAAATGTGTCAATGGTTTGGCAATCGCTGAAAATTCAACAAACCGTCTATAATATCCAGCCAAACCCAAGAAACTACAAATTTCTGGCACAGAAGTAGGTGCTGACCAATTCGATACTGCTTCGATCTTTTTCGGATCAACTGATATACTCTCTTTCGAGATTACATGCTCAAAAAGCCGACACTAGTCAACCAAAACTCAAACTTACTGAGTTTGGCATACAACTGATGTGTCCTCAACAATTGCAATACCATATGCAAATGTTGAACATGTTCTGCATCACCCTGCGAATAGATCAGTATATCATCGATAAAGACAATGACAAATCGATCAAGGTATTCCTGGAAAACCCGATTCATTAAACTCATAAAGACAGCTGGAGCATTTTTTACTCCAAATGGCATCACCAGAAACTCATAATGTCCATAGCGAGTTCTGAATGCTGTCTTTTGTACATCACCCTCTCTCACACGTATTTGATGATAACCAGATCTCAAATCAATCTTCGAATAGATTTTTAATCCCTGTAACTGATCAAATAAATCATCAATACGAGGAAGAGGATATTTATTCTTAATGGTTACCTTGTTCAATTGTCGATAGTCAATACACAATCTCATTGTCCCATACTTCTTCTTAACAAATAATACCGGAGCACCCGAAGGCGATACACTAGGATGTATGTACCCCTTGTCCAATAAGTCTTGCAATTGAGTTTTCAATTCTTTCAATTCAGTCGGTGCCATCCGATAAGGAGCTCGTGAAATTGCAGAAGTACCAGGTATCAAATCAATACCAAATTCCACTTCTCGACTCGGTGGAAATCCAGGTATCTCATCCGGAAATACATCAGCATATTCTGCAACCACTGGTATCTCCTCCACTTTCCTTTCTATTTTCTGTTCAGTCACATCAAGAGCATAAATCAAATACCCTGCATGTCCACGTTCTAACAAACGCGAGATTCGGATTGCTGATATCAAAGGAATCCTTGCCCTCGATCCCTGGCCATAGAAGAACCATTGATTTCCAGTATCAGACTGAAATCTCACTGTCTTCTGACAACAATCCACAACAGACTGATATGTACTCAACACATCGATTCCAAGAATGCAATCAAAATCTGTCATGTCTAACACAATCAAATCAGCATGTAGTCCATACTCGGTCTCAAACTGAATATCACAATCAGACACACTCTGACAAGCCATCACAGTAGTTCCCATGGGTGTCGAAACAGAAAGAGGCATCAACAGTGGAGATGAGCATATATGATACCGGTCAATAAAATTTTGTGCAACAAAAGAATGTGATGCACCAATATCAATCAAAAGGAAAGCTGGATAAATAAAGTACACTTACCCGCTATCACATCATCAGGAGATGCCTCTGCTTGCTCCCTGTTCAATGCAAATACTTGAGCCTGAGGTGGTCCTGCTCTCTGTCCTCCACCAGATTGTGGTGCACCATGTGGTCTTTGCTGCACCGTATTCTCTGACATTGGTCCTCTCCTCTGTTGTCCACCCACTTAAGGACAATCACGGATCACATGTCCTGGTCTTCCACAACGGAAACAAACTACTGTATTCAATTGAGGACAATCTCGTTTCAAATGTGGTCCACCACATTTAAAGCATTGCACACTACTACCACTACTACTACCTTGGAATTGTCCCTTAGCTCTTCGGTCATCCCCTTTTCGTGGTCCAAAACGTTTCCCACTAAATCGAGAGGAAGAAGCACCACCTCGTGATGACTTAAATGGTTCTCCTCTCGGTCTCATACTATCTGATGTAGGTATCTGAGAATGTCCCACATCCTGATAAACACCAACAGCAATCTCAGCCATTTCGGCTCTCATCAACGCTTCCTCATATGAACAAGGGTTATTAGACATCACTCTATCAAATAACTCTGGCCTCAAGCCCTTTACAAATTGTCTAATCTTTACTTTTGTATCAGCGGCAATATGTGGTACATATCGTAACAACGACGAATAGTGCACCGCATACTCAGACACAGTCATATTACCCTGTTTCAGATTTGTAAACTCATCTTCTTTCCTCTGCCTTGCAGCCAAAAAGAAGTAGTGAGCAAGAAAACGAGTTCTGAAAACCTCCCACTCCACAGTCTGACCTTGAGCTCTTAGTTCAATCAATGTAGCTTTCCACCACATCCTTGCTTTCTTAGCCAACTGAAATTCAGCTAAGCGTAACCAAGCAGTCTTAGCACATGGTGCTGACACAAATATCTGTTCCACACGTTCCAGCCACTCCTCTGCCAGTTCCCCTGATTCAGTACCCTCAAACCTGGGTGGCTGATAACTCAGAAATTGCGTCAATGTTAACTCGCCAGGTAAATATACATGTTCCACTGGCCCTTGCCCAATCGGTGGTGGTGGTACATGCGCCATCCTCACACTAGCATTGCCACTCATGGCATCCCCAACATCCTCATGTGGTACTCTGTCTGCCATTACTGCAAATACAGGTTACCAACAATAATAAAAATAATAAAGCATGTCAGTAGAACATCATATCATAACTCCTAACATGCTTTCAAGTGATTAGGCAACTCCCTAATACACTTCATCTACCCTTGTTCACCCCGTTCTCGAACCACTGCTCTGATACCACTAATGTGGGGTCCTCGTCACTTAATCCATTATGTATTCAATCATAAGTACATATGTGAGTCTGAATTAATTAAAAAGCATACACTGATTAAGAGTATCTTACTAGTTACGTTGTTACAAGGTTTACAAAACCCTAACGAACTATACATCACATCTACAAGTAACAACCTACTCCAAGATAACCCATATACAGTGGTTCTCGCAGCAGAACTCATGACTCACGCTCCCCACGTCTATGAAACCCTACAGAAACATTCACACAACGTGAGTATAGATAACAATTATTTCAATGCAATATCAAAACACAATATCAATGATAAATAATAATCATA